>JARLTB010000145.1:2002500-2545000 GCA_030141615.1 Unio pictorum | reverse complement strand
CTCTTGAAATCTGACGGTTTCTCCAGGTTCCTTTTCGTTAACCTTAGGTACGAACCTATAACACTTCAAGGTACATTCGTTAACCTTAGGTACTAATCTATAACACTTCAAGATACATTCGTTAACTTTAGGTACTAAGCTATAACACTTCAAGATACATTCGTTAACTTTAGGTACTAATCTATAACACTTTAAGATTCATTTGTTAACTTTAGGTACTAATGTATAACACTTCAATATACATTCGTTAACCTTATGTACTAAGCTATAACACTTCAAGATACATTCATTAACCTTAGGTAATAATCTATAACACTTCAAGATACATTCGTTAACCTTAGGTAGTAATGTATAACACTTCAAGATACATTCGTTGACCTTAGGTACTAAGCTATAACACTTCAAGATACATTCGTTGACCTTAGGTACTAAGCTATAACACTTCAAGATACATTCGTAAACATTAGGTAATAACATATAACACTTCAAGATACATACGTTAACTTTAGGAAACTAAGATATAACACTTCAAGATACATGCGTTAACCTTAGGTACTAAGCAATAACATTTCAAGATACATTCATTAACCTTAGGTACTAATCTATAACACTTCAAGATACATTCGTTAACCTTAGGTACTAATCTATAACACTTCAAGATACATTCGTTAACTTTAGGAAACTAAGATATAACACTTCAAGATACATGCGTTAACCTTAGGTACTAAGCAATAACATTTCAAGATACATTCGTTAACCTTAGGTACTAATCTATAACACTTCAAGATACATTTGTTAACCTTAGGTACTAAGCTATAACACTTCAAGATACATTCGTTAACCTTAGGTACTAATCTATAACACTTTAAGATACATTCGTTAACCTTAGGTACTAAGCTATAACACTTTAAGATACATTCGTTAACCTTAGGTACTAATCTATAACACTTCAAGATACATTCGTTAACCTTAGGTACTAATCTATAACACTTTAAGATTCATTTGTTAACTTTAGGTAATAATCTATAACACTTCAATATACATTCGTTAACCTTAGGTACTAATGTATAACACTTCAATATACATTCGTTAACCTTAGATACTAAGCTATAACACTTCAAGATACATTCGTTAACCTTAGGTACTAATCTATAACACTTCAAGATACATTCGTTAGCCTTAGGTACTAATGTATAACACTTCAATATACATTCGTTAACCTTATGTACTAAGCTATAACACTTCAAGATACATTCATTAACCTTAGGTAATAATCTATAACACTTCAAGATACATTCGTTAACCTTAGGTAGTAATGTATAACACTTCAAGATACATTCGTTGACCTTAGGTACTAAGCTATAACACTTCAAGATACATTCGTTAACTTTATGTACTAATCTATAACACTTCAAGATACATTCGTTAACCTTAGGTATTAAGCTATAACACTTCAAGATACATTCGTTAACCATATCATGATCAGTAGTGACAGTAAAAATAGCACGAGTTTCCCCAATGAAGTACACTTTGTGGTAATAAAATAAAGTGTTTTGCTAGCCATTTCAAAATATCAGCAATTTTCTCAAAATGAGAAAAATATCGATCTACTTTTGTTCAAAGGAAGTTCTAACATTATTTCAAACATCAAAAACCTGGATTTGTGTCTAAGGTGTCTGATGATTTCCACACGTTAGCTCTAAATATTTTAATCTATATTTAAATTAATTTTCTTCCCGTTTTCTCTGCATTTCTCATTCTTCCTTTTATCTTTCTCTTTGCGTTCGTTTCTGTTAATTTTGTTTCTCTTTCTTCCATTGCCTTTCTCTCTCTTCTTTCTCTCCTCCCATTCTCTCTCTCTATATATATCAGCATCATTTATATCAGAAACAAAACCTGTTTTAATTGTAATTCCAACATTTTACCCGTAATTCCATTCTCACTAAAAAAAACACTGAACCCCTTCTGAGTAGGTTCAAGTGAAAGTCCTCTACTTGAGATGATATTTCACTAAACAAATTTCAGAATCAGAAATAATACATGAGAAAATTCCGAAGCAAGGTGAAACTAAATTTCAAAAACAATGTTTTCTGAAATATTTTAGCGAACATGGACAGGCTTTCTATGGTCTAAAATCAAGTAATGACAAAGAGTGAGAAGCAATAAGTTTTAATAAAATTTAACAAATAATTTATTTCTTTTTTGAACACATAGTGAAACTGTAAGGAAAAGAAACGTATGGTATTGCTAATTATAAAAGCCTTGAATTACAGACACGCGTTGTAATTAATAAAGTTCTGAATACACTTTAGTGGTGATCCAAATAAAATTAAATCCAACGCTGAGAATTTCAATAACCTAGAAATAGTCCCAAAATAATTTTTACTTAAATATTAAAGCAAACGTCATAGAGAAAATAATCACTAGTTGTTTACAGAATAAAAATATCAGTTATTCAGATTGAGCAGAAACTGAGCTTGTTTTTGGACAAGATGAAATCCAAAATACAATTATCGATAGAAAAAGTGAAATAAACAAATGTTCAAAAAAAAAAATAACAAAAAAGGCAGTTTAAATATATATGCATAAATTTGAAAACAGTTTCCATTATTCTGTTTTTATTTATAGCAATACCAGACGTATACAGGCTTCCCTTAGACATCAAACGGATGAGATCGTTATATTTATGGAATAGCAGAATAATAACACGATTTTATCTCAGCTCTTTTTTGGCAAAACGATAGAACAAGAATACAAAATGTGATTGAGCTATGCAGGTCTATTCTTGTCGGCAAATAAAACTGTTCAAGTTGAAATCATATTTCAGTCAGTTTCTTTTTTAATATTTGTTTTAAAGAAAACTTCTGACAATATGATCCCAGTATGACCCTGCGTAACACTGAGGACACCAAAAACCTAAATGGAGGACTGTAACAGAAAGGGACAGTAGTGGGTGAATACGTTGAAATATGACCCATTTTACCCAACACAAAATTCACCCACTTCTAAACAAAACCAGAAACACGTGAACGTCCGCTGGACGCTCGCCTTGTAAAACCGAAAAGTGAAAAAAATTCGACTTCTTTGTCCAACACGAACATACCGATTCTTTACAGATAAACGGACGGCTGTCTACTATTACGCCGACAGTTCACTTGATAGCATTCTATTGATCCTACATCACAACCCTAATGCAACAATGTTTTAAACGACAATATTTAGGAGTAAATAAATTATTACATATGAAAATAATGTCGTACAAGTCTGGTTTCCTGTGAGATAGCTTTCTAACCATAGCATTCGTCACATTATAATAATGACAATATACGGGCTAATATCAACAATAATTTTGGATTCACAGGAATGCATATCAGCCTTGACATATGTCCTGCATACTCAATTAAAATCCCTAGATTTAAAACCAATGGTCTTTCACACGACTATCCAACAACTGGAGTGCCATTTCTTCTGCTGTATCCAATAATAAATCTCATCGCAGTTAATATATATATATATATATATATATGGCTTGACTCCAATGACCTCAGTGACATCGAACAATAATTTAACTTAGAAATGCTCAAACTACTTATGTCCTACATAATGTCTAACTCTTTCCACTAATATAATATTTATGAAATAAACATTAATCTGAAAAGTGTAATGATTTAATATTGAATTTATGATAGTTATTAAAATAACTTCCTGTCTTTGTTTACCAAGGCTAACACAAGATTATTGGCTAAAATATTTCATTAATAAATCTTAAGCATTGTAAGATTCTCTATTCTTTTCATTCTTCGCAAACCAAGCTTTCATTTTCTTACAATCAGTACATTTAATATATATCGCTTTTTGACGTCACAGTAAGATAAAGTAAAAGGTCATAGGCATCGTGATTTTCTTCAAAATTAGTGTAACCTCAACATGAACGCGAATTTGCTCAATTTAATAATTACAATCTTAAGTTTATGTTTATTTAAAAAAAAGTATGAAACATGTAGCCTTGCTCGTCAAGGCATCAAAAATATTGAAAATATTTATACCATAACATCAATTTCATTTTGCATGGGATCTTATGTGAATTTTAAATATCTATTATTACAATTTACTTTCATTTCATTTTCGAAGGAGAGCTTCTATCGGAAAAATGGAAGACGGAGAAGTGGTACAATACAAATTGATAGATATGTACCCATTTAGGTGAGTTCAACAACAACAGGTATCTCAGTGAATATCTCGTATAACAAAAGAAGATAATGGTTGGCAAAGAAGAATATTATCTCATATCGTTGATTTAAAGCTTTATTTCTCATTTTAAATGTTGTTGTATTTGTATCACCAATTAAGTTCTCTGCTGTTTTTCATACGCATTAACGTTGCTGTTTCTTGTCCGGAGTAGCGAAACGATAGAGTTTACATCTATTATTTAGTATTGACACGTGTATAACAAGCACACTCAGTATTTTGTATATCAATCTCATCGGTCAGAAAAGAACATGTTGGCATGTCTAAATTCACAATTATGTAAGCTATATCAACTTTTCACAGAGATGGATACAAGCATATATGGACAAACTAACTGCATCCGATAAACGGAGTATTTTTAATATATTATCAAAAGTGTTTTGCTTCTTCCAGGACATATTCAAGCATGCATTGTTCTACCAAGAGAGAAGGGAGAAATAAGCTTCGAGTGATATTACTAGGAAAGACTGGGACCGGCATGAGCTCGTTGGGAAATTTCATACTAAGAAGGAGAGCATTTACGTCTAAACTTAGCTGCAGATCTGTGACACTAAAGTTGGATTCGCAGTCGGCGATATTACACGGTAGGCAGATAAACGCTGTTGATACACCTGGGCTATATAATACTGAAATGGCGATGGCTGATAACGCAATGATTATTCAGGATTCACTGAAACTCGCAGAACCAGGACCACATGCTTTCATTCTACTCATCCAACTTGGAAGATTTACGGATGAAGTGGTCAAGATGATTACGATGTACAAGATCATATTCGGCCAATACTTTTTCGATCATACAATAGTCGTGTTTACTCATGCGGAACAAACATCAAAAGCAGAGCGGAATATCAAAAAATTCTTTAAAGACTTTAAAAGAAGTCCATTCGGAAAGTCATTACTTGATGAGTGTCATCAGCGATACATATTCTTAAATATGAAAGAAACAAATGAGGAGATAATAATGAGAACAATAAATATTTTGGTACTGAGGGTAGACAAGCTCTCAGGAAATGGCAGTCAATACTATGCTGACAAAATGGATATGCATAGAGATGCTCTTCAAAAATATTTCGAAAACTGGGCGTACAAGAGTCAGACTTTACAGCAGGTAAAATCAGTTTGCAATTATCAGGAGGGCAAACCATACAGGCAAGATCAAGAACCTCAAAGACAAGAGGAAGATGGACAAAGACAAAATGAATCAAGCCTACAAAAAGAACGAAAATTACAGAAGAAAGAAAGACATGAGGCAGAACGACAGAATGAACTGAAAACAATGCTACGTCAAGAGGAAGAAAGGCAAAAGTGTGAGGATGAATTGAAAGGAAAGGAAGCAAGACAACAAGCAGCAGAGAGGGTGAACCCTACAACGTTTTCAGACAAAATTTGATTGAAATCTTAAAACGAGCCGTCTTATAACCTTATTTTAACCAAAAAAAGGCGAACCCTACAACGTTTTCAGACAAAAAATTGATTGAAATCTCCCTACGAAATCATTTTAACTAAAAAAATGAAAACGATTTTTTAATTAATTTTGGTCGCAACTTGTTGTCATCCACCCTCTCTGCTGCTATGGGTTAACAAAAAATAATAAATGATTTGATCAAGTCTTTAGGATTTCACAAACAGACTAATCACTAACACCTCCTCTTGTAGATCAATTAGATTATTGGACTGATCTGTGAGTTTGAAATTAATTCTGGTTAATGAATTATTATGGCATCGCATGTAGACAGGATTAATTGGGTTTTCAATAATTAAAAATCCTGGAGGAGCTGTTGGTGCAAACGAATAAAGAATATATCCTTGCTGAGCTTGATTTGATCGTTCGAGATTAATTTGATAGCTTCCTTCGATAACATCACACACTAAATTAAGCGCAATCACTGAGGATATATTCACGTTGAACGGAGCGATATGCCTGCCGCCACCGTCTGGGTCATTATTATGTTTGAGGATTTTTATTTCCGGTGATGTTGTTTTTTTCCATGCATCATGAATTATTTTAAAACCAACATCGATGGCATCACTGAGAAGTTTTTTTAGTTCTGGTACGTTGTATCCCGGTAGTTTGAATGTCGGGATATCTTCAACGCGGATATTATAGTCTGTTGCAAATCTTGTTCTCGATTTTGGGTTATCTTCATCTAATATATCCTGAATAATTTTTAGGTTAAATGTTTCCATATCGTCGATAATTTTATTGCATGTTTCTACGACGCTGATAAATTCATCTCGAGTGAGAGAGCCGGATTTAAGAGATATTAACAACAGCGATAAATCATTATTCATTGCTGTGAAATTTTTAACGATTTCAGGTTCGTTAACTAAATAATATATCCTTATTCCTTCCCCTGGCTTCTCATTCCAAATTAGTTGGTATTCGAGATTCAAAAAATCTGTAGATACCCTGTGCTCTTTATAACTCTTTACTGGATTATCAGGTTTTATTCTGTCGGTGATATAATCAGATTTTTGTGGTTCTGGTAATTTAACGGTTTCCTCCAGAGTTTTACTCTGGGGTGGTAGTTCAGGCCATCCTAGTACGGTTCTAATAGAACTCTGATAGATATCTACGACGTATCCTTCTGTGCTTATCTCAATTGCGGATGATAGCGTCGGTTCATGAACTGTTATAGCGATTTTTGACTCTACTCCAGTAATCGATTTTATTCTACGCGCGAATTCATTACTGATTTGTTCGATTTGGTATGACCCTGTTGGTATCGAAACGACGTTCCAGTCTGGGGTTCCGTCGGGTTTATTCTTATTTGCAAACACTAAAGAATTATTGGGTTGTTGACCACCAAATGATTTTGATCTGATATTAGGCCAACTGTGATACACTCGTAGTTTTGCTAGCGCTATCTCCTTCACCGGAACCGGAGAGGGGAAATTCACACTGAATTCTGGATTCGTTGATGTTATTGATATCATGCTTGTTTGTACTGGGTTCGTGTTCTCCACTATTCGTTGAAGTAATTCCTGCGGTGTCGTCATTATACTCATGATTTATTTCTAATTTTGGTATTGAGGAATCATAAATACTGACCATCACTGAGAACTCACAATCTGGTAATGTTGATATTATTGAGATCATTTTGTTTTTTGGGTTTGTTTTTTCTGATTCCATCGGTGTTGTCATTGTTATTATACTCATGTTGTTGCTCTAATTTCGATATCGCGGAATCAAAAATACTGACCATCGCTGAGAATTCACTATCTGATATAATCGTATTATCGAGTGACGACGATATCATCAATGATAACTGCGAGTATGCGGTTGATGCAATATGAAATTGAAGTAAGTAATTCTGCAGTTTACTCTGGCTGCATGATGATATCTTTTTTGCTATCCCGGTTGATATACCCCCGATTGTAGCCACCGCAGAAATGCAAATTGGAACTACAACCGGGGCAATCATTGTAACCGATGCAAGTATTATTCCGGCGCCAGCGAGAACGCTTGACACCGAGTACACAATAACATCAATTGCGGTGATTCTTCGTCGGTATTTTTTTATTTTTATTTGATACTCCTCAGTGAGGGTTTTGAGTCTATTCTGAAATTCTCTGACCTGATCATAGCGACATTGCGTTGATGAAATCATTTTTATTGTAAAAACACTAGCGTTTTCAATTGTGAAATCCGAACGATTTAGTTATTTACTTAAATCCGCTACGAATTCCACATACCAGGTTACTGAAACCCCAATCAAATTTTTATCAGTAGCTGTTATAGTGAACTTTTCAGCTGTATCCTTGTCGATGATCGTTGAAATCGTATTGTTGACCCCGGATGAACTCGACGATGATATATTAAATTGAGTCAATGGTGTTACTAGTGTTAATCGATAAATACCTTTAACGGTTGCAGTGATATCTAATTTGTTGTTTGTAGGTGTCCACGCAAATGATCCGTGTTGGATTGTGTACACGACGTTGTTGGTTTTCTCATGAGGAATTTTTGTTTTTTCAATGATTGTTATCATCCTCGAAAAATCACCTTTGATGGCTTCGATGAAAGTTTTTGTCTCATCGATGGATTTTTTAATATCAGGGAGTTTTATTTCAATTTTATCCAACTGGGTTCCAATAAATTTATCAATGATATTTCTACGAAATGATGTAAACTGTTTTCCGTTTTCTTCAATTCTAGATTCAAGTGTTGTTAGTACAAACACAGAATTTTTTAACTCATCGTTGAGAGTTTTTAATCGATCTGTAATCGTCGAAACGAGTACACCCGGTTTGAGTTTACCCTGATCGGAAAATAACGCAACGGTGTTCTCAATTGCGTTTTGTTGTTTAACCAAAATATCATCCAGAGAAATATTACTGGTTTTCAATTTACCCTGATCGGAAAATAACGCAACGGTGTTCTCGATTGCGTTTCGTTGTTTAACTAAAATATCATCCAGAGAAATATTACTGGTTTTCAATTTACCCTGTTTGTCTTGAAATACAACTATTTCATTAGGATCAACATTTGTTAAGTTCAACGTCTCAGCGATTTCATCTTCAATTATTTTTTTTATATCCTTGACAGAATCAGGTGGTGCAGTGCCATCGGGTTTGGGTTTCAAAGATCTCCCCCAAATATCAATCATGTTATTGTAAAACTCTTTCTCTCTCTAAAATCGTTTTTGACGACTCCGTCGTTGCCAGCGATTACTAGTGTATTCATTAACGACAACATGTGGTGGTTTTCCGCTTGGGTTACTCAAGGAGTTAGAAATAGCATCAAGGACATTTAATACTTCGCTGCCACATATTGGTGGGTCAATCATCGTTTGTGTTGGTAGCGTAGAATACCAAGTCTTCATTGGAAGGGTTTTTATATAACGCAAAAACTCTTTTGGTGGGGCTAATCCATATGAATCAAAATAGACAATCCCACGTGGATCAATAGCGTATGCAACCCAGTGAGTTCCAGGTCCGGTGCTGTTATCTAAATTAATGATTCCGGTTTCAACGCTGTTTGGTTGATGAGGTAATTGATCTTTCATAAAGACACCTCTGAAGTTTTTAATCGCGAGTTTTTTAGCAGCATCCATTAAATCAAAATTGGACATTGGAACCATAGGTTCGGAAATCGAAGATTTCTGAATTAATAAACCGGTCCTAGTCTTAGACCCTTTCCGCTGTACCACGAATACGGGGTTCCTGGTAGTCTTAGACCCAATCCGTGAACGGATCGTCCCTTTTTTTTATATCCTTTCCCAGTTGCCTTCTTTAGTGCCATTCCTGCTGCAGTACCAACGGCTCCTAACGCTGCCGCTTTAGCCACCGCTGGGGCTGCTGCTGCAATCAATGCTGGAATCGCAGCTAACAACGGAAATATACCGCCTGTTTTAATCATATTTTTGATAGCAGCCGCAGAAAGAGTAATCTGAACACCCTTTTTTGCTACTAGTGCATCATTGAAATGTTTCACCTGACGAGTTGTCAGCGATAGTTTATTTGCACCACCAGTCATTTGGTTGGGTTTCAACGTGATTGTGGTTCCACATTTTTTAGCTGATTCCGATTGCAATTTTTTTAATTGACCGGGAGTTAACGCAACACTAATAACACTATATGACATTATACATAATTGATTGATTCTAAATCGTTTACATGTTTTCCACTGGTGCATCTACCACTCTCATTCTTCCACCAACACCTTCGAGTAGCATTGATTTATCACTAAGAATGACAGCAACCGCTCTATAATTAGCAATACCACCAGGACGGGTTACACGGGCTCTAAAGTGTATATCAACGACAGATTGTCTCATCAAATCGAGATGTTCCAGTGAGAAGTAATAGATCGGATAGAGACTTTTAAAATCCAATTGTGATATTTGCAAACCAGTATCCACATTTTGATCACGTGCCATAAATGACAATAGGTTATGATATACACGTGCAATATGGTTGTGAGTGTAATCAAGTTGTACATCTTCAGATGGTTCCTGTTGTCCGTTTATTCTCAGTGAGACCTCTCTAACACCTAACTGATCAAATATCATATGACTTCGTTGTTGATTACCAACTCGTGCATTATTCTGTAACGCCACAAATATATGACGTGGAGCTGAAACACCTTGTTTTGATGCCAGATGCCAAGTAAATATATCATCAACATTGTCTTGTTTAATATCAGTGGTCACTGATAACCAACTCAACAATGATTTTCCTCCTTGTTCCATAAATGATAACAATTTTTCTTCTGCTGTGATTGATGGAGTTAACACTGGCATCCATAATGCCAGTTTTGTTAAAATGACTTTACCATCAGCAACACCAGCATCATGCCATATTGCATCATTATCAGTACCCTTTCGTACAAGCGCTACTGTGTGTTTAGCTCCATAAATAACTTTTCGGACGTTTCTACAGAATCCGAATATATGATGCAGTGGAATTGCACATGAAAATTGTCGACGCTGTCCTTGCAACGTTAATACGCGTGTTGCAAACCCTAGGTTGTAGTTAGTGATATTATTTATGACATCAAAAGTACCAGCTGTCAATGGATTCAATTTCCTTTCCATCAATGAGATATCTAGCGCTTTCAAATAACGCCATGATCCCATTATTAACAAAACCAACTTTGATAGTTGGGTTATTGTCATATGGTGGATCATCATGAGCAGCATCATTTGTTACAAGTTCTCCTTCGATTTCGATAAATGCCTCACACGGTAGGAAGTATTTACTGGTATCATGAACTTGAAGTTCAATTCGCGATCGGAGATCTGGTTGTACTGCGTGATAAGAATAAAATTGAAAATCGCGTACAGAATCATCCTTACTCACTGGGGCATCCATATCAAATGCTGGATCAGGTGACCTTTTGAACATTTTATTCTATTTATCAGAGTCTAAATCGTAAAATCGTAAACGATTTTTCATCGTCGTGTTTTTTTAAAGCCACTTCCTGCTATCATGTTTGCTATCATGTTATTTTGGTCCCCTTGATTTATCAAGGGAGTCACCATCGATGCTAATTTTTCATCTACTGCGTTATTTATAATTCTACTAACACTTGCAGGCATTTCCGCTGTAGACGGTAACGGTACCGGTTTCTTTTTTCGTAAATCACTTCGTGATTTCACTAATGATGTTAATTTATTCTTCGCAGTTGAAAACGCTTTTCCAGCAAGATCTCCAACAGCACCAATACCCTTATCACGAATAACATCAATTGCTTTCATTCCTAGTTGTTTAGCTAACGGCATCACTTTTGGAGCCATTCTCGCAAATAACCCTGCAATGGTATTGCCTAAACCATCTCCGTAGTATGCTCTATAAACTGGAAACCGTGAATTAACTACGTAGACGGGGGTTGGTTTATCATGATTGTAGTGTATGATCATTATTTGAAATCAGAAACAATTTTTCAATTGGAAACGCTAGCGTTTTTATTCACTCTCGGTGATTAATCACTGTGATAATCCTCCACTAACTCGCCAATGAAATCTCGATATGTGCTGATATCTATGATACCACCCTGAAATAATCGTCTACAGATATCAGCTGCTTCATTAATTATTTCCGGTGAGTTATTTCCAGCTCGGAATCCTCCTACAAGAACTTCTAATCGTGATATATCACTGAGAACACTACCAGGACATGAAATCCAAGGATTTTCCCTCGAAGAGTTTTCAACTAAACCACTGCCTGTTTTTGAAAATCCTTTGGTTTTATCAGTGATACCGGTTGCACCTTTTTCATGATCAGCTTCTCTCGTTATTTTCATCTGTTGGGGGGATTGTGTTATATCAATAAATTTTGATTGTTCTGGTAGTCTAAGAAATCCGGTATCCGATTGCTCCCCTATAGATGATTCAGCTTTTTTTATTGCTGCCATATATTCCTGAAATGTTTTATCATCTCCTTTTGCTTGAGAGGAACCTGATAGTATACGATATAACCCCTTATACCAATCTTTTTTAGGAGGGAGATTATAATCACCGTGGATATATTTTCTTCTCTGATGAAAACTCCTAGTGACAAATTCGGCTAATTCTTCCATAGAATCAAAATTTTTATTTTTCAATTCATCTAATTTACCGGGAAGAAATTTTTCATTGAATGCAACTCGTCCACTAGTAGTATCCTCCCCTTTTTCTTGAAATTCGGGTAGGGGGATATCTTCTTGAAGTTCTCGTTGTTGTTCTGAAGCGGTTGATATATCCTGAGGAAGTGTTTTCAATGATTTTTTTGTTTGTTTAGTTCTTTTTGCTATTTTTTCTAACACAGGAAGAAAAGACTCTTCTTGTTTTTTTCCTTCTTCAGAGATTGTTGACACTATCTGTTTCGTTGCTGTGGTTACTGGTTTAAACAATTCTTCAGATCCCGCAGCAAAATCAGTCTGAAGACTCTGTCGTTGTTGTAGTTTATTCCGTACAGAGTCACGAATTGGTACAAATCTCTTAATTGCATCCAGTCGTTCACGAGCCAATCTGGTTGTTAATGCTTCATTGACCATTATTTGAAATCAGAAACAATGTTTCAATTGCAAAACAATTTTTCAATCCCGACCTAACACCATCGGATGGTCATGGAAGTGTTTTAACAGCTTTATCAATGATGGGGAAAGTATCATAATTGTATATAAAAATAATTAATACTGATAGTTTCCCCACTTTTTTGACATGTCGGATGATTTTTGATACGGTCATGGAAGTGTTTTAACAGCTCTATTATTGATGAGGGAACTATCAAAATTGTATATAAAATAAATAATACTGATAGTTCCCTCACTTTTTTGACATGTCGGATGATTTTTGATACGGTCATGGAAGTGTTTTAACAGCTCTATCAATGATGGGGAAAGTGTCAAAATTGTATATAAAATAATGAATACTGACAGTTTCCCCACTTTCCATTGATCATCCATCGATTTTTGACATCCCTCGAGGGTCGGCTAAAAAAAAATGATAAATGGTTGGTCAATCAAATAATGATAAATGGTTGGTCAATCAAATAATGATAAATGGTCGGGCAATCAAAATTGTTCATTTTCTTGAATTAACGCCCGTAGGTTTCTAACTTTAGAGTTGACTTCTTTTTTCAATTCGTATTCGTACCCCAATTCTTTTCGTATTCGTTCTACGATGGTATACAACGGAGCGAACACACTTACGTCACTGGAAAATGCGAGAGAGTCCCGAATAGAATTCTGAATTCTTTTGATGAGTGCATATTTCTTTGGCAGCATGTATTTATTGTTGTTAACTCCGTATTCTATATCCTGAAAATCAGACATGATTTGATCAGGATTTAACCCATCCGATAGTTCAATATCCCAACCTTTCAATTTTGAAATCTCGGATATGATGCTATTCATGTTTTCAGAATTCATTATTCTATAATAATGATATATTTCTAAATGAAAAATATGACGCATTAGACATAACTAAATTGAATTTTCTGTCCGCTCTTTTTTGAAATAGCCGTCTTGGTTATCCCCTCTGCAACGAAATGAACAGAAGATGAACAAATATCGAAATACTTGCCGGCTTCATATATTGATTGAAATATTTTTTCTTCATTAGTTATTGTATTCAAAGATTTCACTGGTTTCGCTTTTTTCGAGCATTTCCCAGTCTTTCCTCGTTTCAAGTTCTCACTCTGTGTGATAGCTTGCAGATTTGATAAAGAATTGTTCTTCGGATTAGAATCCTTGTGATCAATAACAGAATCACCCTCGATCAATCCATAAAAGCATTCATACACGAAACGATGATTGAGATATCTATTCTTTCCCCAAACAGTAAACATCAAATACCCCATACCATTGTCAGCACCAACTGGTTTCTTCAGTCTACGATTTCTTACAACACCATCACTAGATGCTTCATAATTTGTAATCAAGGGATGGTGTCTGAATTCTTGGTTCATTCGTATACATAATACTATTGTTTGTCTAATTCATTGTTTGGTTTAATGATAAATCTTTCGATGTAGTCTTGAGGAGTTCTTATGATTTTATCCTTGACTCTGTCAAGGATACTGACTTTGTCAGCGTCAAGAATACTGACTTTGTCAGCGTCAAGAATACTGACTTTGTCAGCGTCAGGGTCATAATTTCTGATTGATTGTCCATTTTTTATTCTTTTATCATAATAACGCTTCAACTCCCTATATCGTTTACCACCACAACTCAGACATAACTGAGATTTCCCCCTAACCCCAACCCCACATAGAATACAAGGTAACGGACCAAGGCTTCCACGACGAAAGCTTTGCATATGATACCCACAGAACTCATTTCTGCATGATTTGTTACACGGGATTACTGATCCAGTCATAAGCCACTTGCAGTGATTCATTATATAAAAATCTTTCATTTAAATGCTTGTTTTAATTATAGAATGAAGGAATTAAGGAAAACGCCTTCGAAAAATGCTGAATTCAATGCTGATAAAGAGTTTAAGAGATTATTGAAAATCAATCCTAAATTTAATATCGATAGACCCAAAAAACGTCCAAGAGACGGAAACATGAAAGAGTTTAAGAGATTATTGAAAATCAATCCTAAATTTAATCTCGATAAACCAAAAAGACGTAACAAACGTCCAATAGACGTAAATATGAAAGAGTTTAAGAGATTATTGAAAATCAATCCTAAATTTAATCTCGATAAACCAAAAAGACGTAACAAACGTCCAATAGACGGAAATATGAAAGTGTTTAAGAGATTATTGAAAATCAATCCTAAATTTAATCTCGATAAACCAAAAAAACGTAACAAATTTAATCTCGATAAACCAAAAAAAACGTCCAAGAGATTACCCTGGAAAGATGCTCAATTCAATCTCGATATAGTTTCTAATACACCAAAGAATACAATTCTTGATAAAGCCATGATTAGTAAAATCAGAGACTGTTTTAATGAATTCAAGCGTGATGGAGCATCCTATTGTTGGTCAACATTTCGAATTGATGGTGTTGTTGACGCTACCATGACTGATGAAAAAGCAGCAGTGATAATTTCACGTGTTGGGGAAAAACGGCATTTTTTCCGAATCAAATTTCTTATCGAAGTCGATGGCAAATGGATTATTAGGGATAAATTTGAACCAATCCTCAAGAATAAAAAAGCTGTCATTGTGAGTAGAGATTCCAAACCAGGAATTCTAACCGGCATTGACAAACCATACTACGAAAGATCTTATCCCGTAACAGCAATGGTTTATGGGATATATCCGTTAAATGATAAACCCGATATCGCAAAACTAGCTCCTATGAAATATTCGTCAGGGCTTAATTGTGTAGCAGAACGAATAATAGAACACTTCACAAATGCATCCCGAGGAAATAAACTAACTGATCTGCGACGTAGGAAAATAACCGAATGGGAACTTACTGTGAAACAGCACGGTGCAAAGATTTCTGATATAGCTAAATTAGAAACATCATTAAGATTTCCAATAACAGTTATGACGATAACGGGAGAGGTTTTATACGAACCGAAATATAACAAAAATGGAGCGCCAATACAGATTATTGATCATAACAAACACGCGTGGACACCTGCGGTAACAGTATTTCCACGAGAACGAACCGTGAAATATATCCCTAAGGAGTTCGTCGGGGATGTTTTCTATGAAGAGAGATTATTTGATGCTATTCATGCGTTGTGTAAGGATGATCCTGTGTCAGTGTGGTTACTTAGAAGTGATGAAAATCCCGAAATAGGATTCGATCAATTTGTAAAACCAAATGGTGAATTATATCGCATTGAAGAATTAGATAACAGAATGAGAAAAATCGCTAGTGATTTTTCACCGGAGAGTTTCCATGAAAAACTACTCACGGATAGTTTTACTATTCCATCAGTGGTAGCTCACTTCGCAAGAGAAAAAAACTCATGGCGTCCAACACGAAGTGATTTTCTCGAGGATGTTAAATTGAGTTGCGTCGAATTTGGTCATGGAGGACTGTGGAATACGAAATACCATCGTGATGGTATGATTTCAATTGATATATCCGCGTGTTATCCCGGAAGTTTTCTCGGGTATGGGGAATGCGCTGAGTACTTCAAACGATTTGGACACCCCACGCATGAAATGACTCGTGTTGCGATTAATGGACCATTGCCTGATTTTGATTTAACCGGATTCGCTCGTGTGATATCATTTGAATTAGCGTCAGGATTACATCCGTGTAGTTATGTTTGGCTCGGTAGACATCTATCTGAAAAGGCCTGGATGCCAATAGTGCTATTGAGATATATGATTGATTGTGGTATGCTAATATCGTTGATTGTTTCCGAGGCTATTATATGCTATCGAGCTCAGAAGGAAGTTTGGCTACCACAACCCGATCTAGATAGAATAATCAGCGAACTACGAAAACAGTTTCCAGATTTCAGTGAAGAAGAAATCATAAATTGGTCTAAGAAGTTATTTGAAATTAAAAAAGAACAAGCAAAGGATCTCGGACGAAGAATAATCGGTAAATTTACCCAGGGTGGACGATACGACAACGCAAAATACTCTTCGCGGTTAATCACAGATGTCGCTGAATACGATTTTATTGTAGCGGATTTAATGAAACAGGGAAAACTTGTATCCCGTAAGGATGCTTTTCTATCTAATGGTGAGAAAATGGGTACGGTTGTTACCTACTGTGATGGATATAATTCCCAGTACACACATTTGAGAAGTTCAATGCTAGCCTATGCTTCTATTAATCTATTTTCGATGATAAATAGATTTCCTAATACCGCGGTTAGAGTGGCCACTGATTCGATGTATATACACAATAAGTACAAATCAGCTGTAGCGGCATTCACAGATCCCGAAGAAAATTGGGGGCGTTGGCGATTTAAAAAGGAGATGCTACATGAGTATTGTGAATCCGCAGACGTTGCCATGGATGATAAATATCTTTGTTGTAACCGTATTGAAAATCAATCAGAATTTTCTAATGCACCACCGGTATCTGATCCAATCTGTAGATACAAGACAGTTTATTTAAACGGTTGTGGTGGGTCAGGAAAGACAACTCGTGCAATTGAATTATTTCGTGGGAAAAATCCTACGGATTTCACAAACATGATTGTGCTAACACCGACTCACAGACTCGCCAGAGAGATGATACAGCGAGGGGTAAATGCCTGTACTTATCACAGTTTTTTTCGATGGAAAGGTGACAAATGGACTCCTGAGCGTATGGGTGATAAATTCATTCCTAAAATCATCATTTGGGATGAAATATGCACAGTGTCATTAGATGTATTAAAAACATTTCTTGAGTGGTTGTTAACCAAAAACACAAAAGTCGTCATGTGCGGGGATCAAGGCCAACCACCACCATTTGTCGGTGCATCTCCACATGAATGGCTAAAGGGTTTTGTAGACTACTATGAAGAAATCACCACTGATTATAGATCACTTGATGAACGATTACGCGAGTTCAAAGCGCTAATTAGATTACAACCGGATAGAATCCAATGCGAAATAGCGCGTGAAGTGATTTCAGAAACCCCAATGAATGATTTCTGGGAAGCGTGGAGACCAAACGATTTGATCATTGCAAGTAGAAAAATAGTCAGGGATACACTTCAAATGAAGTTATTTGAATTGCATAAAGAAAAATTTGCAACTCTTCCAGTGCCGTTGTGTTATAGGCCATCGGATACACGAAAACAGAATATTGAAGTTGATATTCCAGGACAGAGTGAAAAGCAGATTCTCGTGTTAAATGATATTGTGCTGGTTGATATCAATGTCGTTGAAGATGCATTGCGTGCTAATAAATCCCCGTGGACGCTAGGATACGCAGCAACAATACACTCTTCACAGGGATTGACTATATCGGATACAATTGTTTGGATGGTGGATAATCACATCGAATGGTCGAATTTAGTCTATCTCGCAGTATCCAGAGTACGAAAAATAAATCAACTTCGAAGAGTTGTTTTCGATGATAATGACACAACAATAAGTGATATTGATGTTAAAATTATTGATAAAAAAACTCTCCGGTTACAAACAACAGGACAAAAAAAAACAACGAGAATTTGATATTGATGCTAAATTAATAATAGCTTTGAAGAAACAACAGAATAATCACTGCGCGAGTTGCAATTGTATAATGCGTTGGCAGTATTCGGATAAGGATCCTCGCCAATTCACCGTAGACAGAAAAAATAACAATCTCGGTCATGTCAGAAACAATGTGATGTTGACTTGTCTTGAGTGCAATAGACGCAACGGCGCTAGTTAAGACCATGCGGTGGCAATTGAGTATCCTCGGGAATCACTTGTAATTGTTGTCGAGTAAAACCCCGCTGAGGGGCAGTTGAATCCAGTTTATAGATTGCTGGTCTACCCGTAGATCGTGTTATACTAGATATCTTATGCGTAGTGACGCTCCAAATAGGATCAGTAGCCCTTTTTCTACCCCCTTCAAGCTCTCCTGGTTCGTATAAGTACCTCACAATGACATTACTACCAAGAATTGGTTCTTTGAAATCTTTTTGTGGTTGTACGGGTATTGACTTCTTTTTAATCGCGTTGATAGGTTTCATGTTGATTGTTCTAGTAATCTCGTTATTCAGTGCAGTAATCACAGCTGGTAATCTTTTGACCCATTCACGGGATCTTTTTTCTTGGATGAATTCTTTTGCGTATTGATATCCAAATAACCGCTCAGCAATCGTCCGATTAAATCGTTCTACAATGGCCTGATCACGATGTAGCGCAGTATGCCCTCGTCGTATGGTGACATTATGATGTTTCATTGTAGATAACACTGCACCCTGAAATTCCTTGCCAGGATCAACCTGCAATAGATTTGGCCAGTGCAGAGGACCTCGTCGATAAATCCTTTCAAATGCAGAAGCCACTTCAGTGGCTGATTTTGTTTTTAACGGTTCTGCTTCTTTGTATCGACTTGCAATATCAACTACGGTTAGCGCGTATTTGTAACCACGATCATGTGGCAGAAATAATATATCAGCCTGATGAACTTCATTAGGAGCGGTCACATCAAAATGCGAGAATTGAATTTGTTTAGGCGGTGGTAGATAAATTTGCCATAGTGCCTGTTTGGATAACCAATTAGCCGCAGTGGTTTTTTTCACTTTTGCAGCGCTAGCGAGTTTATTGATTGCAGCGTTACCCCTCCAGTATCCCCTCGGAGAATAATAAATTGATTCCATATTATTAATTACCAGCACCTAACATCAATTTACTTTTCATAGCCGATTTTATCAAAAATGAAGCCAATTTTTCTTTGAAGGATTTATCAGGAATAGCATTTAACGCATGAATTAATTTCACATCTGCTAGATGCCTGTGTTGCAGATTGCTGCTTTTATAAGCAACATCATGAAGGTGACAAGCCTTATCAATGGCGTTTATTGGTTCTTCACCGGGGTTGGGTTGATTTTGATTATTGAGTCTGATATCAAGTCTGGTTCCCGGTCCACAGTAGCTATATCCTGGAAGGTGCTTTTCTCCGGGGTACTTTGCCCATGGGGTTCCAGGGAGCTTTGCCAATTTGGCTGCGATATCACCTCCTCGTTTTTTTTTAAATCAGATTTTGTAGAAACAAATCTAAATTTCTTTGTACCACATTGCACGCATTTACCAGAAAGCGCTGATCGGTTATTTTTAGTTGTAACCGTCGTCAAGTCATCTGTGCCAGTACGCGTTTTACACTTCATACAATATAGATCCATAATTTATGTATAGAAATATGGATATAATTGATTTTTCAGCGACTAAAACAAAAGAACCAGTTAAGCATCATGCAGCACTACCAAACTCTATCCGGATGATTATAATCGGGCCATCTGGATCCGGTAAAACGCAATTGTTACTCAATTTAATAATGAGATGGATGAAGTGGGATAAGTTGTATTTAATTGCCCCTAGCGTAGATGATCAACGATGTTATGAAGTGCTAAAAGATTTTAACGAGAATGCTTCAGAAATTAAGGGTGAGAACGCCATTGATTTTATAACCGATATCGATGAAGCACCGAGTATTGATGATATTGATGGAGATATTAACAATTTAGTCGTATACGACGATATAATGTTGGATAAACAAAAGAATCCTGCTAGAATATTTTCCCGTGGGCGTCACAAAAACACTGACGTGATATATGTCACTCAACGCTACACTCAGGTTCCAAAAGTAATCAGAGATAACTGCAATATTCTTTCTGTATTCAACGGAGTTGATACTCATACTCTTAGAAATATTTGGCAGACATGGTGTTCTGATATGGACTTCAATCAATTTCGAGATTTCTTTAGTCATGCTCAGTCGACTCCGCACGGATTCTCAACAATAAATCTACATGATCCTCGGACACGATATCGTATCGGACTTGATCAAATATTCGGTTAAAATCATTTATTATTTTTTGTTAACCCATAGCAGCAGAGAGGGTGGATGACAACAAGTTGCGACCAAAATTAATTAAAAAATCGTTTTCATTTTTTTAGTTAAAATGATTTCGTAGGGAGATTTCAATCAATTTTTTGTCTGAAAACGTTGTAGGGTTCGCCTTTTTTTTGGTTAAAATAAGGTTATAAGACGGCTCGTTTTAAGATTTCAATCAAATTTTGTCTGAAAACGTTGTAGGGTTCACCCTCTCTGCTGCTCAACGTAAACAAGACGAAGAGAGACAATGGTTCGGGATACTTTTGATTGCAGTTGTTGCAATTGCCACCTTGTCTATCACAAAAATTAAGTTTAAGATTACACTACAGTAGGTAATAGTTAGCTCAGAATTATTGATGCACGATCAATGTACCCTACTGAAATCTGATAAGAGAGGTATAAATTTCCAAATGTTGTATTTAACATTCTAATGATAGACGTACTGTGACATACGTTGGGTGTTCTGTACTGGACATCAATTTTAACCTATCTGCCCAACATTTTCACCCATTCGGCTATTAGGAAAAGCAACAAACTCATTACAATCGACGTTACTGGAAGCTTCGCTACACGCGTCGGTCTTCACCGTTATAATCGTTTCTCGCTTGTTTATTATCTCAAACAACCAACACAGTACTAATTGACTGAACGTGGAATATAATTGTTGATGTATTTTTGTAATTGTATTGAAACATCTTGTAAACACGCCGAGGCTCTCATGTTTATCAAACCCATTGGTACGACAACTGTTTTCCATACTGGCACTCCAATAAAGGATGTTTTAACGCTCAATCCTCAGCCCCCATTAAACATGATATTCTCTCCTCAGTGTTAACGTTTATTGCTTCCAGTCTTGTTCATGAAATATGCAAGTGAAAAAATCTAGAGCCTACCAGAAATTGATGTCCCTGCCCTACTATAAGCACCAAGCCTATCTTAAGTTACTGCAAGTCAGAACTGACCAAGACACTTCAAGAGACAATCAAGGCGTCAATCATTGATTCTTTGACTGGCCACATAATCAAATCCAGGTATAGTAAAGAAACATATGATCACTTGTATATGAAAATTCCAAATCTGAGATATGATATTTTCTAACCTAGACGACGAAATACGACTACTTAAAATATTGTGTATTGAGAGGTGATCAATGTTTTTTTTTCAATCCTAATATTGGGATATATGGAACAGCAATATCTATGAAATGGAGTTCCCACATATATATCCTTATATATAAGCTATTTATTATAACAATGCAGTATCCCTGCCTCTAAAGCAGGCTCTAGAAAGAAACTCATCCCCTTTACCTCACCGAAAAGTACTACAGAGTGACCGAGTGGTCTAAAGCGCTGTCCGTTACGGATCACTGCCATCTCACCTCTATCTGCGTGGGTTCGAGTCTAACATTCAGCTAATGTAGTTATGTGAGAAAGCTCGCCAGTAGCTTCTCGTGGGTCGGTGGTTCTTTCCAGGTTCTTCCTTCACCAATAATACTGGCTGCTATGTATAGCCTATCTTGTGCTGAAAATGGCGTTAAAACCTACAACAACAACTACAATAGAGTCGCTTCCTCTGATATGAGCATGTCTCACCCGATTGGCCACGCTGAGAAAATGAAACTTTTTCCATATGTACTGCACAAAATGAAATTCCAGAACATTATCAGAGTACGAAGTGACAAAAGTACAAAGGTTCTTACTGTGCACATGTTCCATGACATCAATTACGTTTGGACTCCTGAAGTTAAAATTCGTGAAATCTCGATTTTAACAATATATAAATTGTGCATCATTATAAATAAGTCATACATGTCATGTTGATGTTAAACATTTCAGTACTGAGAGTCAATTTTCAGAATTTGATTCAATGTACCTTTAAATGGCAATTATTCTCTTTATGACATACTTAAATGTCAAGTATAGAAAGTTAATGGCGAAATAATTTCCATATAATTTACATTCCTATATTTTCATATTTAACAAATATACCCGTATAGTTTCACGTGTAAAAGATATATCCTTAAATTTTCAAATCTGTAAAAATAAGATGCACCCCATATCATGCGACGCTTGATTGTGTGTTACCACACAAGTTATACCAGCAGCAACCAAAACGAGTATATTGTGAACTGGAATAAATAAATCGAAGCTTATTTACATTACAGATATGAAATTAATCCTTGATCAAGGAATTTGGTCAGACGCCGTTCTAGTCTCATTGAAGTTATTTCCACTTACTTCCCTGACAGCAATGATAAACGCTGTGATGCAATGCTGAATCGAACTTGCGTTGTTTTCTCATAGGGTAAAATACTATACAAAATACACACGTGACTTACTGCTATATATAAAGTCAACACAATCCTTTCTTAAGTCAAGTATATGTATATGATCAAGCTATGAAAGTGAGGTGAATTTGCAAAAAAGGTTTGGAGTTGCCCAAGAGCGAGTGGACTATTCTAAATTTCGATTTTCATGCATGAATATAATAAAATTAAAATATTAAATTAAAATATGTTGTTGTACCACGCGATGAAATATATCTAGTATTAACGTAGAAAGATAAAATCTCCTTTATTTATTAGGATCCTCCTGCATCCATATTTCTCTTGAAGGTCATTATTTACAAGCCAAAGAAGTACATAGGGCAAAATCAATGTTAAAGTACATGGTCATTTTTTAAAAAAAGCAACAAAGTGTGTGATCAACCTGAAATGAATGTCGCGAACTGTCATATTATAATGAAAGTTACTCAATGTTATAAAAGAATTTTTACTATCCTATATTATGATGAGTAGACTTGATTCGCTCTTTTCTTGTCCCTGTTTAATATATGGCCTCCGTTGTAAAAGTCCATATCGATCAATAATTGTCATCTAGAAGCATCTTGATAACAGAAAGGATGCAGAGAATTCAGTAATCATGATTGAATATACTTTGTTTAAGCATATTTAATTTAAAATGAGTAAATACACATGCATGATCATTATGACATTTAATATAATCGCTACCATATCCGTGCTTTCTCGTTTGTAAACCTTTTCATCTTCTTGTTTTTCGCACTAGAAAAGAACAGTATATTTTGCTAAGCCTATCTGAGTACATTTCACTTTAACATGTTTGTGTGAACTTACGTAGATGGCTGTGATATGTGCCCCGGGGTTTAAAATTACTTATGCTGGAATAGTTAACCCAAAGTTGAACATCTTGCAACCCAATCTCTACATTTGAGTTACGTCCCTTAAATCTATTCAGCATGACTCCGTTGCTCATTTGTTTTTCAGTAATACACATGTGTCAAAATATATATGGATATTCCATCGTATTTACTTTGTGTTTATATATCTACATAAATACGTATTAAACAATACAAAATCGTCTTCTTAGCAATTCAGCCATCTTTTTTATTTTGTCTCTTTATGAGTGTTTCCTGTCTGCCAGTCCATCTGTCAATATTTTGGAATTACTCAGCAGCTCTTAGCTGATGATGGGGATCACGAGTAGATATATAAAAATTGAGTCATAGTGTAATACCTAACAGTATAAGCAGTTTAAATAATGCAAGCCGTTTTAAACAGCCCGTGCAGTTCTTAGCATCCTTTGTAAATTAGCTAGCTCGGGTAATGTTGATATCTCGTGTAATTTAGACGGGATGTTACAACAAATCGGAACCTCTCACGTCTTACTAATTGGGATTTTCGACGAATTTGTCTTATATAAAAGACTTGACAATGTGATATTACAACTAAAGATGCTAATTTACCACGCACAATCTGTCTTGGGCAATGCTAATGTAATGTACACTTGGACATCATCGAAGTATAAAAGGGGTACACTCCTAATGTTCTAATGAATGTTTTATTTTCATTCGTAAACGCAACCGCTCCAGATGCCTAGTGGTTAGAGCGTCCGCCGCGGGAGCGGGAGGTCGTGGGTTCAATACCCCGCCGAGTCATACCAAAGACTTACAAAAATGGTACTAAGAGCTGCCTCGCTTGCAGTAACTAAATGGCCCGAGAACGGTGTGTCACAGAATTAGGCGAAAATTTAATTTATTTTCTTTTTGATTTACAAACTAATCTCACCATTTTTTTGGGTTTCGTCGTACATGCATTGCCTGGGGTGAATAAGTGGGTTTCTCCAAGGTAAGCGGCGTGTAACGATTTGCATGTGCCTGACCTCGTATCACTTGAAGTCAGGGAACACCAAGAATCACGGGGTGCACGGTAATCTTGCCGTGATTTCTGCTCTCCTATTTGAGAGTATATAAGACAGAATATTTCTCATAATAATTACGGGACCAAAAGTATCTTATCGTAGGAAAGATAGCCTGTCATTAATCTCCAGCCAAAGGGCTGATGGCGCATCTGATGGCGCATCTGATGACGCATCTAATCGCGCATCTGATGGCATCTCTGATGGCGTCTGATGGCGTCTCTGATAGCGCATTTGATAACGTCGGTTGATAACATCTGATAACATCACTGAGAGCATCTCTGATAACATCTCTAATAACATCACTGAGAACATCTCTGAATTATAGCTGATTTATTGCGGAACATCTCTGATAACATCTGTTATCGTAGCTGAAATTGTTGCTGATTTATTGTGCAATCGAATTGAAGTATCTGACTGTCTGTCTGTCGAACTGTCTGTTCGTCTACATCTGTCGTGACGTGTAAATATCCGGAAAGCTAGAAGTCCGAGTGTTGGAGCTGTCTAGAGTTATAAACATCCGGGGCGACATCTAGGGTATTGAGGAACGTTGGTTCTAGTAGATGTTGTATGCTGTCTGTACGTATAACTGTGGTGGATCCGTGAAGGGCAAACGGCCGATAAAAGTATTGGTCAACCCTAGGTCTTCGGGGAAACTGGGAGGCGATTCAACTGTGTGTGAATCGTACGGTTATACAGGGTCGAGACACATGTGTGTGTTGCAATTGTGTACAATTGAATACATAGTTGTATTTACATGGTTATTTCAGAACACAATAGTATTTCAAGGCATTGCATGATTCTCAATAAAAGCTAGCAACTTGATTGAATACCTGTATATGTTCGTGCTAGTTGTCGCAATCCATACGTGCGATAGTATAGTTTGATGTTTGTGTTTATTATCGTGATTTATACTTGCGTTAATATAACTTTTGTAAAGGTTCTTTGGATCTGTGTATAGTCCAAGAGATTCCTTTGTATCTGTGTTTTATTTTGTATTAATATTTCATTTTATTCATGTATTGTGAATGGTTGTGAGTGTAATTGTGGGTTGAACGCATGAGTTATTGTGTTGATAAATCATTATTTTTCATTAATAATTTATTTCATAAATTTACATTATCTTTCACACTTGTGTTTGTGTTGTTCATTTAATCCACCATCCACTCGGTAACAATTCTGTTACACGGTGTAAGGGAGTAAGATAAAATATAATTTTGAACGACAGGCAATCAGATAATATAAATAAACTTGTACGTTGCATATTCCTTTAATATGTCAGTGTTAGGACTGGTCAGTCTGGTGTCAGGATAATGAGACTGGGTGGGACATCATTCTACATGTCTGCGGCATGATGTCCCAGTGCTAGACATCACTATCAACTGCCTCACTGCAGACATCGTAGCCATATGACTGAACAATTATTAAAAGCTTAAAAATCCTAATCACATATACACATTCGTATACGGATACAGTGCTTCACTACTCTGCATATTACTGCCAAGAATTCAATCACACATACACATTCGTATACGGATACAGTGTTTCACTACTCTGCATATTACTGCCAAGAATTCAATCACACATACACATTCGTATACGGATACAATGTTTCACTACTCTGCATATTACTGCCAAGAATTCAATCACACATACACATTCGTATACGGATACAGTGTTTCACTACTCTGCATATTACAGCCAAGAATTCAATCACACATACACATTCGTATACGGATACAATGCTTCACTACTCTGCATATTACTGCCAAGAATTCAATTTTATGCAATTTTACCCTTTAAAAAATCGTTAAACAATGTTTTGGGATTCATTTTCGTCCTATTTCTTCTAACTAGTTTCGCTGTAAATATGCATTGACATTTTCCTAAGTCAATTTTATTCTACGCTCGTAAAGACCAACTAACAAATCGCTTACAACGTCCATGCTTAACATCTACAATCGTCCCGGTTTCTTATTTAGAACACATATACAAAATGTATTATACATGCAATTGTATTTAGAGTTCATGCTAGAACAAAAAGGAAGTATTTGGTGATAAACAGGTTTTTTAGATAACAGATTTGACCTTGGCCTTCAAATATCACTTTAAAAATTGTTACTGATGTTTGCTTGTACATTTTTATGTTTGCTCAGCATTAGGAAGTTATCGCAAAGAAAGACATCGCTATAAACTGCCTCACTGCAGAGATCATAGCGATATGACTTTATAAAATGTAAAGCTACGTTAAAAATCCAAGTCACACACACACACACACACACACACACACACACACACACACACACACACACACTACGGTCAGTTCAATGGTCGAGAAACTCGAGATAGTCCGAAAATACTGCAGTTACTTCGTACTATTTGCAGTACTATTCTGGCGGTGGGAAATGACTTTTCTGTAAACTACTGCAACTAAGCACATCCGATACATTTTCGCGTTTCACGAAAATAGCCAAAGTGTTCAGAAAACGCAATACATATGACTCGCATACTCTGAATCTTTATCTTTATCCGTTTTATAAAATATTCGTAGTCAAAAGTAATTTCTCAACTGAAGATAATGTTATTGCGTGTTTTATTTGTTTAGATGGGTGGTTTTAACCTCGCTTTTACACCTTATTCAAACAATTTTCTGACAATTAAATGTGTGTTAAGTAACGTTGCAAATAGCACACCAAGGAAACCCATTTAGCTGGCATGGATGAGTATACAAACTACGTCCCCAGGAGTACAACTCTGAATATGAGCTCACACCCACTGAGTACAATAGAAGAACCAAATGTGTTATTGTGCAACACTAAGTTGAAAATTAAAAGGCTGTCCGACTTTGAGTGCCTCCATGTAGATAAAGCTGGTTAGAAATTAAATAAAAAGGACGGTGTAGTATGATTACAGTGCATCTCTAAGTGGAAGATTTGGATTTTAACGTAACTTTAAAAATAATTCAGTTATATTTTCCCGATGACTGCAGTGTGGCAGTTTATAGTAATGTCTAGCACTGGGACATCATGCCACAGATACTTACCATCAACGCAGATGTGGTGGTCAACAATAATATCGAACACTTCAAAATATTGTCTTGACCCAATACTAAGAACCAATAATCAAACCGCACGTGCTGGTAGTATTCACATAGCCTAACGTTCTATGTCGGACTGTAGGGTGGCTATTCTTGGATCAAACGTATAATATTAAAGACAGACAGCATTTAATATACAAAAGAACTACTTTCGATGAACTAAAGAAGCCTGTGAACCAAGAGCTAGCAAAAACGTACAAGCTGTCTTTATATATATACAAATTAAATGTACTATTGTCTCTGCTAGTTATATCAGTGTCACTAATAAGTGTATAGGTGTCAATATTAGGTGTGTCGGTATCACTATTAAATGAATTAATATTACTACAAAGTGTATTAGTGTCAATACCAAGTATATTAGTGTCATTGTTACGTGTATTTGGTCAGACGTTGCAGCGTAGTATACTTATAATAGATTAAGAAATGCCTAATGGAGACAGCGTTCTGTCCTGGGGCGTATCATCCCATGATGGTGTTACAGCTTAGATAGACTTTGACATTTGAAATGCTTTTGGTTTTTTTAAATATAAATATTTTTATTTAATGATTTTGCCTTTGTTGTCTTTATTTATTTGCATTGTGTGACTTTTGTATAGATAAATAAGAGGAGGTGGTACTTTTATAGCCAGGTTTATGATTATGATCTGTTAAAACTTTATCCATCTATCCACGCACATATACACACTCAAACACTGAAACACGTTATCCATCTATCCACGCACATATACACACTCAAACACTCAAACATACGTTAATTTTTCAGAATAGTAGTAAATTTTAGGAACCCTCCAGCCATGAAGTTTTATATACGTGTATACAGTCTAAATTACGAACACTGACGAGAGTAAAAATTCTCATTTATCTATCGTGTTGCTAAAAAAAATTTCGCAAAGCACAAATGCCTACAAAACCGTCAAATAATGACGAATACATAAAATATCGTACGAGCTAAGGTCGAACGGAAGAAGAATGATAAACCACTTCTGTCTTATCTTTAGGAGTCAATGTGTCTTACATATGCCATTTCCAATATCTAAGTGATAAGAGGTTACGTCATCTTGTAATGTGTCATGAATCAAACACATCGCCGTTTCTTAAGGTCTGAAATGTTTTGGATCTCTCTAATTTTCCTTCTTGTCCCTCTGTCTCGCCACCAGAGAATGGAAGCTTACGATATTTGTCTTCTCTTTTCGTTGTTTGTTATTTTTTAAAGGTTGTAATTTAAACTTCTATTACTTTTCACATTGTAGATTGCTCTGTTTCAATATCTGTGTAACGGAAATTATTTGACATTAGATATATTAATTAATGCATCGTGTTGATAAACACCAGACGGTTGGTCAAGTACTGATCTCCGATAAGAGACAAAACACAATCTAATACGAATTTTTGCTCCATATAAGATTCAATAATAAATAAACATGACACATGAGCTTAAATAGGTGTTGTTCTTCCATTATTTCCATCATAATCTCCTGACACTTTGACCATGAAAGACACGGTCCATGTGTGTGTGTGTGTGTGTGTGTGTAACAATTTTCACAAATATGTCCCTCAGTATATTAACATTAAACATTTACAGTAAATATTAGACAAGTGTCACCAACGGCGTCAACAGGGCACTCCCCGACCGGAATGCAGAGCGGATCGACTAACAATATGTTTGGCACAGGAGCCGGAAGTTTTGGAAACCTTGGCGGGGGTGGCACGTCTGGTACAGATCCGAACGCCTTTATGCAGTATCTTAATAACATGAATCAACAATTGGCCAACCTGATGACAAATCCCGGCAGTATGGGACTGGGAATGAATACCGGAACAGGAAATAACTTTCAAATAAATTCTGGATCTGGCACTTTTGGCACCGCAGGATTTGGATCTGGTGGAACAAGTGGATCGTCTACAGGTTTCGGAAATATGATAGGCGGCGGGACGTCTGGTTCTACAAGTGGTTTAGGGAACATCATGGGTGGATCTAGTGTAAAAGGGTTTGACGCTAATGCTTTTGGCAATATGATGGGAGGAGGTGGTACTGGTTCAAATGTTGGTTCTGCTGCATTTGGCTCCAGTGGATTTGGTAGTATGACGGGAGGAAGTAGTTCAACAACAGGATCCAGTGGGGTTGGGGCAAGTGGTGTAGGTAACATCCTAGGAGGAGGTGGTGATTTGAGCTCAGGGTTTGGTTCAAGTTCAGGTTCCAGCTGTAACAACTGGAATGGTTATTACAAAGACAACAGCAACTCAAGCACCTCTGGGACAGGATCGAGTACTTCCGGCGGTTTATCGGGTGCAGTTAACTCACTTATTAGTGGTTCTTCTGTTCAAGCAAATGTCCTTGGGGCTTCAAACGGGGGACGCCCATCAACTATTACAACTTCAAACGGGGCAGGGTTTGGAGGTTCGTCTACTGCGACTGACAGCGCTATCGATGCATTAGGAGGCTCATTTGGCAGCAGCATGATGTCATCATCTGGTGGTTCTTCCGGTCAAGGATCCAACTCTTTCTCAATGGGTGGTAGCGGAAACGCAGGGACCTTTTATGAATCAAGCGGAAACTTCAACGGTTCAGGACTCTCTGGTCTAGGGAGTGCTCTTCAAGGTGCAACGAGCGGTTCATCGGCCGGGAGTGCTTTAAGCAGTATAACTGGAGGAGGCGGGTCCGGAACTGGTCTGGCTAACATTGATCCTACGAAATCCGGTGTACTAAACCAAGGAGGTAAGTAAATAACGTATAGAAGGGATTTGTATACATTCTCGATTGAGCCATCGAAAGAAAAACTACGGTAGATATCAGTTAATGTAAAACAAATATCATCTATTTGTGATTATAACGTATAGAAATCAAAATTGAAAATCTTAAAATTACCTACTGTCTTAAATTAATAAATTCTTGAAATATTTTGCAACATATCTTTTGTCTTCGCTAGCCAAGGTTTCATTATATGTTAACTGTATGCTTTGGCGATTCAAGCAGATTTGTCTGTGCTTTGGGTATGGGAATGGCATTGGATGCGGCGTCAAGCCACGGCATCCAATCAAATTAAGTTGTTCAAATCTGAACATGGTTCCTAGACGATCAAGATAAGGGGAGCACACAACTTGACTGAACTCATTAATAAGCACTTTTCCATTGCCGGTCCGTGTTTGTGCACATAATTTTCACTCCAGTTCACCTGTAATATCTTCTTTCTTGTACGTAGTCACACTTCGATACAAAACTTACAACGTATCCTTTTAAAGTCGATTGCCTCCACCATTGGTGGTCGATATACAATTCACCGCTGTTACACGCTACTGGTTAGCTGTCATTCTTACTAAGGGAAGCAACTCATGAAATCCAAAAGATGTCACTAGGACAAGACACAAAACTATATACTCGATCCGCCACGGTGTAAAATAGGGTTAATATATCGGAGACTTAGCTAGCAAATATGCAGATCACCTTCTTAATTCATCTATTTTTAATTTGTCATTATAAGGAGAATAAAAAATGACACCGTATTCCCATGTTTAACGTATAACCTTTTCGCTAGAAAGCAGTCGATAACTTCTAGTATGAATTTTGATAGAATGAAAATATATCACGTGTACGCGGCCATGTTAATTGTTTCGGTTTAATGAAATGTATCATTTTGGTATGAAACAAACCATGCAGTATTTTGCAATGCTTAAACCTCATTAATACAGTTGTACTTTGACCTAGATCGACAAATTTTCAGATATAGATCAAATGCGACAGGCTGTTTTAAATGACTTCATTCATTACATGTATGCTTGGTTCCCCCAGGTGGCGATATGGTCAATAACCAAGGCAGTTTCGACAAAGACACTGGATCCTTCCACCCGGCAGATGGCTCTCAAGCAACTTCCGGAAAATACAATTATGCTGGATTTACACCAGATCAAGTCAAGAACTGGCCAGGTTGTTTTTTTTTTCTCTTCTTCCCACCTGTATCAATACAGCGGTACATACAATACACCAATACAACAACATCAAATAGTAATAGCAGAATTAGCAACGGTGTTCCTGTTTGTTTTCGGGGGAGGGGGGGGTCTTGAGTAGTACCTCAAAGTAAAGTCAGCTCAAAACTACACATTTAGAATCACAGTAGTTCGACTGTCGCTTAGTGTCATCGCGGTCAGCAATTATGTTAATTAATCTTTCGAGCCAAATATTAATATTGAAGGCACAATATTAATATTTCAAGAAAATCATGCATTCTGCCATTAAAATTGCCTTTAATAATGAAGGTTAAGACGTCGTCAAGTCGTATCAACAAAGTAAAAATTAACATGTCTCTAAATATTTAATGATCCAGAGGCGCCTCTCAGTTCAAATCCTAACATATTAGTTAACTCATCTTGGCTTGTAAAATTCTGAAACACTAAACAACATATTTCTTCCCACAACCGATTTTCGACTGATTGGTATGTTATTTGCGTCTCATAAATGTAGAAATCAATGCTCTAACCAACATACCGTTAAGATTGCCTAAGAGGTTAGATGCAGGAAGTCGCGGATTCGAAACATCCCGGCCGAATCATATAACATTGATACTAGTAGATGCCTCACTTGGTGCTCAGCATTAAGAGGTTATGTTAGGACTTGTCGGCCTGGTATCAGGACAACGAGATTGGGTGGGTCATAATGTTCCATGTCGGTGGTAAGATGCCCCAGTGCTAGGCATCACCATAAACTGCCACGTTGCAGAAATCTTAGCGATATGACTGCACAATAGTTAAAACTACATTAAAAATCCAATCACACACACGCTTTTACCAACAAAATCCAGGGATATAAGTTTTCTGGAGAACTTTGTTTCACTGCCAAAATGCACCATTACGCGCAGTTTCCATGTCTTACAATCGTATGCATGGACTGTTCACGTAATTTATTGACTGGGTATATGTCTTTTGTATAGGTAGACAAGGTTATTAAGTTTGATTAGAAAAGATTCGAGTTACGTAGTTATTTAATTGCATCTGCATGTGAAACGATTAAAGTGTTACCAGTCTGTTGACATCCTGATTTGAGTGTCAATCGGAACATCCTCAACCGTTCCTGGTAAGTCGAGAAGGAACTTCAAATGTAATTCACCGCCTTTGAGAACTTTATTCGAAAGCACTTTTGTTCATAGGCAGAATATGTCGACATTTTCTGTCGCATCAATTGTGGACTACTCTGACAGAGGAGAATCACTAGACTCATCATTTACCTGTGTTCTCGACTTAGCAAAAATGGCCACACGAAATTCCCACTGAAATTAGTTCCTGACGACCAATGAACATAGAAACACTCCCATCGTATTTACATTTTGAATTGTTTGTCTGATGTTTTGACTTTCTGCACAGTCTCACGTTTATTTTACTCTCATGTATATTTTCAAAATATTTTTTGCGACTGTTCTTTATATTTTTTAGGACATCCACAAAATCTTCCCAAGTTTGCGACGAAACTTATCTTGAAATCAGTACGCATTTCAATAGTTTATGAAACTCTAGACGAAAGGGACATGCGTAATAAATTAAGTCAAACCTGGAAAAATGATTTAGTGACCATTAGTACGAAATGATAAATAAAGAGAATGAAAGATTATCCACTGCAATTATGTATGCCAAATCAGTTTCGAAAGTGTTGATCTAACCGATGAAAACAGTGTGCTAATTGAAAATATGATGCGATACCCAGATAATTGGCTACAAGCAAGTCACCAGAGATATCCAATATCAATAGGCACATCGCTCAAAACGATACATAACTTGGAATGAGGTTGCGGGAAGTCACATAAACTTAATGAGTTTGGAAATTAGCCATCGGGTGACGGCGCCACATATGTTATGATAGTTAAGCCGATTGTATTTCGAATGTGACTGTGTACTTCCGACGCAATATTGTGTTACGTAAACAAAAGTATTTCTGAATATAGTTCCCCATGGCAGTAAATTACATCGCGGCTTTCTTCTCGCTTTGACAGAAACTGCCTACTGTGTCTCTATTGCCAGCCACAGTATGTGTGGATATTTTGTCAGATTAAAATTAAAATTTAAATTCTTGCTTAAATTTTACACCAAACGTAATGGTGAGCGGGGACTTTTTTAATTTGTTTGGCTCATGTACAGTGTAAAGGGTAGTAGTTAAACATCTTTCTGACACGTAAATAAAAAAAAACAGACTAGATACAAACCTAGAAGATACTTAAGTTGACAAGAGTTATTCCCCAACTAATATATTTCTGTCTTTTTGTCGTCTTAGTTCACATCTTTCTTAGACGGGATATTAAAAAGCAAAGTGTATGTCTGTTATGGAGTGTCGCAACCTGTCTTGTAAAGCAAAGTGCATGTCTGTTATGGAATGTCTGAACCTGTCTTGTAAAGCAAAGTGCATGTTTGTTATGTAGTGTCGGAATCTGTCTTGTAAAGCAAAGTGCATGACTGTTATGGAGTGTCGGAACCTCTCTGGCACCGGATATGGGTTCAAAGCAAACTAAAGCCAATTTTGAATATGAGTAACCACCCACTAGCCCTTTAATAAGGATACAAATACAGTATGGCATGTTGTATACTTTCAAGAGAAAAGGAAAAAATATTCACCGGAAAACTGCTTGAATTTCATGGTCAGCGTGCATATTGAATACGAGGCTTTTCTTGAAGAAGTTTTTGTCAATCTTTTGAGCAAAGATGCTTTCTTATTTAACGTGTTATTTATAAGTCCACACCGGCAAACACAATTTGACTCTTATTCGTCAATTGTAACTTTTTGTAAATAGCTGTCACATACTTCCTGTTACATCTTTTTGTTGTTAACTAGCAAACTTTTTATTTTTTTAAAATTTACTTTTTTGTTTATGAATAGGTAGAGACAACAATATGAATAACGGTGACGGTGGATGCTGCGATCCAAGCGTTGGCAGTAATGCCGGTAATTGTTTTATTTTTTACTTATTTTATCTATATACATCCAGCTATCTATCTAACAGTCGATTGACGAACAGACCAAAATAACGATGACGTACTGAATTGCATGCCGGGCTCGCGACAAGATAAGTACAGGCTCCAGTTTTGTCCACACGAGTCTGAGTAGGCCGTTGGAGTCTATCACTGTTACTTTTAATCCTGCAGCAAGATATAGCATTTCTTGTTAAACACCACGTAATGAAACAACCAAATTATAACACAACAGATTTGTATCTATTATTTGTGACCATTTTCTCCTAAAATACATTTGACAAAGGATATTTCCAAGTTACTAGAGAAGCATGCGTTACTAGGGAAGCATGCGAATGTCTACACAGTTTATGTACTAGTTACCAGTGTGTATAAAAACTAACAAATGTCTTTTCTTAAATATTATTGACGTTTTACGAAAAATACATAAAAATTCCTTTCGCCTTTTCTTATCGTCTCTCCTTTACTTTTAAAACATATAACAATTTGAATCGCACATAGCTCGTCTCTTATTTACAATATAGACAGTTAAAGTATATGGCAATTCTAATTTTATACAGGGACAGGGTTGTAAAAAGACAATTCGATTTTACAAATCTTAAAAATTATTCAAGGAACCAATATGGGATGGCCTGCTGCAGGTGCCGGAAATAGCGGAAATATAGTCGGTTGGGCAGGAAGCAATGGTAACACTAGTGAGAACTCCCACGGATGGATTGACGAACACGCAGGAAGTGGCGGGAGAAATGGCGGTATTGTCGGGACAGCAACAGGCCTGGCATCTACGGCTGTGAATACAGTGGCGGAGGCTGCTAAGGCTGAAGGTCTGAGTACATGTTGGAACATGCATGAATATTGGTAATTTGACAAATTTGCTGTGACATCCGTACATAAGAAACTCGATCTATCTATACTGATAACCCACCTTTACTTACGTACGTATGTACACACACACACACACACACACAGATACATACATACATACATACATACATACATACATACATACATACATACATACACGTACGTACGTACGTACGTTCGTACGTACGTACGTACATACATACATACATACATACATACATACATACATAACCCACCTTTACTTACGTACGTATGTACACACACACACACACACACACACACACAGATACATACATACATACATACATACATACATACATACATACATACATACATACATACATACATACATACATACATACATACATACATACATACATACATACATACATACATACATTTAATTTGCAGGGCTATCGTTTCTTTCTATGTCGTTATCATTAACTAATGTTCAATTTTAATGATTACATTTTCCAATGGTTTTATATTATATTTAACTAATATATATGACTCTCTCCACTAAAACTATGTATAAACGTCTTCTTAAACTGGCATATATTGGTCCGAAAATAAATTGTTTAAAACATTATGCCAGGAAAATTATTCATAATAGATGATACTAATGATTAACGTTTGGCATACAAAAAAAAAAATTTCAGCAAAAGCTCTTGCCAACTGTTTAAATCCTTTGGCAATGGCGATGGCTGCGAAGATGCTGGTTGACCCCAGAATCACCTTGGCAACGGTGCATGCGGACAACCATACTGACGAAGCCACTGCCTATAAGTCGTTCTTGGACTGGACCCTAATGCTGATTACCCATAAATCACCACAAAGGTCAAGGTACTGTAGGCCGACTCATAGCTTAAATTAGAGTAGTCTATGCCATCTTCAGTACACACAGAAAACTTATATTCAGACCAGTTCGGCTATTCGCGAAACAATGATTGACAGAGAAGTCCACAGTCAGTCCAAAATTAACTGAAACTGAGTAGTCTATGCCGTCTTCAATGCACATCGACAACTTCTATTCAGACCACTTCGGCTATTTACGAAACAATAATTGACAGAGAAGTCACGAATGATGGAACTATTCATAACATCATAGTCAATCCAAAATTAGAAAATATGAAGTTTTCCGAATAGATAAGTAGTCTTTTTGGGGGAGAATGTTTCTTACTGCAAGCTGTAGGATTATGTATGTAAATTACTGCGACGACATACCTCGAATCCAATGCATATTTTTGTATCACATAAACATAAAAAGTAATTCCAAATGTTCCACTGGCTGAAGAAAAAAATCTTTGTTTCCCAATTGGCTGTGATGTAAGATGAATTTAAGTTATACATTAGATGTATTGATTGGGCATGTAACTTTAAATCTTCCGAAATGCGTGATAGTTACAGGACTTTTCCTACTTTTCTAACAGATAGCGCTCCATATCAAGAGTTAGCTGCGGTTTCACATCAACCGTAGATATTTACGACACATTTGAAAACAAACTTGTAATCAAACTATGACTGATTCCCATGTTTCTGCGTTTTTGCCTCAACAACTGGTAGTAACATCGTCGTGCTTACTCGCTGCATCGATGGTTATTATTTCAAAGACGTGGAATCAAACAAAGACCGAAACAAATATAAATAGGGCAATAAGTATGTATTAATAAGTGTTATACGGATGTGGATATCTAATGCTTAAAATAATAAAGACAGGACGGAAAGAAGACGACAAAGGTGCATTTGCTTTGTTGTTCTACATCTTCAAGTCGCACGTAGACATAAAACATTTTGCTGTCATAGAAAAAATGCGTCATTTTTACTTTAGTAAACTGGCAGAACAATGCAACAAAAAGGTGATTCTCGTATGCTGCAGGGCGACCCCATGCATACTGAAGTCAACGTGTGTTATATGTGATCTTGTTGCACCAGTCCTAACAGTAGCCTCTTATTGCAGACATAGATAGATAGATGGATGGATGGATGGATGGATGGATGGATGGATGGATGGATGGATGAATGGACGGTAGGGCAGACAAGCAGAAAGACAGATAGATAAATAGATAGATAGATAGATAGATAGATAGATAGATAGATAGATAGATAGATAGATAGATAGATAGATAGATAGATAGATAGATAGATAGATAGATAGATAGATAGATAACTTGTTTCATTAACCGATTTAGACCATGTGCTGGCCTAGAAAAGAAAGGCAATCCAATAAGAAATGATAACGTTTGAAGTGACTGGTGGGAGGTTTCACTGTTCTATAAATACATGTCCAGACCTAGACGTATGTCTAAGCCAGATAAATGCGCTTATATTTTGGGGTGGGTCATTTCAGATCGATTTATCTCCCTTCCCTAAGTGTTAACATGTTTTGACTGCCATGTTTTGGTGGCCTGGATACATCTCCAACCAAAGGTATGCCTTGAATACATCTCCATCGGCAGGTGTGCGCTGCATATTTCTAAACTGCTGCATATGTTTTTTAAAAACAATAAAGGTGCGAGACTTATGGAAACGATGCCTTTAATGCTGACATTTTTATTTATTTTGTTAAAGGATTTCCACACTCATTGTACTATTTGTTGGCTGTTGTGGGTTTAGCGCCATTTTTCAGCTCAAGATAAGCTATACATGGCGGCCAGTACTAATGCTGGAGGAAGAACTCAGGCAAACCCAAGAAAAAACCACCGACCATCGAAAAGCTACCGGCAAGCTTTCTCACATACCCACATTAGCCGAGCCTAAGACTGGAACCCACGCAGACAGAGGCGATATATATATATATATATATATATATATATATATATATATATATATATATATATATATATATATATATATATATATATATATCGGTTGTATTCTTCAATGACACCTCATATGATCACCATAGGTAGAAAACAAATATTTATAAATATTAAAATTAAATTAAGAAATGAATATTATGGGATCTGTCTCTTTTCAGTTATGCCTGCCCCAAGAAATGTCCAATACCAGCTCCAGGTCTTTACGGGTGTCCTAGTCTAACAGTTCTACAATACGTCAACTAATTGGCTCAAAACGGACACATAACGATATTATCTCTCCATTTAAGCCCTCCCCACCCACCACCCACCACCACCCCGGTCTCCAAAAATAATCTCAACGATCCACAGGCAATTGCAAGAACACATCCCTGCCTTTAACTATATCATGTAAGATTATTATGAAGGAAAGAAATGTCATCTTATAGTTTGCTTAATCAAAGCTCTGCAGGATAATAGCTGACGATGATTCAATGATTCAAAAATCAAAAACTGTAATGTCCATCTTCAGACACCATCACAGTTACATCTTCAATGTTGAACGCAATAAGACGGCATTGTGTACGGCACTACATCTACAGACACCATCACAGTTACGTCTTCCCTCTTGAATGCAATAGGACTGCATTGTGTACGACACTACATCCACAGACACCATCACATTTACTTCTTCACTCTTGAACGCAATAGTACGGAATTGTGTACGGCACTACATCTACAGACACCATATCACAGTTACCTCTTCGCTCTTGAATGTAATAGGACGGCATTGTGTACGGCACTACATCTACAGACACCATCACAGTTACGTCTTCCCTCTTGAATGCAATAGGACGGCATTGTGTACGGCACTACATCCACAGTCATCATCACAATTACGTCTTCACTCTTGCATGCAATAGGACGGCATTGTGTACGTCACTACATTCTACAGACACCATCACAGTTAGATCTTCACTCTTGAATGCAATAGGACGGCATTGTGTACGGCACTACATCTACAGACACCGTCACAGTTACGTCTTCACTCTTGATTTCAATTGGACGGAATTGTGTACGGCACTAAATTCTACAGACATCATCACAGTTACGTCTTCCTTCTTGAATGCAATAGGACGGCATTGTGTACGGCACTACAGCTACAGACACCATCACAGTTACGTCTCCATGCTTCACTCTTGAATGCAATAGGGAAGGCATTGTGTACGGCACTGCAAACGGGTCTAATTCTATAGTCACTATTTAGTTGTTGTTTGTTGTTTTCTGTGCATGTGCGTGTGTGTCTCTGTGCATGTGTGTGTGTGTGTGTGTGTGTGTGTGTGTGTGTGTGTGTTTAAACACCCGAGAATGACAAAAAAAGACGTGCATAGAGATGTTAATTTGATCTTAAATGTCAAGTTTAATTACAGCAATTTTGAAGATCAATTCAATCTTAAATTTAAATCTAACGGCCCTCGATTACGACCCGTTTTCTAACGTATCTCGGAATACAGAGGTTTTTAGTAAACATCACTGAAACTACGGCATGAACGGTTTCATGCCGTTTAATTTTATACCTGGAGTATGCAGACATCATCGAAATGAACACAAAGTTTAAAAAACATTCATCTGTGGCAGCAGTATAGCAAATCCTCCAACGAATACTATTTAAAGTATTAAGACAAAATATATTACATTGGTCACCAAATATTTAAAGTATTAAGACAAAATATATTACATTGGGCACCAAATATTTAAAGTATTAAGACACAATATATTACATTGGGAACCAAATATTTAATGCGCTAAAATGTATATGATCAGACACAAGGTTTTAATTGCTCTTTTGATTCGACGTTGTAATTTATGATTTGTTTTTAAATCGTTGTAAATTACCTTACAAGAAAAGTTTCTGGAATAGCTTAGTCATTTGTGCAAATTGAATAATGAATATAAAGATGTTCATGTAATGCGAATAACACATCACCATTGTCTAAAATCAATGTTTAAGAGGAGGTAAATACAATGGTCACATAAATGCTAACATCACATTCGTTCGTGACCAATCCATAAATCCAGTTAATATAAACTCTTGATGGTGTTTGTGTTGTATATGTTATTTTGCTCGTGTATGTATGTATGTATGCATGTATGTATGTATGTATGTATGTATGTGCGAGTATATATATATATATATATATATATATATATATATATATATATATATATATATATATATATATATATATATAATGGTTTTGTTTCTGTCGGTAAATGATACATATATGTCTGTATATAGGTAAACGATTTTGCGGGCGGGTGCCATGACTGTAATTCTCCCCATTATGCCGGTGACGCGGTGGACTTAAAGAAAGACATGATCCGCACCAGTGAATTCTGGGTAGAGTGCCAGAAGATGGGTGGTTGGTTCTTCGATGAAGGGGAAAGCCTCCACTGCGACTTCAGGGCCAAAACTTCATAAGCTGCTCTGTGATCTGGATCTTCAAAATATAGAACATTTGAAACATACTTAATCTTTTTGATGGTATGTTTATGTTTTCCAATCTTTTAGCTTCAACGAGGCTGCCGATTAATAAGGTGATATTTGGTGCAGTGTGTATAATGTCTTGTTCCCAATAAAAATATATGTTAGTTCAATCTAAAACTAATTATCCATTTTGCGGTTTCCGGTTCACTAGATCAATAAGTAGTGTCTGATAACAAATGGCGTGTGAAGATATCATTTACATGATTATGGTTGAAGTAACATTTGTACAATTTGGTCTTATCTCACAGCGTGAAATAAACTGCCCTGAATATCTTGTATCTGCCTGGTTTTATAGATAGGAGTCGATTACGAACGGACTTTGGTCAAATAAAATGTGAAATGAACTTGCCATGGCAAAACCAAATTTATAGGTTAGATCTATCAATAAGTTATATATTACTTACTGGTAAGATACCTTATGGAACCAAGGTCTGAGGCTATCCTAGAGACACATGCATTTTAACATATGTTATCATTCTTTGCAGTCTGTTTCAGGTCCATCCTATTTTGTTTCTTCCAAAATTCCAGCATATGATGTAAAATTGGTTGCTTCACAAGCGCTTCTTCCAGTTTGTATTATTTTAGTCTTTTTTTTTTTTGGGGGGGGGGGGAGAGGATCTTGTAAAAGGGAAAGAAAGTTCGAATGATATTATATTGTTACGAATGAACGGTCTTAATAAAAAGTAATAGGAAACAACACAGCCAACTAGTTTTGTAAAACGTGCAAAATAATTTAATTCTATCTGATAGACACAACATCGATAGACATATGACTGTCTATGTATCGAAAGTAATAGACACAACATCGATAGACATATGACTGTATATGTATCGAAAGTAATAGACACAACATCGATACACATATGACTGTGTATGTACCGATAGTAATAGACACAACATCGATAGTCATATGACTGTCTATGTACCGAAAATAATAGACACAACATCGATAGACATCTGACTGTCTATATGATGAATTTAAGAATTCGTAATGTGTCTCCTTTCCCAAGTTTGTGCAACGATGTCCTGTATATTTGGATACCAAGATAGGTTTCCGTCAGGTTTTAAGCCCAAACGGTAAAGAAAACAGACTTTTATTAATGATGTTGTCATGGCAATAACAGATGCCAACTAATGTTCCACTTTTGATCTTATAGACATGAATTTGATTTTGATTTTGTTTGGATTCAAATCTTATAGATATGAATTTGATTTTGGTTTTGTTTGGATTCAAATCTTATAGATATGAATTTGATTTTGGTTTTGTTTGGATTCAAATCTTATAGATATGAATTTGATTTTGGTTTTGTTTGGATTTAAATCTTATAGATATGAATTTGATTTTGGTTTTGTTTGGATTCAAATCTTATAGATATGAATTTGATTTTGATTTTGTTTGGATTCAAATCTTATAGATATGAATTTGATTTTGGTTTTGTTTGGATTCAAATCTTATAGATATGAATTTTATTTTGGTTTTGTTTGGATTCAAATCTTATAGATATGAATTTGATTTTGATTTTGTTTGGATTCAAATCTTATAGATATGAATTTGATTTTGGTTTTGTTTGGATTCAAATCTTATAGATATGAATTTGATTTTGGTTTTGTTTGGATTCAAATCTTATAGATATGAATTTGATTTTGATTTTGTTTGGATTCAAATCTTATAGATATGAATTTTATTTTCGTTTTGTTTGGATTTAAATCTTATAGATATGAATTTTATTTTGGTTTTGTTTGGATTCAAATCTTATAGATATGAATTTGATTTTGATTTTGTTTGGATTCAAATCTTATAGATATGAATTTTATTTTGATTTTGTTTGGATTCAAATCTTATAGATATGAATTTGATTTTGATTTTGTTTGGATTCAAATCTTATAGATATTAATTTGATTTTGATTTTGTTTGGATTCAAATCTTATAGATATGAATTTGATTTCGGTTTTGTTTGGATTCAAATCTTATAGATATGAATTTGATTTCGGTTTTGTTTGGATTCAAATCTTATAGATATGAATTTGATTTCGGTTTTGTTTGGATTCAAATCTTATAGATATGAATTTTATTTTGATTTTGTTTGGATTCAAATCTTATAGATATGAATTTTATTTTGGTTTTGTTTGGATTCAAATCTTATAGATATGAATTTTATTTTGGTTTTGTTTGGATTCAAATCTTATAGATATGAATTTTATTTTGATTTTGTTTGGATTCAAATCTTATAGATATGAATTTGATTTTGGTTTTGTTTGGATTCAAATCTTATAGATATGAATTTTATTTTGATTTTGTTTGGATTCAAATCTTATAGATATGAATTTGATTTTGGTTTTGTTTGGATTCAAATCTTATAGATATGAATTTGATTTTGGTTTTGTTTGGATTCAAATCTTATAGATATGAATTTGATTTTGGTTTTGTTTGGATTCAAATCTTATAGATATGAATTTTATTTTGGTTTTGTTTGGATTCAAATCTTATAGATATGAATTTGATTTTGATTTTGTTTGGATTCAAATCTTATAGATATGAATTTGATTTTGGTTTTGTTTGGATTCAAATCTTATAGATATGAATTTGATTTTGATTTTGTTTGGATTCAAATCTTATAGATATGAATTTTATTTTGGTTTTGTTTGGATTCAAATCTTATAGATATGAATTTGATTTTGATTTTGTTTGGATTCAAATCTTATAGATATGAATTTGATTTTGGTTTTGTTTGGATTCAAATCTTATAGATATGAATTTGATTTTGGTTTTGTTTGGATTCAAATCTTATAGATATGAATTTGATTTTGGTTTTGTTTGGATTCAAATCTTATAGATATGAATTTTATTTTGATTTTGTTTGGATTCAAATCTTATAGATATGAATTTTATTTTGATTTTGTTTGGATTCAAATCTTATAGATATGAATTTGATTTTGATTTTGTTTGGATTCAAATCTTATATATATGAATTTGATTTTGGTTTTGTTTGGATTCAAATCTTATAGATATGAATTTGATTTTGGTTTTGTTTGGATTCAAATCTTATAGATATGAATTTGATTTTGGTTTTGTGTGGATTCAAATCTTATAGATATGAATTTGATTTTGGTTTTGTTTGGATTCAAATCTTATAGATATGAATTTGATTTTGATTTTGTTTGGATTCAAATCTTATAGATATGAATTTTATTTTGGTTTTGTTTGGATTCAAATCTTATAGATATGAATTTTATTTTGATTTTGTTTGGATTCAAATCTTATAGATATGAATTTGATTTTGGTTTTGTTTGGATTCAAATCTTATAGATATGAATTTGCTTTTGGTTTTGTTTGGATTCAAATCTTATAGGTATGAATTTGATTTTGGTTTTGTTAGGATTCAAATCTTATAGATATGAATTTTATTTTGATTTTGTTTGGATTCAAATCTTATAGATATGAATTTGATTTTGATTTTGTTTGGATTCAAATCTTATAGATATGAATTTGATTTTGGTTTTGTTTGGATTCAAATCTTATAGATATGAATTTTATTTTGATTTTGTTTGGATTCAAATCTTATAGACATGAATTTGATTTTGGTTTTGTTTGGATTCAAATCTTATAGATATGAATTTGATTTTGGTTTTGTTTGGATTCAAATCTTATAGATATGAATTTGATTTTGATTTTGTTTGGATTCAAATCTTATAGATATGAATTTTATTTTGGTTTTGTTTGGATTCAAATCTTATAGATATGAATTTGATTTTGATTTTGTTTGGATTCAAATCTTATAGATATGAATTTGATTTTGATTTTGTTTGTATTCAAATCTTATAGACATAAATTTGATTTTGATTTTGTTTGGATTCAAATCTTATAGATATGAATTTTATTTTGGTTTTGTTTGGATTCAAATCTTATAGATATGAATTTGCTTTTGGTTTTGTTTGGATTCAAATCTTATAGATATGAATTTGATTTTGGTTTTGTTTGGATTCAAATCTTATAGATATGAACTTGATTTTGATTTTGTTTGGATTCAAATCTTATAGATATGAATTTGATTTTGATTTTGTTTGGATTCAAATCTTATAGATATGAATTTGATTTTGATTTTGTTTGGATTCAAATCTTATAGATATGAATTTGATTTTGATTTTGTTTGGATTCAAATCTTATAGATATGAATTTGATTTTGGTTTTGTTTGGATTCAGATCTTATAGATACGAATTTGATTTTGGTTTTGTTTGGATTCAAATCTTATAGATATGAATTTGATTTTGGTTTTGTTTGGATTCAAATCTTATAGATATGAATTTGATTTTGATTTTGTTTGGATTCAAATCTTATAGATATGAATTTGATTTTGATTTTGTTTGGATTCAAATCTTATAGATATGAATTTGATTTTGGTATTGTTTGGATTCAAATCTTATAGATATGAATTTGATTTTGATTTTGTTTGGATTCAAATCTTATAGATATGAATTTTATTTTGATTTTGTTTGGATTCAAATCTTATAGATATAAATTTGATTTTGGTTTTGTTTGGATTCAAATCTTATAGATATGAATTTTATTTTGATTTTGTTTGGATTCAAATCTTATAGATATGAATTTGATTTTGGTGTTGTTTGGATTCAAATCTTATAGATATGAATTTTATTTTGATTTTGTTTGGATTCATATCTTATAGACATGAATTTTATTTTGATTTTGTTTGGATTCAAATCTTATAGATATGAATTTGATTTTGGTTTTGTTTGGATTCAAATCTTATAGATATGAATTTTATTTTGGTTTTGTTTGGATTCAAATCTTATAGATATGAATTTGATTTTGGTTTTGTTTGGATTCAAATCTTATAGATATGAATTTGATTTTGGTTTTGTTTGGATTCAAATCTTATAGATATGAATTTGATTTTGATTTTGTTTGGATTCAAATCTTATAGATATGAATTTTATTTTGGTTTTGTTTGGATTCAAATCTTATAGATATGAATTTGATTTTGATTTTGTTTGGATTCAAATCTTATAGATATGAATTTGATTTTGATTTTGTTTGGGTTCAAATCTTATAGACATAAATTTGATTTTGATTTTGTTTGGATTCAAATCTTATAGATATGAATTTTATTTTTTGATTTTCTTTGGATTCAAATTTTATAGATATGAATTTGATTTTGGTTTTGTTTGGATTCAAATCTTATAGATATGAATTTGATTTTGGTTTTGTTTGGATTCAAATCTTATAGATATGAATTTGATTTTGGTTTTGTTTGAATTCAAATCTTATAGATATGAATTTGATTTTGTTTTGGTTTGGATTCAAATCTTATAGATATGAACTTGATTTTGATTTTGTATGGATTCAAATCTTATAGATATGAATTTGATTTTGATTTTGTTTGGATTCAAATCTTATAGATATGAATTTGATTTTGATTTTGTTTGGATTCAAATCTTATAGATATGAATTTGATTTTGATTTTGTTTGGATTCAAATCTTATAGATATGAATTTGATTTTGGTTTTGTTTGGATTCAAATCTTATAGATATGAATTTGATTTTGGTTTTTTTTGGATTCAAATCTTATAGATATGAATTTGATTTTGGTTTTGTTTGGATTCAAATCTTATAGATATGAATTTGATTTTGATTTTGTTTGGATTCAAATCTTATAGATATGAATTTGATTTTGATTTTGTTTGGATTCAAATCTTATAGATATGAATTTGATTTTGGTTTTGTTTGGATTCAAATCTTATAGATATGAATTTGATTTTGATTTTGTTTGGATTCAAATCTTATAGATATGAATTTGATTTTGATTTTGTTTGGATTCAAATCTTATAGATATGAATTTGATTTTGGTTTTGTTTGGATTCAAATCTTATAGATATGAATTTGATTTTGATTTTGTTTGGATTCAAATCTTATAGATATGAATTTGATTTTGGTTTTGTTTGGATTCAAATCTTATAGATATGAATTTGATTTTGGTTTTGTTTGGATTCAAATCTTATAGATATGAATTTGATTTTGGTTTTGTTTGGATTCAAATCTTATAGATATGAATTTGATCTTGGTTTTGTTTGGATTCAAATCTTATAGATATGAATTTGATTTTGGTTTTGTTTGGATTCAAATCTTATAGATATGAATTTGATTTTGGTTTTGTTTGGATTCAAATCTTATAGATATGAATTTGATTTTGGTTTTGTTTGGATTCAAATCTTATAGATATGAATTTGATTTTGGTTTTGTTTGGATTCAAATCTTATAGATATGAATCTGATTTTGGTTTTGTTTGGATTCAAATCTTATAGATATGAATTTGATTTTGGTTTTGTTTGGATTCAAATCTTATAGATATGAATTTGACTTTGATTTTGTTTGGATTCAAATCTTATAGATATGAATTTGATTTTGGTTTTGTTTGGATTCAAATCTTATAGATATGAATTTGATTTTGATTTTGTTTGGATTCAAATCTTATAGATATGAATTTTATTTTGGTTTCGTTTGGATTCAAATCTTATAGATATGAATTTTATTTTGGTTTTGTTTGGATTCAAATCTTATAGATATGAATTTGATTTTGGTTTTGTTTGGATTCAAATCTTATAGATATGAATTTGATTTTGGTTTTGTTTGGATTCAAATCTTATAGATATGAATTTGATTTTGGTTTTGTTTGGATTCAAATCTTATAGATATGAATTTTATTTTGGTTTTGTTTGGATTCAAATCTTATAGATATGAATTTTATTTTGATTTTGTTTGGATTCAAATCTTATAGATATGAATTTGATTTTGGTTTTGTTTGGATTCAAATCTTAGAGATATGAATTTTATTTTGATTTTGTTTGGATTCAAATCTTATAGATATGAATTTTATTTTGATTTTGTTTGGATTCAAATCTTATAGATATGAATTTTATTTTGATTTTGTTTGGATTCAAATCTTATAGATATGAATTTGATTTTGGTTTTGTTTGGATTCAAATCTTATAGATATGAATTTTATTTTGGTTTTGTTTGGATTCAAATCTTATAGATATGAATTTGATTTTGGTTTTGTTTGGATTCAAATCTTATAGATATGAATTTGATTTTGGTTTTGTTTGGATTCAAATCTTATAGATATGAATTTTATTTTGGTTTTGTTTGGATTCAAATCTTATAGATATGAATTTGATTTTGGTTTTGTTTGGATTCAAATCTTATAGATATGAATTTGATTTTGACTTTGTTTGGATTCAAATCTTATAGATATGAATTTTATTTTGATTTTGTTTGGATTCAAATCTTATAGATATGAATTTTATTTTGATTTTGTTTGGATTCAAATCTTATAGATATGAATTTGATTTTGGTTTTGTTTGGATTCAAATCTTATAGATATGAATTTGATTTTGGTTTTGTTTGGATTCAAATCTTATAGATATGAATTTGATTTTGATTTTGTTTGGATTCAAATCTTATAGATATGAATTTTATTTTGATTATTGTTTGGATTCAAATCTTATAGATATGAATTTGATTTTGATTTTTTTTGGATTCAAATCTTATAGATATGAATTTGATTTTGGTTTTGTTTGGATTCAAATCTTATAGATATGAATTTGATTTTGGTTTTGTTTGGATTCAAATCTTATAGATATGAATTTGATTTTGGTTTTGTTTGGATTCAAATCTTATAGATATGAATTTGATTTTGGTTTTGTTTGGATTCAAATCTTATAGATATGAATTTGATTTTGATTTTGTTTGGATTCAAATCTTATAGATATGAATTTTATTTTGGTTTTGTTTGGATTCAAATCTTATAGATATGAATTTTATTTTGGTTTTGTTTGGATTCAAATCTTATAGATATGAATTTGATTTTGGTTTTGTTTGGATTCAAATCTTATAGATATGAATTTGATTTTGGTTTTGTTTGGATTCAAATCTTATAGATATGAATTTTATTTTGGTTTTGTTTGGATTCAAATCTTATAGATATGAATTTTATTTTGATTTTGTTTGGATTCAAATCTTATAGATATGAATTTTATTTTGATTTTGTTTGGATTCAAATCTTATAGATATGAATTTGATTTTGGTTTTGTTTGGATTCAAATCTTATAGATATGAATTTTATTTTGATTTTGTTTGGATTCAAATCTTATAGATATGAATTTGATTTTGGTTTTGTTTGGATTCAAATCTTATAGATATGAATTTGATTTTGATTTTGTTTGGATTCAAATCTTATAGACATGAATTTTATTTTGATTTTGTTTGGATTCAAATCTTATAGATATGAATTTGATTTTGGTTTTGTTTGGATTCAAATCTTATAGATATGAATTTGATTTTGGTTTTGTTTGGATTCAAATCTTATAGATATGAATTTGATTTTGGTTTTGTTTGGATTCAAATCTTATAGATATGAATTTGATTTTGATTTTGTTTGGATTCAAATCTTATAGATATGAATTTGATTTTGATTTTGTTTGGATTCAAATCTTATAGATATGAATTTGATTTTGATTTTGTTTTGATTCAAATCTTATAGACATAAATTTGATTTTGATTTTGTTTGGATTCAAATCTTATAGATATGAATTTTATTTTTTGATTTTGTTTGGATTCAAATCTTATAGATATGAATTTGATTTTGATTTTGTTTGGATTCAATTCTTATAGATATGAATTTGATTTTGATTTTGTTTGGATTCAGATCTTATAGATATGAATTTGATTTTGGTTTTGTTTGGATTCAAATCTTATAGATATGAATTTTATTTTGGTTTTGTTTGGATTCAAATCTTATAGATATGAATTTGATTTTGGTTTTGTTTGGATTCAAATCTTATAGATATGAATTTTATTTTGGTTTTGTTTGGATTCAAATCTTATAGATATGAACTTGATTTTGATTTTGTTTGGATTCAAATCTTATAGATATGAATTTGATTTTGATTTTGTTTGGATTCAAATCTTATAGATATGAATTTGATTTTGGTTTTGTTTGGATTCAAATCTTATAGATATGAATTTGATTTTGGTTTTGTTTGGATTCAAATCTTATAGATATGAATTTGATTTTGGTTTTGTTTGGATTCAAATCTTATAGATATGAATTTGATTTTGATTTTGTTTGGATTCAAATCTTATAGATATGAATTTGATTTTGATTTTGTTTGCATTCAAATCTTATAGATATGAATTTGATTTTGGTTTTGTTTGGATTCAAATCTTATAGATATGAATTTGATTTTGATTTTGTTTGGATTCAAATCTTATAGATATGAATTTGATTTTGATTTTGTTTGGATTCAAATCTTATAGATATGAATTTGATTTTGATTTTGTTTGGATTCAAATCTTATAGACATAAATTTGATTTTGATTTTGTTTGGATTCAAATCTTATAGATATGAATTTTATTTTTTGATTTTGTTTGGATTCAAATCTTATAGATATGAATTTGATTTTGATTTTGTTTGGATTCAAATCTTATAGATATGAATTTGATTTTGATTTTGTTTGGATTCAAATCTTATAGATATGAATTTGATTTTGGTTTTGTTTGGATTCAAATCTTATAGATATGAATTTTATTTTGGTTTTGTTTGGATTCAAATCTTATAGATATGAATTTGATTTTGGTTTTGTTTGGATTCAAATCTTATAGATATGAATTTTATTTTGGTTTTGTTTGTATTCAAATCTTATAGATATGAACTTGATTTTGATTTTGTTTGGATTCAAATCTTATAGATATGAATTTGATTTTGATTTTGTTTGGATTCAAATCTTATAGATATGAATTTGATTTTGGTTTTGTTTGGATTCAAATCTTATAGATATGAATTTGATTTTGGTTTTGTTTGGATTCAAATCTTATAGATATGAATTTGATTTTGGTTTTGTTTGGATTCAAATCTTATAGATATGAATTTGATTTTGATTTTGTTTGGATTCAAATCTTATAGATATGAATTTGATTTTGATTTTGTTTGCATTCAAATCTTATAGATATGAATTTGATTTTGATTTTGTTTGGATTCAAATCTTATAGATATGAATTTGATTTTGATTTTGTTTGGATTCAAATCTTATAGATATGAATTTGATTTTGATTTTGTTTGGATTCAAATCTTATAGATATGAATTTGATTTTGGTTTTGTTTGGATTCAAATCTTATAGATATGAATTTGATTTTGATTTTGTTTGGATTCAAATCTTATAGATATGAATTTGATTTTGGTTTTGTTTGGATTCAAATCTTATAGATATGAATTTGATTTTGGTTTTGTTTGGATTCAAATCTTATAGATATGAATTTGATTTTGGTTTTGTTTGGATTCAAATCTTATAGATATGAATTTGATTTTGGTTTTGTTTGGATTCAAATCTTATAGATATGAATTTGATTTTGGTTTTGTTTGGATTCAAATCTTATAGATATGAATTTGATTTTTGTTTTGTTTGGATTCAAATCTTATAGATATGAATTGATTTTGGTTTTGTTTGGATTCAAATCTTATAGATATGAATTTGATTTTGGTTTTGTTTGGATTCAAATCTTATAGATATGAATTTGATTTTGGTTTTGTTTGGATTCAAATCTTATAGATATGAATTTTATTTTGGTTTCGTTTGGATTCAAATCTTATAGATATGAATTTAATTTTGGTTTTGTTTGGATTCAAATCTTATAGATATGAATTTGATTTTGGTTTTGTTTGGATTCAAATCTTATAGATATGAATTTGATTTTGGTTTTGTTTGGATTCAAATCTTATAGATATGAATTTGATTTTGGTTTTGTTTGGATTCAAATCTTATAGATATGAATTTTATTTTGATTTTGTTTGGATTCAAATCTTATAGATATGAATTTGATTTTTGTTTTGTTTGGATTCAAATCTTATAGATATGAATTTGATTTTGGTTTTGTTTGGATTCAAATCTTATAGATATGAATTTGATTTTGATTTTGTTTGGATTCAAATCTTATAGATATGAATTTTATTTTGGTTTTGTTTGGATTCAAATCTTATAGATATGAATTTTATTTTGGTTTTGTTTGGATTCAAATCTTATAGATATGAATTTGATTTTGGTTTTGTTTGGATTTAAATCTTATAGATATGAATTTGATTTTGGTTTTGTTTGGATTCAAATCTTATAGATATGAATTTTATTTTGGTTTTGTTTGGATTCAAATCTTATAGATATGAATTTGATTTTGGTTTTGTTTGGATTCAAATCTTATAGATATGAATTTTATTTTGGTTTTGTTTGGATTCAAATCTTATAGATATGAATTTGATTTTGATTTTGTTTGGATTCAAATCTTATAGATATGAATTTTATTTTGGTTTTGTTTGGATTCAAATCTTATAGACATGAATTTTATTTTGGTTTTGTTTGGATTCAAATCTTATAGATATGAATTTTATTTTGGTTTTGTTTGGATTCAAATCTTTTAACACTTGATAAGTCAACACTTTCGAGTGTTTGCTTTTTTGTTCAGAACACGAGCACGAGAGTTGGGTCTTCAATGAACACTAACATCGAACTATGGATCGCAAACGACCTTATCAGTCCAAATCACAAAGGAAATAGTATTGTGGTACAATTATATATCCTTCAGCCAAACCAGCCTCAATATATTTTTTATCGTATATAACAACATTTCTAGTCAGTTTACAAAGATAATTTAAAAAACTATTTTAGGAATCTACTGCATGTTTCTAGATGTTTAAGTTTATAAAATTGGACCTTTCAGCTAAACTATGTCGAAGACTTTTAGATGTCTTAAAATACCACCGTGATTAGCGTGCATTGATATACTGCCTAACTTAGCGTATTATAAGTATGATACAGTTGCACAACAGCGAGGTTTGCATGGATACAAATAGGTAGCAAATTACTAATTATGTTGAATGCTTTCTCCATGCAAGTTAGCAGAAAATAGATTTTTATTTTGAGACGTTTTTTCCCATTGGTGTGAAAAGGAGTAAAATTTGCCTCTTTCTACACTTTAATAACAATATGACATTATAGCGAATAAATTCATTATTTAACTTATCGTTACTCTTAACAAGATACCATCTACTCCAGTCATGCTTGATTAATGCCTGTGTATAAAAGCACGTAATTTACAACATTTTTGTACGATATGCATGCGAAAACCTGTTAGTAAAATGGATTCATTGTTTGTTATTAAATATAGCAGTGGGAAAATGTTTTTAGTAATTACAGTGATTCCTATGTATTATATAGCCACCTTTTTAGGTAATGTAACTCATTTATATATTGAACTTTTGTATCGATAATCTAAATCTAAGTTAATACAATCATTGTATTGATCTGTATGAGGTTTAGATGTGTTGGAAGTGTGTATATATCCAGAATGTTCGTTACTAATCTAATAAATACGAACATGGCTGATAAATAAAGACAGCAACGTGTTTTTTGCTAATCTCATAAATACGAACATGGCTGGTAAATGGAGACAGCAAGGTGTTCTTTACTAATCTAATAAATACGAACATGGCTGGTAAATGAAGACACCAAGGTGTGCTTCACTAATCTAATACTAAGAACATGGCTGGTAAATGAAGACACCAAGGTGTTCTTTACTAATCTAATAAACACGAAAATGGCTGGTAAATGACGACACCAACGTGATCTTTACTAACCTAATAAAAACGAGCATGGCTGGAAAATGAAGACACCAACGTGTTCTTTACTAACCTAATAAATATGAACATGGCTGGCAAAGAAACAACTCAACGTGCTTGCCACTAATCGATTAAATAAAAATTTAAAAAAAAGGCAAAGGAACACGCCAAGCGGCTCGTTACTAAGATAATAACTACAAACATGACTGTCAAACAAACCAATTAGTTGCTGCTAATCCAATAAATACAAGCAAGGCCGTCAAAGAACAGCTCAACGTGCTTGCCAATAATCGAATAAATACAAATATGGTTGACAAAGGTACACCTCAACGTATGTGCCATTAATGCAATAAATACAAACATGGCCGGCAGAGGATCAGCTCAAGTTGCGTGCTACTAATCCGATACAGACATGTTTGACTATAAATTTTTAAAACAAAAACATGGTTGGCAAAGAAACACCCTCAGCGTGCTAGCTACTAATTCGGTAAATATAATCATTGTTAGCAAAATAACACTCCAACGTGCTTGCTACTAATCCAGTAAATATAATCATTCTTAGCAAAGGAACACCCCAACGTGTTTGCTACTAATCCAGTAAGTAAAGGAAGACACCAACTTGTTTGCTTCTAATCCAGTAATATAATCATTGTTAGCAAATGAACACCCCATCGTGCTTGGTACTAATCCAGTAAATATAATCATTGTAGGCCAATAACGAACACAGCATGCCTGCTGCTAATCTAATTTATACAACTATCGTTGGAAAAGAACCACCTCGAGTGGTTTGCTGTTAACATGAATAAATGAATTTATCTTACAGAATAATCTGTATCTAGGTGTCAGCTGTATACTCCCATTCGAACCGGTTAACACGGAGAGGGATTGTATAATTAATTTACAAAACTGACTCTGATTGCCAAATTTACCTTTACTTATCTCTTTGTCCCCACCTCATGACAAACCCCACCGTTCCACAACAGCTCTTGAAGTATCGGTGTGTTTCTCTGTTAAGGTTTGATTTTCGTTTGGTCCATATAAATTTGTACATATAGTCTTGTACCGATGTTAACTATCATGAACTAGCGTTTACCCCAACTTACAAATTTCTTTGTATCTTTGAGATAATCAATGTTTCTTTCAAAACACCGTGGCAATATTAAATTGATGTCCGAGTTGATTTAGCATTGTGTTTCTTTCTTAGTTGTTTTGTTAAAATATATATATTGCGAAATTTATGGAATTATATAACAGTACTGCTTCTAGTAACCAAGTATCACAAACCAAAGAAGATAAGTAATAATCGATCCCTCAGAAAACACCTGTTGATTCTATTACTATTAGTTGGCTTTACCTACAGCAGGGGTGCACAACCCGAAGCCCTCGGGCCGCGAACACATTCTGTCTGGCATTCAGGAAAAATTAAAATAACAAAGTAATCCGGCCCGCGAACAGCAATTATATTAATGAAATTAGTGTCGAGAGGTCCTAGAAAATGCTATCTGACCATTGTCAGAAAAAGGTTGTTCATGACGTACATGAAGTATTTGTCGAAGCTTCTGAAACCCACCCGGACTTTTAAGTAAAATAACTTGCAAATATATAAACGAAAATAAATTATTAATTAAAGAATTGATTAGTAATCAGTGAATTATTGCTCACAATAATTGTATGTTTTCATGCGGACGATGATTTTCTAAAGCTAATACCTACCTAACAGCTGCTGCTGTTGCACAAAATAAATTCTATCAAAAATATTAGATACTACTATGTCCCCCCTCCCATTTTCTTTAAGCTATGAATTCAAGCACTTTTTGTTTTGCATTATAAAATTAGGATTGACATATAATATAGTATTTCCTTTACCTGTTTGTTTGAAATTTTATTTTTCATTTTCACATTATAACCAGTATTTTGCCGAAGTAACACATACATAGATATACGCACTCACGCACAAACTCATACATACATACATACATACATACATACATACATACATACATACATACATACATACATACATACATACATACATACATACATACATACATACATACATACATACATACATACATACATACATACATCTAGCTAATTCCAAAGGTTTTAGCTTTTTGGTTTACTTTTAACAATTCTTGATTTTTGCATTTTTTTAAACATTACTTTTAATTGGCACCGAATGGTCTTTGTTGTCTTAACGTGCCGTTAAACGCTGATACACGAAATGAAATCATCTCATTTATAATGTTTATTTTTTTTCCTACTGGTTAATAATTACCTGATACCGTAAACTTTTTTTTCATCAATAATGAAATCAGTGCCTGGAGCAGAACACCAGTCTAGTTCCATGGGCGTGAAGAATGTTTTTGCAATTATTACACTGATTCACTTGACGAGCGGATGATTGGTTTACACTTGTCCAATTGAGCCGCAAGCATTTATTGTACCAAGTCAAGATGTTGATTGGTACCCAATTAACACAATAAAAAGATTAATTAACAATAATTGGTTAAGCCAACTTATTTCTATTCATTCAGCAGCGAACGACACGTTAACTATTATGACAGCGACTTGCAGAATGTTTCATTACTCCAACGGATTAGTGGTAGCGATCCGTCCTCAAAGTCACAAATCATGGATTACCAGATTAGAATTAATTTTGAGAAACAACTTTCACAATACTTGTTGAAATCGAAAATTACTTCAACAACCCTAATAATAAATTTCCGCTGATTCATCAAACATGTATTGTTTCTTTATTGATATCCACTTTAATCTGATAATGAATCAAATAACTTTCTTTTGCTTTACCGGTATTGCTTTAAGAATCGCCTATTTACATTGAATTTAAGTACCTCACAACACAGGAATATATTTCCAGTCACTGTAAATTTAACCTTAGTGCATTTTCACAATCCAAAGTTATAATTTTTATTTTTGTTAAACTGACATATATCTTCCAAATTTTAATGTATTCAAAGAAAACATTATGGTTTTCTTGGTAAGTGTCTGCATAAAATCCGAACACGACAGTGTATTTACATATTTTAATGTACATCTATATTGTGTGTTTTGGCATTTGTCTATGATTATATAAGAAAAGGGTCATTTGGTAAACAACACATTATATAACCAAGTTCTATCTTGACAATACTTGATATGCACGATATTTTTAATGTTCTTTATTAAACGTTTAGTAAAAGACACAACCTTGGTTACGACTTAGAATGTTCTGGAAATGACGTCTGAGATTTTTCTGTATAAGGTTGTTTACATCAGATTTTTTTCATTTCTTTCCTATCTTAACAATATGTACTGGAATGGTCTTTTAGTTCTGTTCATTTAAAGACATTCAGAATAATAACGTGGTGATACATTAAAATTGTTTGCACATCAAAATTTTCCATGCCATTGGTACAGTATCACACTCGAGATTGGAACTCATTAGTAATGTTTTTTGCTACTGTGGTTTCTGTTCCGTTCTTTGTCTTTTGATTGGCGTCCGTCCAATTCATGTGTGTGTACACCTTCGTTTTCTTATATAGCAATAATAAGCTATTGACCACGGTTGTGTCTCCCGCCCCAATGGCGTTTATCGACACTTTAAAAGGCTTTTGTGCGTTTCTATTTCCCCTCCGATATTTGTGTTGTTTTTCAGGATTAAAAAAGTCAAAACGAATTGTGTAAAAAATATTGATTTAATAATTTTGTGGCAGAAGTTTTTTTTTTATATATATCTTTTTGGACGAGTCATGCTCTGATGCTCCTTAACGTATCTGTCCAAGAAGACAACTTATGTCACACGCTCTTTAATTCGTTAGTTACCATTGGTACACAACAGTGACGTAATTCTTATAACGCCAGTTTGGGAACTCCTCCCTGACCTGCAACAATTGGTTGCAGCTAAAACTCTGTGCGTAATGGTTACAAACTACGAATTTGTTGCACCTTGTTTAACAGATGGTGATCGATAATTATCTACGGCCTCCTGGACACAGGAATTGTGACGCAAATGTCAGCCAACCTTGGTCGTAGGCCAGGAATGTATTCCGAAATAGTTTCTTCTTTCATAAACAAGAATAGAATACATATTTTGTTTATTTTCTATTATCAATGCTATCTGACTTTATTGCAAAACTTATACACCTATTTTAAACTCCTGATATTGAATTGGATATGTCATTGTTTAGCTTTTTTAGCTATGTGTGTATCTTTGCCGGCAGGGACGTTATTTTAATGATTTTCGGGGAGGGGGTACTTTCGGGGAGGTGGGGTGTGCAACGTATATAGGCTACATCAATTTTGCAGCACATGCAAATTCAAAGGTGGGGCGATGACCCCTGTCCTCCTCAAATTAGATAGATAGATAGATAGATAGATAGATAGATAGATAGATAGATAGATAGATAGATAGATAGATAGATAGATAGATAGATAGATAGATAGATAGATAGATAGATAGATAGATAGATAGATAGATAGGTAGGTAGGTAGGTAGGTAGGTAGGTAGGTAGGTAGGTATATAGATAGATAGATAGATAGATAGATAGATAGATAGATAGATAGATAGATAGATGTTTTGGGATGGCAACCAAAATGTTGTTTAATAACAAGGACATTTATGTTTTATTTATTTTAAATTTATCTTAAGGTAATATGATTCGCCTTAATAAATATATTACATGATAATGAATTTCTCAATCATCATATATATCTTCATATCGCGGATAAAAGAAAGCAATCAAATAATATAACAAGTATCTCAACAATTTTAATGCATATAAACTGGGTGATTTGTAAGTAAATTCTGTACTAATATTTCGTTCATTATGTTCCCATGTTAACTCAAACTAAATAATTCTGTTATAATTTGTCTCCGCAGTATGCCGTATATATCCAAAATACTGGTCAGATTATGCCTCTTCTACAATTGTGATTCTATATTTCATTGAGCCATACCACCATAATTATCATGTATGAATAATCAAGTAGACCTATGCTGGCAATAAATATAAAATATATATATGCGATGTGTGTTTTGGGTGATTGGGGCGGCGTTGGGGTGGATAGGCAAATGGTCTCTATCGTGGAGGAGTTTCTGCTTGCCAAGTGTTCCCAAAACATAACCAGGCATCAAACTATAAATAAAACTGACTCGTGAAACCATTCCGATTGTTTCGAGTTCTGTTGGCTCGTGCAACCATTCCGATTGTTTCGCGGTCTGTTGGGGCAAGCTGACTCCCTCCTCCACGTCCACCCCCACCCCCATCTTTTCCTGACTAGTTGTACTACGTTACCTATCTCTGAAAGCATTTATGAAATATTATTTCATCCCTACATGTCACAATAAGCTAAAAATGCAAATGTAAATCTCGGTTTCATGCTAAATCTGTCTAGTGACTACTGTTTCGTTCGCACAGCATGTTTGGCACTTTTCTGTTGTATTTCAGAAGATCGATATTCGGTCGACTCCTCTTTCATGCATGATGTCAGAGTGACTCATCTCTTTCTGACCTAAAAATTATTGGTCTTTAACATTGCGAAGAAAAAGCGTGAAACACCTAGATGGACACTCAAACTGTAACAAAAAAAAGTCAGAAATTGTCCGAGTTCACTGTTTGCCTACAATTATTCGTTCGATTTTAAAAAGTGTCCGTTACTTTTTTCGAAGATAAGTCGGGTTATATGCGACGATTGTTTTGGAGTCGTCCGTTGGATTTTGCAACAGAAACACGGGTATAGTTGTATTGGTCACTTGAGGAGTCTTCTGCGATACATTAAAACAATGGACTTGTGCACGTAAAACAGCTGACGAAGGACAATTATTAAAAACTGACTGGTTATCAGGAATCGTTGTTTGTGCCACTCATGATCTAATGGAATAACGTGAGTACGTGTTTAGAAGGTAAGAGAAGAGAAATTAATAAAGGGGGTTAACTATTTAGCTCATATTGTTTAGAGGAATAAAAGTAATTGTATTATGCTGGACCTAACTAAATAGTGTGCCTTTAAATTTGGGATTTGTATAATAATAATAATAATAATAATAATAATAATAATAATAATAATAATAATAATAATAATAATACTAATAATAATAATACTAATAATAATAATAATAATAATAATAATAATAATAATAATAATAATAATACTAATAATAATAATAATAATAATAATAATAATAATAATAATAATAATAATACTAATAATAATAATACTAATAATAATAATAATAATAATAATAATAATAATAATAATAATAATAATAATAATAATATGTGTATCTTCCAGGAACTGGAATAATATTATGATTGTCTGTGACTTAAATATTAACACTGTATCACTGTATGTTATCTCAGACTGGAATTATACTACTACTACTACTAATGTATATATATATGTTTGTGTGTGTGTGTGTGTGTGTGTGTGTGTGTGTGTGTGTATTGAAACTAACATTATACAACAATACATGTAAGACCACGACCAATAAACCAATGTGTTAGTCTTAGCAAAATGAAATAAGTCAGTCAATATATTAACATTGAAACAAATAGATGCATCGAAATCCAAAAGTAAATTTGAAACATTTGACAGCAAAGCAGACTTTAGGAAAATCATCTTCAGATGAAAATGAAGAGCATTCAAATAGGTGAACCAGACATGACCTGTTGCTTTATTTTGCTTCGTTACGAATTTCGACAAATTGTAGCTAAATTCCCATGCTGAAAAAATAGTACGTATCTCATTTTGTACGCATATCATTTTGTACGCATCTCATTTTGTACGCATCTCATTTTGTACGCATCTCATTTTTTTACGTATCTCATTTTGTTTCTGCCACAACGTATCGTCCAAAAGACAAAATAACATCTGTCACACCGACATTTTGAACGTTTTGTTGAAATTTCATACCAATCCTAAAATTTAGATGTTACAAAATTCAAAATGTTTTCTAAAGAAATGTGTAGAAACTAGTTAATAAATATGCTTTGATGGTAGGAATCAATAAATATGTTGTATTATACGAAACAAAATAATTTTGTATTACATGGAGTAGAATTGTTTTCTCCTACATGAAACAACAACCATACGCTATTTGCAAAAGAAGGGAAAACATACTACTAATCGTGAATTAAATCTCTAGACGGAAAGACTCCCCCCCCCCGGTTAAAACACACACACTCCCTCCCCCTCTCTCTCTCTCTCTCTCTCTCTCTCTCTCTCTCTCTCTCTCTCTCTCTCTCTCTCTCTCTCTCTCTCTCTCTCTCTCGGTTCACACATATTACTGGTATTTTACACCTGAACGGTGTAATGATAGCACTGATGCATTTTTCATTCTTGACAGCTGCAATACAATGATGTTATTTTTCAACATATTTCTTTCCACGGGTATTAAGGAATTTTAGCCGGCAGGATCTATACTGTTTTCTTTATACAAGTCAACCACACACAAAGGCCTATAAAACGCTATAAATCACAGGTAATTAGTGGTAGGTCGGCGGCTTTTTATTCAAACGTAAAGCCAAGGAATGAATCAGTTTATTTACTAGATTGTACTACAGGTAAAAAGAGCTCAATCCAATCAAAGTACGGTATTCATCATAATTTACACTAGTTGGAAAGATACGAAATTTCCTTAATTATCGGATCACCAAAGCCTAACGGACTTATTTAGGAGTTATGGCCTAACGTTATGAAAGGAATTAGTACGTTTGAATGAAAGGAGATTGTCCGGTTATCGAACAACAATATGACTGAGGCAGTTTGATGTTTTGTTTTATCACCTGCGATTAGCACGTTGTAAAATAACCCTCCCCTTTGTAGAAGCCGGCACATATGTTCTATATAAATTAACACAGTTTAGTAGTACGTAAAGAGACGAATCAACTTAGAACAGTTCACTTCCATATCGCCGTTCATAAGTGGAAAAGCGTGGATTACGTTTGATTGGTAAGTACATATATTTTTGATTGATAAGTACATATATTTTGGAGTGGTAAGTACATATATTTTTCAGATATTCGGTTTGTAAAATATGTACTTGTTTATTATTCCCAGCAAATGAATGGGCATGAACGTAATATTACGATTGACAATTGGTTAGTATTTCGGTTGCAGTCTTTTAGTGAATTTATTGGTATGAATTTAATACAAGTAAACCCATTACTAAATCTCATAAAGTAACATTTATTGGTATGAATTTAATACAACTACACCCATTACTAAATCTCATAAGGTAACATTTATTGGTATGAATTTAATACAACTACACCCATTACTAAATCTCATAAAGTAACATTCACATTCCGTAGAAAATAAAAAACATAAAATTCATGAAGTTCAAGGTCAACACGGGCCTTTACGAAAAGAAATTTATGGCTAAAACTGGACTAGTACTTAAAAAGCCCGGTCCAAAAAGGCCTATTTCTGTATGCATTACTAATTACATAAGAACATATATACTAACAAAAATAAATACTACATAAATATCAAAATCCTTACTTTTGCTTGTGAAATATCAATGAATAATGTGCAGCAACGTATCATTGGCACACTATATGTGACATCCGTTATTAAAATTATTTTGTTACGTTGGGAAGTAAAGGTAAAATAGTGTCTAGTTATCCTTATCAACAAATTTTAGGAAACAGATTCAAAGAGTTGTGATGGCAGAGTCCTAATTGCGATTATCGTATTAAATATTTCTGAGAGAGAAAACAGGTAAAGGTAGCATGTAAGGTAAAATGTGATCGCTGATTCTTTCAGTGATACCGATGTTGCAATCTGTATAATCCGTACAGTTCTGCTCTTTGATATCATTAGTTCACTTAAGACCTGATGGCAAGCCTCTCTAACCAGTGCTTCATTTTTTGCTGCTTAATTTTTTAGCAATATATGTGTAAAAAAAGCCACAAATTACAATGTAATAATGAAAAGCACCCGTGACCTAGAACTATACTTTTGAAGTGCGTTAAAAATCATTATCTTCGTGTATAGCTAAAACAAGTACCATGCCGTATAAGCGACACTTTACTACCAGTCTTTTATATTCCAAGCTAATAAAGTTTACATCAGAATAGGACGAAATAAGAGATATTACCTTTACATGACTATTATTGTAAGGGGTCTGTCTGGGGGCTAACATAACAAAAATAAGTCTGCATTGAGTCGGCATTTGATCTAGGTTAGCTTAATTTCACGCGTACATTTTGGAAGGAAATGGATAAAGTTAGGACCTCCTCGCCTGTAGACAAGGGTAGTGTTCCCTAACTAGTAACGCACTTGAGAGTTTTCAATTACAATTGACCTGCGCACAGGTGAGCGTTTTATTTTAGTATTCGACTATATTAAATTCCTATCGTTTGTTTACTCATATTTTATGGCAATGTAAACGCTATAGTGTTTCAAGACAAGATAGGAGTTTACAAGTCTTTAATGTGGCATAAACAATTACAAAGCAAATGTCTGACTCTCAATAGTATTGATTGAACGTCTCACAACACAGAATTTCAGACCTAAATCTGTGTTCACCCATATAACCTGTTTTTCTCTACAATGATCTCTGTCGGAATTCATTCATTTAGTCAATACGTGAGTGATATATTTACTTTTTAAAAAATATTTTAGTTAGCGACACCACCCGCGCTTATTTGCTTATGCATTAAGTGCATTCTCTCTCTCTCTCTCTCTCTCTCTCTCTCTCTCTCTCTCTCTCTCTCTCTCTCTCTCTCTCTCTCACACACACACACACACACACACACACATACATAAATACATACATACATACATACATACATACATACATACATACATACATACATACATACATACATACATACATACATACATACATACATACATACATACATACATACAATGGCTTTGTACCAACCTTTATTTGCTAAGAACGTATGTAATACCCTAACAAAATAGAAGATGAGTCGTAACTTTAAATTTTTAAATTATGAAGCTAGGCAGTTCTCAATAAAGTGTTCGGCAATTCTTGATTACGTCCGAGTATTGCAATACTCTGTTTAAAAAATTATGGATTAAAAATTAGCTGTCTCTGAAATTAATCATCTTTGATTCACATTACCTAATCCAACGAAACAGATTCTTAATAAAGGCAGAAAAACTCTTTTATTTGTATGAAATGGGTCAAAGGATGAAATAGTGCCATAAAGGATTATTTGTGAAGGGAAATTAAATGATCAGTAATGTTTGACATTTTATAATGCGTTTAACACTACATGACTTAGAAGATGAATGTCTTGTGGACCTAAATTGAAACGTTCGTTACAATTTTATTCATATTGATGTTTTTTTTATACACATATTAGAAGTTTTAACTCAATGGAAAAAAAATCATAATCGATCTTCATTAGACTACTTTCAATCATTTATGACTGGGGCATTGAAAATAGTTACAGTTAGACATGGTGCGATAAAGGAAATATGGATTCATCCACATGTTAGAATACATATAATGATGTGTAATAGAAACCATGGTACAAGACGTTATTATAATTGTGAATGATTTCATTAAAAAGGATGCTTCCTGGATACGTTTTTATGCATATAGAAAGAGTAGAAAGAGATTTTTGGTTAACATTAATTTCGTAGATTTTCAGATCATATTTTCAGCAATAAAATTCATAAATATATATATATATATATATATATATATATATATATATATATATATATATATATATATATATATATATGCATGCATTACATGTGAGTGTAAATATCATGTAAACATATTACAGAAGTTAAGATGAAAATGTCATAGTAATACTTAGAGAAATTGACACGATGAATTATGAGAAGTAATTACAGAAATTAATAGGATCATGTGATCAGAGTAATTGAAGTTGACATAAAAAGCGACATACACTTGCAGCACTAGTCGTTTTTGTTTCGTTCTTATCTTGTTCCCTTATTAGGAAATAAAATAATCGTACGTTTAAAAGATATCTCGTTGAAGGAAAAATCTACTCCAAAACCCTAACACGGAACCCTGACACTTTTCAGAGAAAGGGTTTGACTGAAGTGACACGCAAATTACACCCCTAACAAGTTTTAATGTTCCTTGTTAAGTACCAGATCTGCTTGGTTTCGACTGGTATGTACAGGTACTATTACTGGAGATATAACTCAAGTAGGTACGTTATAAGATCGACGATAATAGATAATAGTGTTGTTACAGTGACGTATGTATGTATGTATGTATGTATGTATGTATGTATGTATGTATGTATGTATGTATGTATGTATGTATGTGTGTGTGTGTGTGTGTGTGTGTGTGTGTGTGTGTGTAGGTAGGTAGGTAGGTAATCAGGCAGGCAGGCATGCAGGTAGGTAGGTAGTTAGGTAGGTAGGTGTGTATGTATATGTGGGTTTATGTGTGTCTGTCTGTGCGTATGTAGGTCGATATGTACATAGGAGTAATGATTGATGAATACATGTCCCATTGGGTGTTACTTCATGTACTCATGCAGAAACACATCGTTTCGTTGACACCAGATATTCCTGATTATGCATGGTATGATGTTTACAAATTCTTACGTGAATGATAATTTAAACTGAGCAAAGAAATAACTTTACCCTTGTTGTCAATTAGAAAACCATTACTGGTACATACAAATACACAAGACATCATTTTACAACGCATTATTTGCACCCATATCCATACAGTAGATGACTAATGTTAACAATATCATTTTAATATGAGGCAGTTCTAGTGTTTAAATACAATATATACATAATTAATTCCTCCTGTCTATAATTTCACGAACCTTGTCATCTTTTCCAAAATTATTTATTAACAACAGAGGTGCATCGTTATGACAGGCGTTGTATAACATCGGTATGTCATAACAATCATTATGAAACAGTATGAATTTTAAGTTACATCAAGGTGGTGGAGAGTTTTATTTTACATATGTAATTGGAAGTTATGAATTATGTATTTCTTAAATCCCTATAAATGTATTAATTTTGTTTTGTGAATTCAGGGTAGTTATTAAACATTATCATAGCAATAATATCCCATTAACCGAATGATTGATATATGCATACATCTATTCATAATTTAATGGTTTCTTCACACGTAACAAGAATAACAAATTCAATAACCGGATGATTTGTTATTAAAGACATCATAGTGGACTATTATCTTTCCAATCTGTGTTAAAGTACGAGGCTGATTTGAGTGATATTTGAATTTATTATTATAAAAAAGAAAGATTTAAAATACTGTTTCGATGCAAACGCCTAATTGCTAAAAATTACAACAGCTACTACTACTGCTATTACTATATCTACTATATTGTTGATTATGCTGATTGCAATATTAATAATAACACAAATAATGCTATTGCTTTTTAAACAACTGCTGTTATTGCTGTTGTTTGGGATGTCACTTATATTGCTGCTGTTGCTACTACTGCTATGCGAATATTGATTTTATAAAAACTGCAACCACGACTATTGCCACTGCTATGCGATTATTGTTATTATAAAACTGCAACCACGACTATTGCCACTGCTATGCGAATAGTGTTATTTTAAAAACTGCAACCACGACTATTGCTACTGCTATGCGAATATTGTTATTATAAAAACTGCAACCACGACTATTGCCACTGTTATGCAGATATTGTTATTATAAAAACTGCAACCACGACTGTTGTTACTGCTATGCGAATATGGTTATTTTAAAAACTGCAACCACGACTATTGACACTGCTATGCGAATATTGTTATTATAAAAACTGCAACCACGACTATTGCCACTGTTATGCAAATATTGTTATTATAAAAACTGCAACCACGACTGTTGTTACTGCTATGCGAATATTGTTATTATAAAAACTGCAACTACGACTATTGACACTGCTATGCGAATATTGTTATTATAAAAACTGCAACCACGACTATTGACACTGTTATGCAAATATTGTTATTATAAAAACTGCAACCACGACTGTTGTTACTGCTATGCGAATATTGTTATTATAAAAACTGCAACCACGACTATTGACACTGCTATGCGAATATTATTATAAAAACTGCAACCACGACTATTGACACTGTTATGCAAATATTGTTATTATAAAAACTGCAACCACGACTATTGCCACTGCTATGCGATTATTGTTATTATAATAACTGCAATCACGACTATTGCCACTGCTATGCGAATATTATTATAAATACTGCTGCTGCTACTCCTATTACTTTGCAACCGCTGGTGTTAATATTGCTGATACAGCGGATACTGCCAGTGATGATGACGATGCTATCATTATCAATGTTGTGCGACAGCAGCTACTATAACTGGTGGGGAGTTTTTCTTTTTATTCTGTTGAAACTAATAGTAAAACGACAGCTTTTACTGATACACTGCTTCAAATACTGTGCTTCTTTTACTGCTGCTCTTGGTACCACTGCTACTGTTGCTGCTACTAGTACTACTACTACTACTACTACCACTACTGCTACTTTTTCCACCACAACAATTACTATTAATACACGCGCAGTTATTCTTCCGGCTAATCTCTCCCCTCCTCGGTATTGTAATTAGTAACAATGTCACTTAGTTACGATATTACAGTAATTTATTATTAAGAATAACCTTAGTGTACTTCTTTCAAGCGTGTCAAACTAAATTGCCATTTGAGGGTGATTTAAAGAAATGAAGACTAACCAAAACAAAACACCTTATTGAGTGAAAACTATTACAAAATAAAGTTCCAAAACTACTTGATACTTAAGAATCACGATTATTATTTCAGTTTTGTGATATAAAATCCTGGACAATATCACACTCTCTAACCAGGATAATAATGCTGTATGAACAATATTTTGGCTGGAAGGCGAGTATTTTAGTGGTGACAGGTTGACAATGTTTTAAATGCAAGCGTGAATGTAGGACACAAATTTCGGTTCTTTTTATCTTTTCCTCCAACATCATAATACATGACCTGTCTGGTGAGAACGAATGAATGACTCTTTCCTTTCTGAGCTGCCAATCAGGTATAATTGCATAGGTGGGAAAATGTATCGTGGTGGTCTGCGGGTAAACTACAGGTAAATTGGGGGAGGGACAGATAATTGATTTTGACACCTGCTGATGTGTTCGATATTCTTCTTATCACCCGAGGTGGACAGTTTGTATACAAAGCGCATTTGTTAGGGAAAGGTGTGCTGTTTGATTTATCACAGAGATCCTTTGCGACTGACGCCATCAATACTATTAATCTCTCTCTCTCTCTCTCTCTCTCTCTCTCTCTCTCTCTCTCTCTCTCACACACACACACACACACACACACACATATATATGGTATTACTATTTAAAATCGTATTTTATGTAACTGTCATATATGTCTGACACTTTGCAGTATGTTTGATCGTCACATTTTTGCATTTTAATTATTTGAAATGAAACCATCCAAAGAAGAAACTAAAAATGATATGATAAATGGGTAATTATTTTTTACTCGTACCTGCTCTTTTGTCCTGATGGAATCCTGAGTAAAATTGAACCCGTTCTACAAGATAGTCTTATAATTGTCAAATCGCTAACGGCGTATCTGTACACATAGCTGCATGGTGCTTTAACACCGATCATAATAATCCCTAAACCGAGATGAATGGAATCAAATCAATATACTGATTTGTTTTATTTCACTGTTCATTTACATCTTTCTTATTACCTAATCTCAAATTTGGAATTAGAGCCGCAAAACTGGGTAAAAGTTCAAAACTCTCTCTCTCTCTCTCTCTCTCTCTCTCTCTCTCTCTCTCTCTGCTCAACGTCATTTTGTTAATAAATTTATATAGCATATATTCGGATCACCAACACCATTTTAACTGCCAATTTACTGTTTTCTATGTACTCACGAGTTAAAGAAATCGTAGCAGTGCTCTCACATGCCGACTGCGTGTAGCTTGAGTATTTAATTTTTATTCTGATCTTTAAACAGTACAATGACTTCAATTGTAGCTTAGATTGTATCTTTAGTGATGTCAAACGTAGATATATAGCCTTTCTCGACCACTTAAGGAGAAAATGAAGGTGATATTTTCCATGGACCACTGTTCTCACAAATCAAGGCTATATCTCATATAGTCTGAAGCTTATCATTTTCGCGACCACGTGTCCCTTGCCACACGCAAATTATAATCTTTATGTTATTTATATTTCTGTCCGACGCAGCACAAAGGAGACCAAAATAAAGAAGACATAACATTGGACTCTCCGTCCAGTCGACACAACAACCAAATCTTGTGTATACTGCATGTGGACTTAGCTTTCCTCACCGTCTTTCGATACCTCGTATAATTCACCAATGAGTTTTTTTTTTTAGTGATTTTCTTTTTTTGCGAGAGAATTGTCTCTTTAGAACGTAACGATTTAATTGTTACTTGAAATTACCGCACAGGAATGTGTACATCTTTTGCAGTTTAAAAGCATGTAACAGAGAACAAAAATTTATTAGCGTTTTTTTTATCTTGTGTTCCAGTTATAATGGACTTTCATTCTATTCCGTTATATTGAAGATCGTGAGTACCAACGATGTTTTTGCAATGTCTGATATATTACGTCCGGGGATTTTGCGGTGGTATATCTCGCTTGTGGACGCGAAAGAGCTGTCTTTATGCTTCGGGTCATCGGCAAATATTTAGACGTTATATTACGGTACTATATCTTATCCCTACATGAATACCTAACTATACTGTTTGAATGTCTTCTCTTCAAAATCAGCTAGACTGGTACGTTAATAATTTAAATCTAATGACTTGAATTTTCTTTAAAATCCTCAGTGCGTTATTAAAATGACCGTGTTTATTCTCAACCCAGGACGAGGCGGACCTTATAGGGGAGCCATCAAAAACGTCCTTATTATGTCATTTAAAAAATCCGTATTTTTTTATACTTTTGATGAACGATCATTCGAGTTCTGTGGTAAATTTGTTTTTTTTCCTTATTGCCAAACTGTTCATACATAAGATTTTAAAAACATCCCAGCCATTCACTGCACCGAATGTCGCCGCTTGGCATCAGGGAAGCAACAAAAATAAAATAGTATTTGATCTCAATTTCGTTTTCCACACTCAAGTTCACTAGGATCTGAAGAAATCATTTTTTTTTTTACATATAAGTCATAATGGTACCGTATGTACTCGTGTGAAACTAAAATTCAGCTGCGAGCTTCATAAACCCGCATCTTGCGTAGCCGAATGCGCCGGCAGATCTTTGTCTACTTATTTTGTAACGATATATCAGTAGAAGTTTTTTTTAAAAAAACCGGATGATTAGACGACATATGTTTTTGACGGTTGCATCCGACTTATACGCGATCATAGGCGGTGATCACAAAGCCTAATTTCGGAGCTCTTCTTTTCAGATCGCTGTGATAAAACCCCGCCATGGTATTTGCTAATTCCTCACCTTTTGTCTGCTTGGTGGTAGTGGCAGTAATTGCCCGTCACGTCGTGTCTGCAGTTTACGTCATAAGCGTAAGAGAATCGACAAAAGGTAAGGTGGTGACGTTTCCAGTTTATCTATCTCTTTTGTTTTTGTTTGGGGTGTGTTTGTGCTTTTTATTATATTGTAAGAACATCACACAGGCAATTCTGAATGGAGTCATGTCTCTTTATTCCAGTACAAATTGAAACCGTTATCATTCAAAAGAACCCTGATCAAAGGATAAATGGGTTTAATGTTGAGAGAAAGTTTATGCTTCATACTCCAGTGTGATGTCATACTCCAATGTGATGTCATACAATGTGAATTACGGATAAGTGATTATACGGTTACTAAGACTTGACGCTATACATGGCTGGCTACAGTAATAGTGCTTGCATTTCTTTTTCATTGCTGTACAATATTTTGATCAATAAATATTTGCAAAAAGTGAATTTTGTTGTAAGCAAGCCTGGTATAGCTATTATTATAAAACACATGTCAAGGCTAAAGGAATAACTGCTAGCAATTCTTCTGGAAAAGAGCATTTATTTGTTTATTTGATTAGGATTTTTAACGTAGCTTTAACAATATTTTAGTCATATTGCTACGATGTCTGCGGTGAGGCGGTTTATTGTGATGTCTAGCACTGGGGCATCATGCCGCAGACATGTAACATGATGTCCCATCCAGTCACATTATCCTAACACCAGGCCGACCCTTCCTAATACTAACCTCATAATGCTGAGCGTCAAGCGAGGCAGCTTTTAGTACCATTTTTTGTAAGTCGTTGGTATGACTACACCGGAGATTGCACCCATGACCTCCCGCTTCCGCGGCGGACGCTCTAACCACTAGTCCACCGGAGCGGTGCATTTATTTATTTGTTTGCATCAAGAGTCAAAATTTCCAATAGCAAATAGCTACAAATGGTTGTGAAGCAAGTGAAATTAAATTTAAGTAGCCTAAAATATATATTCCCCACCAACAATCAGTCCAATTTCGATCACCCACCCCCGCTCACAACTACAACTCATCCTTCCCAAAGTAATACTTGAAAATTGTGAGTGTCAGTCCTGTCATTATATTTACTAATAGACTCTCGGAATGCACTCTCTAAAGCATATTGTGTTCAGTTGATATTTACTAATAGACTCTCGGAATGAACTCTCTAAAGCATATTGTGTACAGCTGAAGTAAACCTTTGTATGCATTTACTGTTTTATCAATGATGTCGATATTATCACCCACATTAACGTTATCATTTTTTTCAGATCTAACATGCTATACTTGTCCCGCAATGATGAACAATAAAGAGTGTAACAAATGGGCTCCAGATAAATTCTGCCCCCAGAGTATGTATCTGTCTTTTCTGTCTGTATGTCTGTCTCTGTCTCTCTCTCTCTCTCTCTCTCTCTTGTTTGGTTGGCTAATGCATTAAGTTAAACACACACACACACACACACACACACACACACACACATACGTACACGCATAACGGTTTCAGAAGAGTATTTTTCGTTCTGTTACTTTATGTACGCTTTTCTTTAAATTAAGAATGATTGTTACCTTCTTTTCAAGTTTAAATCGTCTTTTATTCTAGACCACACAGTATGCAAGACGGTTCATCGTATCAACATTATAACTGGGAAAAGCATAATGGTGGATAAAAGCTGTGCACCGCAGGAACAGTGTAATGCTCCATCTGTTGGTTGTCATAAAACGGACATTAAAAATGAAATGGTAAGTAACATACAAACATTGCGACATTAATTAGCCTTTAATATATACTTTTTAATCAAACGTACAATATCTTAAAAACTAGATTGCATAAGATTTCTTCAGCTCTTTGTGGATTTATGCAGATTTCTTCTTTTAACTACATTTTATAAAGATGAGCATTGAAACATAATGATATATATTCACACACAACACAAGTGTTGCTAAATGCAATGGATATGGACAAGTAAGCGACTGCGAAAGATAGCTGTTTTATCTTAGAAAACAAACACACACAAAACGATTTTGTATTAAATAGTCTGTGAGTGGCCTTGAAGTAAGCCATTAGTTAGGTAAATTTGGATTCGTAGTGTTCTGTAAGGCATGACAAAAGCAATTTAAAAGAAGTGTGAAAAAAACTCACAAAGACCCAAAATCAGGACGGATAATGGAAATCAATACAATGAATTTTGCCCCTTCTCTTTTGTGTAATATACGTTAAAAGCGACAAGGTATTGATACTTATGTAGCTATTAACATTCTTTGCAAAACATATATGGTGTAGAATATAGATCGCTTATATCTCAATTAATATATAAAATAACCATGACTTTTACCACTTATGAATATTTTACAACTGACCTTTGACTTCTTCTAATACTTCAAGGACTTCTTTGATCATTTTAGTAATGAGTGTTTAATTATTGTTTTCCCGTGATTATTAATTTTTTCTGAGTATACGGCAAAGCGTCCAACGGGTTTAGATCTATAACATAAAAACACGCGCAGTATATATTGTATGATACCAATTTAGTATGATACTAATATAGTATGATTCTAATATATAGTATGATTATAATATAATATGATTCTATGTAGCTTGATTCTAATAAAGTATTATTCTAATATAGTATGATACTAATATAGTTTGATTATAATATAGTATGATACGAATATAGCATGATACTAATATAGTATGATTCTAATATAGTATGATACTAATATAGTATGATTCTAATATAGTATGATTCTAATATAGTATGATGCTAATATAGTTTGATTATAATATAGTATGATACGAATATAGCATGATACTAATATAGTATGATTCTAATATAGTATGATACTAATATAGTATGATTCTAATACAGTATGATTCTAATATAGTATGATGCTAATATAGTATGATACTAATATAGTATGATGCTAATATAGTATTATTCTAATATAGTTTGGTTCTTATATGATACATGTATAGTATGATTCTAATAAAGTATTATACTAATATAGTTTCATTTTAATATAGTATGATACTAATATAGTATGATTCTAATATAGTATGATTATAATATATAGGATGATTCTAATATAGTATGATTCTAATATAGTATGATTCTAATATAGTATGATACTAATATAGTATAATTCTCATATAGTTTGATTCTAATATGATATGATTCTAATATGGTATGATACCAATATAGTATGATTCTAATATAGTTTGATTCTAATATAGTATGATACTAATATAGTATGATGCTAATATAGTATTATTCTAATATAGTTTGGTTCTTATATAGCATTATACTAATATAGTATGATGCTAATATAGTATGGTAAAAATAGAGTATTATACTAATATAGTATGATACCAATATAGCATGATACCAATATAGCATGATACTCATATAGTATGATACATGTATATTATGATTCTATAGACTTAAGTATGTTATGACATTCTTTTTTGATGTTCTTATGGATACGTTGTATAGATTGATTGAGTGAAGTGTTAAATCAGAACAGTGTTTTAGAAGTTGTTGCTGCTTGATACCCGAGTTTGGTAAATTATACATTCGTTTGGTTTGTGCTGTGGGTGAAGCGGACCTAAGATGGTGGTGTTATGTTTGATTGTTTGGAGGGTAGTAAACTGTTTTTGTTTACTGTCCTGGTAAAGTTAGTACTTGTTGTGAAGAGCTCAACAACGACAGTATAAGGTCTAGCACTAGTCTGTGGATGACAATGTGTTGTCTGTCCAGTTTTGGCGTTAAAGTCGTAATTGACATGTCTTTTTGAGGTTTGTACGAGATGTGTTCTTCTCTGAAGAACGCATTCTCTAACCTAGTTGTAAACATGAATGCTCCTGTGTTACATTGTCATTGACCTGCTAGTGACATGTCAGTTGGAAATTGCCACGCACTGTTTATTTTAAAAATTGTTTGCTACCACCTTGATAATCGTAATTGGCTAACGTGGTTTCCATCATGCATAGTTTGAATTGTCTGCTTAGATGGAATAGTATCCATTTGGGAAGTTCTGAAAGACAATGCATAGCACATATTAATTAGTTAGCATCATGAAGGAATGGTATTGCACACAACATTATAGTTAATCGACTATGTGATGGTGTTCGAAACCTTTGCTTCTGGGAGTAGGTTTACTTATGGCTCTGTTTGGTCGTTGTAGCATTGATCAATTAGTGAGGAGTTAGTTCTAAGAAAATAGGGTCGGCTGACGAGTCGAACAATATATTTTGCGCAGATGCGCTAAGGTTTATGGAGATGTGCTACCCTGATGGAAACGCAAATCTGAGTTTTGGGTAAGCAGGATTGGTCTTCTGTTAACATTTGTTTTCTTGGTATTAGAGACATATGTATATTGAAGTCTTTCCTGCACCGAATTCGGAGGATTGTTATGAGTTAAACCCCAATAATTTGTCGGAACATTTTCATGTTGGATTTAGCTGGGTTAATTTGTGTTTATTGTTGACATGTACTTTACTTATAAGCAATTAGTGATTCAGAAATAATTTTAAATAAACAACGTAGACCCTAATATGTTGCGTATTATACGACAGCAGATCAGACTCCTTTTTGGCGTTTGGATTCGATTTACAAGAATGTAGAAATTTTACATATAAAGACAGACGGACAGTTCAGTGAAACGTTATCTTAATGTAATTAAATATTTGATTTCTTTCCTTCTATTTCAGGAATGTGTGTCCTGTTGTGGATTTTCCTACTGCAACGAGGAGATTCCATTCGACCATTCCACGGCAATTAAACTTTCCACAGTTTTCAACGTCTCGTCATCGTCCGGTTCCAGGTTTACCCTTGTGAATCGTATAGCTGCCATCATTTTTGCATACGTCGTCAAAGTTTGTGCATACGACCTAGGCTGATTCATATTTCTGCAATGTTACTAATCGGACATTGTGGCAAAATATTTTTCTTGTGAGTTGGCAACTGGTAACAGGAATGACCAGTTACCGCCATCATTGTTGCGTCCGGTCACCATACCATATGTAACGATATGGTTGATATACCAACATCCAATTGTATGACCTTTTGAATTTGTTTAGAAATTAGCAAAACGTATCTAAAAGTGACAGTCCTACAAGTAACATGACCATAAGCTGCAGACAACACGTGATGCTTAGCATGGCTTCCTTGGTAGGGTCAGCAATATCGAATTCAAAGCGAGGCTTAAAGATATAAATTTCTGATATTGGTTACAAACATTTATTTTGTTCGGATTTGGATTTATTTTGTGCATTCATATTATATGAACTTATTGTGTGGTGATTACAGATTTTATATTTTATATGTATGGTTACCATGGTAATATGCTTTCTGAAATCATGACTTCCGCTAATGCTCGAAGTGGTTGTTTTCCTGATCTTGAACTATAAATCGTACACCAATGTTGGATGTATTATTGGGTAAATATTTGTATTAACAGAATCAAACAGATACCCATATTGTATGAGATTAAAGAAATGAGATTATACTGAGAACTTTCAAAGTATGTTGTTTTCAAGTTGTGCAATCTGTATGGGATCTACGCAGGTTTGTTAATTTAGATGTATTTCATTTTGATAATTGAGAACTAGAGAGTTTATCATGGTTTAAATTGTTGATGAATGTTTGCAGTGGTTAATATGAGATGCAAGTGTATTCGTTAATATTAGATAATGTAAAAAATGGTGCTAAGTTAATTAGATATATAGAAGGGATAATATATGTTGTACAAAATACACAATACTATAACTAGTTAAATATATAACTAGTATAGTCATAGTAAACATGTTAAATATTTATTGATTTTGTTTCTTCTTCACTTATTTTGAAGGGGCCTCGAGTGGCCGAGTGGTCTAAAGCGTTCTCCGTTACGAATCAGTGCCATCTCACCTCTGCATGGGTTAGAGTATCTAAGATTCGGCTAATATAGTTATGTGAGAAAGATTGCCAGTGGCTTTTCGTAGGTCGGTGGTTCTTTCCGGGGTGTTTCCCGGGTTCTTCCTCCACCAATAATACCGACCGTCATGTATAGCCTATCGTGTGCTGAAAAATGGCGTTAAACTCTAAAAAAAAACAACAAAAAAACAACAACAACAACGACGATCCGTTCAGGAGCAATGATAACAAGAGTTACAATATGGTCGCTACGGCGGCCATTTTAGAACCGCAAGATGCACCATTATCATTTAGGACACTAGGAAATCTACTAGTGAAAACATAAACTTGTTACAGACAGCTATGCAGGTAAAGGAGCGATGGCGAACTTTTCATACACACACACAAACACACACACACACACACACACAAATATATATATATATATATATATATATATATATATATATATATATATATATATATATATATATATATATATATATATATATAGTTTTACTATCCTATAATATGGGATACATTATCATGGCCGTTTAATAAAAACTGTGTTATAATGAATGACTTATAGCAAGGGAATGCTTAACGACATTGCTGGGAATCGAAGTTGCTAGAGTATAGATGTCACGTGTGTAATATCTACCAACCCAATCAGGAAACGTCTTGAGAAGCTTCGACGGAAAGGCCTAGACATGTTAGGATTGCTACGTTTTGTAGTTCAAAGCATTATGGACCGTATTAATGGGAAGATAAAAACAATTTTAAATTTTATGATCATTATACATCGTTTCCAAAAACGTTTGTTTTGAATTAAAATGATGTCATATCATCTAATTTATGTTTGAGTATGTCTGATTCAACCTATTAGGAAAGTACAAATCAACACTTCTACAACATAGGATTTTAAACTGGATTTAACCTTCATAAACATGTAACCAAACCTGAAAGTGAAATAAAAAAAATTTAGATGTATGCAATGAGATCTGTTTACTGATCATAAAATCTGTAGCCTGTGTCCAAATATTTACAACTTTATCAATTATTCCAGATTGAATAAGTGAAATACCATCAAAATGTTATTTATATTTGACTAATATTGGAAATTTTGTTTCTTACTACCATTAGTTACATAACAGTAAACATTTTAATAATAATTAAGACACGTATTGTTGCTTTGAGACACTACCAAGGAAAGGAATGTTGACTCAAGTCTCCGCTATCATAGTTACTAGTATATATACATAGGGAATATGAAAATAAATGGACAATTGTTAGGCGTAGCCATGACTACTTTGGAAGCTGTGGGAACTCTATGCACACGCCTGGCAAGCTTATTCTAAAGATGTCGTTGCGAAGTCTTATGGTGAAATCCCCATCACGATAATATATTCCATTTTGAATGGCGATACCAGGAATTTTAAGATGGCCGCCACTGTGGCATATTGGACGTAAAATCGGCAACATTTAAAATCAACTAGTCACCATAAGAAATCTTCTCGTGGCAACTCAAAGTCGATACGACCTGACGTTTAGGGGAAGTTGTGATAACAAAACGTTCAACAGATATATTGACACCATTGTCATTTAGTCTTTAGTTGAAAATCCAATGTTGACATGACCAGGCCCGGCCATAGAGCAAGGCGAACTAGGCAATGGCCTTAGGCTTTCAGGCCAAGCAATCTTCTTCATCGGGCCCAACGCTCATCGCTTGGTGCCTGTACCCCGCATATTATATGGCCCGGCGTGGATATGACCTTCCTTATCGGCGGTGTAGCAATACTACTATTTTTAAGATGGCAACTAAGGAAACTATATTGGAGGTCAGAACAACGCTATTTCCAGTTAGGACCTACTATACGTCATATGAAGTCATCCAATTATAGCATCATGTCGATATGACCGTCCATTCAGGACCTACTATACGTCATATGACGTCATCCAATTATAGCATCATGTCGATATGACCGTCCATTCAGGACCTACTATACGTCATATGAAGTCATTTAATTATAGCATCATGTCGATATGACCGTCCATTCAGGACCTACTATACGTCATATGAAGTCATCCAATTATAGCATCATGTCGATATGACCGTCCATTCAGGACCTACTATACGTCATATGACGTCATCCAATTATAGCATCATGTCGATATGACCGTCCATTCAGGACCTACTATACGTCATATGACGTCATCCAATCATAGCATCATGTCGATATGACCGTCCATTCAGGACCTACTATACGTCATATGACGTCATCCAATTATAGCATCATGTCGATATGACCGTCCATTCAGGACCTACTATACGTCATATGACGTCATCCAATTATAGCATCATGTCGATATGACCGTCCATTCAGGACCTACTATACGTCATATGACGTCATCCAATTATAGCATCATGTCGATATGACCGTCCATTCAGGACCTACTATACGTCATATGACGTCATCCAATTATAGCATCATGTCGATATGACCGTCCATTCAGGACCTACTATACGTCATATGACGTCATCCAATTATAGCATCATGTCGATATGACCGTCCATTCAGGACTTACTATACGTCATATGACGTCATCCAATTATAGCATCATGTCGATATGACCGTCCATTCAGGACCTACTATACGTCATATGAAGTCATTCAATTATAGCATCATGTCGATATGACCGTCCATTCAGGACCTACTATACGTCATATGACGTCATCCAATTATAGCATCATGTCGATATGACCGTCCATTCAGGACCTACTATACGTCATATGACGTCATTCAATTATAGCATCATGTCGATATGACTGTCCATTCAGGACCTACTATACGTCATATGACGTCATCCAATTATAGCATCATGTCGATATGACCGTCCATTCAGGACCTACTATACGTCATATGACGTCATCCAATTATAGCATCATGTCGATATGACCGTCCATTCAGGACCTACTATACGTCATATGACGTCATCCAATTATAGCATCATGTCGATATGACCGTCCATTCAGGTGGAGTAGCAACACTATGATTTTCAAAATGATAATTAATAATTGTTCATACAACTTTTCTCCATGCACACAGTTTCTTGTTGTTCTAGTTTTAATAGGCTTTAAACTACTGATTATTAATATTGATTTTATCTTTCATTTATATGCAAACGTAAGTCTGTTGATATCACACACACACACACACACACACACACACACACACACACATATTGTGCATTTAAATTAAAATAATAAATAGCCTAACATTTATTAACTGCACATACCTTTCATAAAACATGAAAATAAAAACGATTATAACACATATTACACACACCTTTCATAACAATACATAACATTTATAACACATTACACACGTTTAATAAAATTACATACTTATAACACACCCTTCATAACTCAATAATCACCTTTTATAAAATTAACATACAACACAATGTTCATAACACATAGTACACACCACACACCATTCATAACATTATTACATACTCCTTACATAACATATATTACAAACACAATTCATCGCATACTACACAATCTTGTAAAACACATTATACACACCTTTCAAAACATAGACTACAAAGAAAATAATCACGTGTGGAACAGCACAATAAAACTGATATTTAAGGAGTATATACTTCCTATAAAAGAAATGGAGATTAATGTCAATTACCAGTGAAATTAGTTATGTTCATAATACACCTATGACAATTTCTGTTAAAAGTGCTGATAAAGAAAATTCATTCAAGAATATTTAAAAGTTTGTTCGTACTGTATCACCAGTAATGATAAAACTATATTTATGGACAATATAGTGTATCAGATATTTTTTCCATATTAAAGTTTAATTTTTCTTGGCATATTTATTCTCTTTGAATACATATCACAACACTGATAAACACATTTCTGAAATATGTGGGTATTTCTGAATAAAACATTACTGCTGCTGCTCCTGGTGACATGGTGCATACATTTGTTAATTTTATTTCATTCAGAAGTTAGGACTAGTCTGTCTGTTAATTTTACTATAATTTTAATGCTACATCCACCCAAAAATGTTACCAACAACCTGACCCTATGTTTAAAAGAAATTGTCTTCTAAATGATAGTTTTTAATTTGAAAAATACTTACTTAATCCTTTTCACTTTGAAACGTTCACATCTTTTGCCAACTCTTCTCCACAAATCACTACGAGTTGCTTCACAGGCTTTTACCGCTCTGGTGGCGTAGTGCTTCGAGCGTCCGCCGTGGAAGTGGGAGGTCGTGGGTTTGATCCCCGGCTGAGTCATAACAAAGACTTAAAAGCATTAGGAAATAAGTAATAGAACTGGTCGGTCTGGTGTCATGATAATGTGACTGGGTGGGATATCATGCTATATGTCTGCGGCATGATGCCCCAGTGCTAGACATCACTATAAACTGCCTCACTGCAGACATCGTAGCGATATGACTCAAATTCTTTTAAATCCTAAGCAAACAAACAAAATCAAAATCACAGGCTTTGAAATGTGCTGGCTAGCAGTTAATGTTAAAATTCCTACATATAGTATTTGTGCGAAAGTTTCCATTGTACTAGCAGTGTATGGTGATCCAACAGTCATTAATTACAAATGCAATGACAAATTACCAATAACCATCAAGCCTCTTATCAGCAAAGCATTTTGTTTAAAACTAAACATTTTTGCCTGAAAATTGTAGAAGTTAATTAGCAATATATGTTTGGCTGATTGCAATAATTTCAATAAATAATGATGTCACTGAATGATGAATTTAAACAATTTGTTAGAGATGGAATGTAACACATGTATTTTCAACTCAGAAATTTGACAGAATTCAAAATTTAAGTCACAATCCAAGTCAGATATCTTTATTCAATGTATGTACAGCACTGAAAGACAACAGAACATTGTATCATCTCTAACATTTGGAAGTGGAATCAAAGAAATTATTAAACTATTTAGCAAAGCACACTTTGTTATATACAAGATCACATCTGCCAGTTCTTCCATTCTTTGATGCAATGCCACATTTTACAACTGAAGGACATGGGCAAGAGACCTGGCATCGGTGGAATGTTCCAAGTATGTACCGTTAATTATGTAGAGAAGCTTTAATTTATATATTGCTAATTTTGTCCAGAGATGGTTATTAGAAAACAGATGGCCCTTTTTAACACAAGTTTTTGATTAGCTTGTTTCATAATACCAATTCTTTTTGATACATAATAAGATTCCATGCGGTCTGCTAAGTGAAAAGGTGAGCAGGTGCCAGAATCAACTTACTTATCTTTTAGAAAGTAATTTATATATTCTTCCTTTCCTATTTCCATTATCTCTAACACGAAAATGAGATTTACATGTCAAACTATGTCATATGCATACAAGTTTGATGTTAGTGTAAGCATATTTTAATATAAATTTCTGGATCCTGAATGTAAATAAAGTTAACTCAAGGGCTATAACTCTGTAAAAGTTTTGTTAGTAAAACAATGTCATGCTGGATTTTAAAATAAAAGTCCAATACCAATTTTGACTTCAAAACAAACAGTCTATTTTGAGTTGCCACATGCAAACAATTTTGTGAGGGACATAACACGTGCCATTGTGGAAGAATATCGACAACATCATGTGCCCCATTAATTGGCAGAAATGGATTAAAGAGAGCAAAAGATTAAAACACCATCAAATATCAAGTTGCTGTGGTTAAAATGCAGGCTCAAAACAAAAAACCTGAGAAGATTGAACAATGAACAAATTTGAACACATGCACAAATTCATTCCTATCATAATTTAAACAGAATGAATCCGAATGGGAAACAACTTGATACCAGCTTACAATAAAGAAAATGACTAATATACAAATTAATTCCTATAAAATTGCTGGTACGAAGTGAACATACATTTATTCCACATTTATAATTTATCTAAACAAAAATAATGTCAAAGCTCTCTTTTGGTTTCATACCTTTATCAATACGTTGCCATTTCTTATCATACATACATATAAATAAAGCACCCATCAAGCCATACTTGACGCTTTGACTGGAATTTGCAGGTAAACAAATAACAACAAATGAAGATTTAACATGAATCTGACTGTGATTATTTCATACACTGGTCCAAGTTTTCATAACGTGACATACATGACAAATGCATCTGATGCTTTCATTTTCAATCTCAATGTACTTAACGTATGACATGGGAACAGAATTTTATAAAGGGGCTAAGAGTAAAATCTCTGCCCCACCCTACCCCACCTCATCCAACCCCACCCCAACTTTACAACCCAGAGTCATACTCAGGAAAATGTTGTGCAAAGAGAAATGTAACTTGAAACTGTTAAAATAATGTATGATGTAATGGACACTTTTGAATAAAAATAATAAAATTGTAAATTTAAAAAATATCTTACACACTAAAAAGCACAATTCTTCCAAGCAAGAGAGCCAGTTAATGTATAAATGTTTACCAATTCTTTGAAACAAGCATTTAGATTGGTTACAACATAGATCATGTGATACATTAAACAAGCATTTAGATTGGTTACAACATAGATCATGTGATACATTAAACAAGAAGCCACCAAAAAGGAACTACATTTGTATTCATACCCTATATGATTGCTTGTTTTTTCTTCTTTTATTTGCAAACAATATTTAAAAGGTTCTGTTATTTACTTCTTGAGATTCTTTATTATTTTTAAAATTATTTGTAAGTAAAAGACCATTAGTTTATATTTTACAGGATTCATGAAGTTAATCAGCTTTAAAATCCAATTACATGCTGATTATAAATGAACTTAACATTGTGAAGGATGTTCACGGTTTGTGAGGAATACATTCTCAAGTTTCAGAACTTCATGAATCCTCACTACTCTGGTGGCCAAAGTTGTTAGTGCATCTGCATCGGATGTCGGAGCTCACAGGTTTAAATTCTGGCCAAGTCATAACAAAGACTTATAAAAAAGGTACAAATAGCTGCCTTACTTGGTGCTCAGCATTAAGAAGTTAGCATTAGGTATGGTAGGCCTGGTATGAGGATAATGTGACTGAATGGCCCATGATACCACATGTCTGAGGCATGATTCCCCAGTGCTAGACATCACTATAAACTACTTCACTGCAGACATCATAGCGATATGACTCAAATTATTCTCTAATCTTAAAATCTTTTAAAGAAAGATCATAAAATCATGTTTGGTATTAGTTCTGGCATCCAAGCTAATTAAATATAATAACACATTATTGAAATATATTACAACAGTCACCCCCTCCCCCCCCCCCCCAAAAAAAATAAGAAAACAACAACTGACAGATCAAATTTTAAAGAACCAAAAATACAAATATGAAATTAACTGGCAGAGCTTTGAAACATATTTTTTAACAATGGGCATCACAGGTTTGTCCAAGTACAGGCTATGCAGGTAACCTAGTCAGATATGAAAATGGTATTTTCTTCTTATATGGGTTCAAACTGAACAGGGATGGTTTGTTTTGCAATAAATGGATGCATTTGTTCATTTATACAATGAAAGTATGATTTTTACCAGCTTCACCACCAACCTTCTTTAGATCAGCCTCCAGTTGCGTCAAGAATCACCAAGTGTGATGCAGTGTTATGCTTTCTTTTTTGCTGGCTACATAAATCTGGTGGGTTGATGTAAAAGGCTGTATCTATTTAATGGGTTAATGTAAAATGCTATATCTGTTTGATCGATTGATATTAACTGGTGCACATACAATACAGATGTTATACTTACAAAATGTTTTCAATGAAGCATTAATCTTTCAGTGTTTACATCACCAGGTGTAGATAGAGCATGTTAAATGGTGTGGTATGATCACACAAGCAACAGAATTAGGCAAAAAAAGATTTATGATAAATTGTATTTGTGTTCTCATGTAATTACTCATTTGTTTTTGCAACAACATTAATGTGGGTTTACCTTATTACAATGTTGTTGTTGTTGTTGTTGTAGAGTTTAACACCATTGTTCATCACAATACAGGCTATAAACGGCAGCCAGTATAAATGATGGATAAAGAATTGGTGAATACCCCAGAAAGAACCACCAACCCCCAAAAAAACTACTGGCAAGCTTTCTCACATACCCACATTGGTCGAACCTGAGACTCGAACCCAGGCATCCAGGTGAGATGGCAGTGATCAGTAATGTGAGAGTTTAGACCACTTAGCCACTCGGGGTCCCCATATTGAAATGGCATATAAAGTAAATTTTGTATGCAATGTGTGCATGCATTATAAAGAAGAATCAAATCTTTTGGATTGACCAATCGTAACCATCTTTAATATTTTGTCAATCTCGTGTCTATCAGTCATAACAAACTTTAATATTTTGTCAATCTCGTGTCTGTCAGTCATAACCATCTTTAATATTTTGTCAATCTCGTGTCTGTCAGTCATAACAATCTTTTATATTTTGTCAATCTTGTGTCTGTCACTCGTAACCATCTTTTATATTTTGTCAATATCGTGTCTGTCAGTCGTAACCATCTTTTATATTTTGTCAATCTTGTGTCTGTCACTCGTAACCATCTTTTATATTTTGTCAATATCGTGTCTGTCAGTCGTAACCATCTTTTATATTTTGTCAATCTTGTGTCTGTCAGTCATAACCATCTTTTATATTTTGTCAATCTTGTGTCAGTCGTAACCATCTTTTATATTTATCAATCTCGTGTCTGTCAGTCGTAACCATCTTTTATATTTGTCAATATCGTGTCTGTCAGTCATAACCATCTTTTATATTTTGTCAATCTTGTGTCAGTCGTAACCATCTTTTATATTTTGTCAATCTCGTGTCTGTCAGTCGTAACCATCTTTAATATTTTGTCAATCTCGTGTCTGCCAGTCATAACCATCTTTTATATTTTGTCAATCTCGTGTGTGTTACTCGTAACCATCTTTTATAATTTGTCAATCTCGTGTCTGTCAGTCATAACCATCTTTAATATTTTGTCAATCTCGTGTGTGTCAGTCCGTTAGTCTTAAGCCACATTTCATGTATCCTCACATCCATGTCTAAAACAACATACTGTTGGTGTATTGTGTTTTGACTGATCAGGATCTATGTTGTTTGTATATGTGTTGGTGGTGCATTATGTTATGACTGATCAGGATCTCTGCTGTTTGTATATGTGTTGAAAGGTCTGTATTTATGCAGTTTGCAGTTGTGGCTGACTTGTGTACATGTAGAGTACTGATGCGTCAAAATGACACGTGTAATACAGAGAATAGTAAACCCTATCGAGATAGGTCACATGAAACAAATTTATCTGCATATTAACATCATACACTTTAAATTTTGATCTATGTCCTGGTCAATGAGACTCTATGCCATTTACATGAAATCATGTGTAGAAATCATGTGTAGAAATAATAGCATAGGCCCTGATCTGCTGGCATATTACTTGCTGGCTGATCAGACTCCATGCTATTCAAACAAAATCTAGCATGAAATCAACAGCACAGACCGTCATCTACTGGTATATAATACCAAAGTGATTTGGGGTTTATGGATGATCTCTTGTGAAAAGTTGAACTATTTAACTTCCTTAAAAGATGATCATTTTGCATAGCTCAAGATTCAAAGTCTCTACAAATGATATAGGGTAGTGTGAAATGTACTATGCTTCATTAATATCTATATGCATGTTATATCACTAATTAAAAATAAACATGATACAATTACTAATTCTCCATAAGCATATTATATATTTTAAAAAAATCATCAAATTTGCCAGGGTTGAAGATCACAGATTCCTCTACTGAAAAACAAAGTTGTATTTTGATGAGTAAATTTGTTAAGTATGATACAATTACTTAAGTCACATTGGCAGTCCGCAATCCACTGTCATATTTACTACTGGTTAAGTATGATACAATTACATAAGTCACATTGGCTGTCTGCAACCCACTGTCATATTTACTACTGGTTAAGTATGATACAATTACTTAGGTCACATTGGCTGTCCGCAACCCACTGTCATATTTACTTCTGGTTAAGTATGATACAATTACTTAAGTCACATTGGCTGTCCACAATCAAAAGCCCACTGTCATATTTACTACTGGTTAAGTATGATACAATTACTAAAGTCACAGTGGCTGTCCGCAACCAAAAGCCCACTGTCATATTTACTGCTGGTCAAACAGTTGCTAAATTTTGTGGTATGACTTGACTTGGGATTTGAACTTGCAACTTCTGCATCCAAAACAGATACTCTACCCACAAAGCCACCATGGCAGGGCAAGTAAAATGGTAATGGTAGAGATGTATTAGCCTTTCTCACAGCAATTGCCCAATTAGCATGGATTGGAAAATGCTGCACAAAACATTGATTAAATGTAATTCTGATAATAATTCTACAATTAAATGACAACTTCTTTGGTAATCTACTGCTTATGTAGTTGTAGTAATCTATCAAGACCTGACCCTTAATATAAAGAACATTTGTTAATTAAGGACAATTTTTATTAAATCCATTTTCCTACACTGAATGCAAATTCAATATCTTTATGAAAGCCACATAATGTATGCCATGTAATGTACAAATGTACTACATTTTGTTTTAAGGTACAATGTACTACATTTTGTTTTAGTGTAATGGGGAGTAATGCTTTCTTCACTGTACTGGGGAATACACCATTTTCCATTATGAGACAAATAAAATAGATATTTGATTTAAAATACAAAATTATTTTACACATTATATTAAAAAAGTGATTTATCTCAACAACAAAAAAATACTTGTCAAATGCATTCATATGACTAGAATAAGATTTAAGATTAAGTTTTATCTCTGTAGTGCTGATTGATACATTCCTTAAATTCTTCCATAGTAAATCCACTTTTAAAGTGAAATCATGAACAAATGCTGTGTGAAAAAAATCATTGAAGATCATAAACATGCAAATGTAACTTTGGCATCAGATGGGTTATTATTTGGTTAAAACAATAAATATACGGTATTTGTTATGTGATGAATATGTATACAATACTCATGATTAATCATATTATTGTAATTGTTATTTGATGAATATGTATACAATACTCATGATTATTACTGTACTTGTTATTTGATGAATATGTATACAATACTCATGATTATTACTGTACTTGTTATTTGATGAATATGTATACAATACTCATGATTGTTACTGTAATTGTTATGTGATGAATATGTATACAATACTCATGATTATTATTCTAATTGTTATGTGATGAATATGAATACAATACTCATGACTATTGTTGTAATTGTTATTTGATGAATATGTATACAATACTTATGATTATTATTGTAATTGTTATGTGATGAATGTGTATACAATACTCATGATTATTATTGTAATTGTTATGTGATGAATATCTATACAATACTCATGATTATTATTGTAATTATTATGTGATGAATGTGTATACAATCCTCATGACTGTTATTGTAATTGTTATTTGATGAATATGTATACAATACTCATGATTGTTACTGTAATTGTTATGTGATGAATATGTATACAATACTCATGATTATTATTGTAATTGTTATGTGATGAATATGTATACAATCCTCATGACTGTTATTGTAATTGTTATTTGATGAATATGTATACAATACTCATGATTGTTACTGTAATTGTTATGTGATGAATATGTATACAATACTCATGATTATTATTGTAATTGTTATGTGATGAATATGTATACAATACTCATGATTATTATTGTAATTATTATGTGATGAATGTGTATACAATCCTCATGACTGTTATTGTAATTGTTATTTGATGAATATGTGTACAATACTCATGACTGTTATTGTAATTGTTATTTGATGAATATGTGTACAATACTCCTAATTATTATTACTGCAGCACAGAACAAGGCCTGGGCCAACATGTCAAGCCAAGCCTATGATCAACACACTGCTGAGAAAAAAAAGTGTGCTGTTGACGAGCAAAACACCACAGACTAACTTAATTGAGTTTCATAATGATTCATCAAGTTGGAAATGCAGTATATAAAAAAGCGAAATCACATGGACACTAAAATCATTTTTTGGTTAACCTTAATTGCCAAGTCAAAAGGGTAAGCAAGCATGTTACAGAATAAATTTTGTAAGTTTATTAATGAATCATCTCACGTACAAAAAGGTCCATCAAGGAAACCTAATAATAAGACAAGAACCAAAATGTTAATGAAAATTTCTCATGACTATGTCCTTGACCGTACAGGAAATGTAGTCAGTCAGATGCTGAATGAACTATTTTGCTTTTTAATTATCCAAGTGTGAATACAATCCATTAAGCAGTTAAAGAAATATAAGAAAACTAAAAACTTTAGCTAGAACCCTAACAAATTTAGACAACAATATTCCCCACATGGATATATGACTGCTTTTTGTCATGTTCTCTAATGTAGGTTGGACTAAAATGTCGAAAACATTAAAATACATTTAACCTGCTAAAGCAATAACCTCTATATAAGTCACTTGTGTATAACATTCATGGACAGAAGGTCACAAATATACAGGTTACAGTAGGTCACATCTACACATCATTGAGTGCACTCACCTGTAAATAAGATCATGTACTTGAGGTCACATCTGTGCATAATTTTGTACAAACTACCTGTAATGTAAGGGGCCCTGAGTGGCAGAGTGGTCTAAAGCGCTTTCCGTTATGGATCAATGCCATCTCACCTCTGTCTGCGTGGGTTCGAGTCTAAGATTCAGCTAATGTAGTTATGTGAGAAATCTTCCCCGTAGCTTCTCGTGGTTCGAAGGTTCATTACGGGGTTTTCCCGGGTTCTTCCTTCACCATTAATACTGGCCGCCATTTATAGCCTGTCGTGTGCTGAAAAATGGTGTTAAACCCAACAATAATAACCTGTAATATACAGATTTTTGCTGTATATCACATCTAAATATACTTTAGCTGAGTCACCTGTATAAAATGGTCTTGACCAGTAGATCATATCTGAATATAATTTAATGCAGTGACTGGTACACAAACATGATGCACAATAGGTCACATCTGAATATGATGTCATGCTGTCACTGGTATACAAACATGATGTACAATGGGTCACCTGAATATAATTTAATGCAGTCACTGGTACAGTGGGACCCCGCTATAACCCGCCCCGCTATAACCCGAATTCGGATATAACCCGGTCGTGGCATGGCTCCCGAAATTTCGGGTAATTTATTACAGGTATTTTTCTCAAAGACCCAAAAAATAAAAAATTTAAGTATGAAAAAAAAATTAAGAGTTTAATTATCATTCTCATATTCGTCTAAACAGTGCGAAAAAGAACGTGTAGAACATGTATTATCAAATTTCTTCTATTTTTGTGTCAAAATAAACGTCGGAAATACGAACCAATCGCTGGGCCTACTGAGAACTTTGATCTTTGTTTATTGTTGAAAAATTACAGCTCATAAGTGTCAATATTATAATTACTGATTCATGAGTAATGAAGCCATAGTGTCTACTTTGTGTTTGTCTTGAATGCATTCCGAATACAATCATTGCTCAAATAATCTCCGATAATTGTTCTCTTAATTTCATTCACAACTAAGCAACAGCCAATGCGGCGGTTGATAAAAGATTCTCACCAGAATGTATCAATTAATTTAAGTACTTTGTTTATCATCAAAGTGAACTGCCGAGCTAAACAGTGACACAATTCAGTGGTTAAAATACATACAGCCAGTTCTGTCTGCTGTATTTATTAGAGTACATCAAAAGAACATGACGCAATAACTGGGCGGCAAGTTCAAAGGACTTTGACTAGCAGCTTGGGTGGGAAATTGTGCTGAAATTTACAATGACTGAATTCAGAGACAGAAAGATCCTGAGATGTACATGTAGTTATTATAAGAATACACTTTAGCTTCCATTATTTAATCTATGGACATGTACTATTTCATCATTCATTATGTACACCCGTTACGTAATTTTTGTTTCTTTCTTTTCATTGAATTCAGTCACATAATGATCTGTGACAAAATTATTGAATATTTTACATCCGTGTGTGGTTATTTTCGATGGAAATATTTGTATTATGGATTCAATGTATGTTACAAGATTCGCTGGTGAGTACACGGTGTTGATACTCTTTTCATGCAATAGATTATACATGTATACATAAATTAGACACGTGTATGTACCAATGCATGGTTCTCTGAATAAAGTAATATATTATATCTGCAATTTCTGTTACCACAGCAAATGTTTTTCTCATTTAATAAATATTGATCAAAAATGGTAATTGTGCCATGTATTTTCGCACCCGTCTTTATGTAAACCCCCCCCCCCCCTAAATAAATCCAAAAATGTGTTGGTATTGTACATGGTTGCTTATAACACGGTTCGGTTCATAGCCCGGTCGGATTCTATGGCTCCCAACTACCGTGTTATAGCGGGGTCCCACTGTATACAAACATGATGTACAATGGGTCAAATCTGAATATAATTGAATGCAGTCACTGGTATACAAACATGATGTACAATGGGTCAAATCTGAACATAATTTAATGCAGTCACTGGTATATAAACATGATGTACAATGGGTCAAATCTGAATATAATTTAATGCAGTCACTGGTATATAAACATGATGTACAATGGGTCAAATCTGAATATAATTTAATGCAGTCACTGGTATATAAACATCATGTACAATGGGTCAAATCTGAATATAATTTAATGCAGTCACTGGTATACAAACATGATGTACAAGTTAACCTATAACCTATGACCTTTCACCTTTATAGACAGACTATCAAGAAGTACAATTAAAACTTTCTTTATTTGTATAGATTCCTTTGGTAATGCAAAAAATCCACAAAAATGTGAAAGTATATTGTGAAAGATCAATGGCCAATTTCTGTGTACGAAATTTAATTGAATGGTAAAAGATTAATGGCTAGTTTCTGTGTATGAAATTGAATAGAATGGTGGCAGATTAATGGCCAATTTCTGTGTATGAAATTGAAAAGAATGGTGTAATTAATGAATGATGAATGTTGTACACTTTTTAGTGGAACATATTTGTCTAGAAGGGAATATGCAAACTGAAAAAAAATCAACAATTCAGGATACGGTTTTAGAAAAATTAAAAATGCACACATATCACTTTTGGCATAATGAACTTCTGTATATAAAAAACATTAACAGAGAACTGTATGAAGCAGTACCATTTAAAATCATACATATGAGCTCATCTGTGAAGTGCAGACCCCAAATCTGTGCATTTCACAGACCCCAAATCTGTGCATTTCACAGACCCCAAATCTGTGCATTTCACAGACCCCAAATCTGTGCATTTCACAGACCCCGAATTTCACAGATCCTGATCTGTCTTTACATAATATGCCAGTAGATTTGGGTCAGTGCAATTTATTCCAAGTAACCAGTAGAACTGTCTTTACATAATATGCCAGTAGATTTGGGTCAGTGCAATTTATTCCAAGTAACCAGTAGATCTGTCTTTACATAATATGCCAGTAGATTTGGATCAGTGCAATTTATTCCAAGTAACCAGTAGAACTGTCTTTACATAATATGCCAGTAGATTTGGGTCAGTGTAATTTATTCCAAGTAACCAGTAGATCTGTCTTTGCATAATATGCCAGTAGATTTGGGTCAGTGCAATTTATTCCAAGTAACCAGTAGAACTGTCTTTACATAATATGCCAGTAGATTTGGATCAGTGCAATTTATTCCAAGTAACCAGTAGAACTGTCTTTACATAATATGCCAGTAGATTTGGGTCAGTGCAATTTATTCCAAGTAACCAGTAGAACTGTCTTTACATAATATGCCAGTAGATTTGGGTCAGTGTAATTTATTCCAAGTAACCAGTAGAACTGTCTTTACATAATATGCTAGTAGATTTGGATCAGTGCAATTTATTCCAAGTAACCAGTAGAACAAACAAAAGTCCCTGATCTTCAAGCACATTATGCAATGGCAGACAGTATGTCATTACTTAAAAGTGTATATTTGGTATTTTGGCAGGAAATTTATCATCAACAATTTTTGCTAAGGAGATAAATTATATGAAAATATTTTCATGGTATGAAACTAAGGAATTCATTATTTTTGAAAATATTACATGCCAAATGTTCCAGATTTTACAATTTTGGTGGCAAAAAAACAAAAATTTGCAAGGTTAAATGTTTGTTTCCGCTGGTTTAATCAAACAAATAAAATACAGAAATTTCCACATAAATGCTACAAAAATCTGATAGATAGTTGTAGATTTATGTGTAAATATTTAATTATACATTAAAAAAGGCACTACTATATGAAATCCAATTCATATTTTTGATATTTCACAAGAGAAATATCACATGACACCATAAATAAAAACTACATCATGGAGTCTTAAAACATAAAAGTGAAATGTCAGATAGATCCAACCAAGAAAATTAAAATATTACTTTATCACGCAATGTAAATGTTTGTTTTGCAACATAATAAAAAAAATCTCTAAATTTTGCACCTCTTTGATTTCAACATTTATGTAACCAATATATAAATACCTTTCAATAATTGTGCAAGTTCGAGCTTACAATAACAAAGTGATACAAACTGTTCGATACATATTTTTTATATGAACACCAACCAATGAAATCTCCCATGCAGGAATATTTAGGGTTGAGTTTAATTAAATAAAACAAAATCTGAATTTAAATTCTGACATCTGTTTAAGTACTGTGTGTAATGGTAGTTATCACATTTTACAAGTGAACGTTAATATTAATAATACTGCTAAAGTGGCCTAGTGGTTAGAGTATTCGTCGCGGAAGTTGGAGGTCGTGGGTTTGATCCCCAGCCGAGTCATACCAAAGACTTATAAAAATGGAACTAACATCTACCTCGCTTGGCGCTCAGCATTCAGAGGTTAGTGTTAGGACTGATCGGCCTTGAGCCTGGATAATGTGACTCGGTGGGACATCATGCTACATGTCTGCGGCATGATGCCCCAGTGCTAGACATCACTATAAACTGCCTCTGCAGACATCGAAGCAATATTACTGAAAAATTGTTAAAGCTATGTTAAAAATTCTAATTAATTAAACAAACAAACAATATTAATAAACTCCGAGTAGACAACACTGGACAAAAAAGTGGACAAATGTGAAATGACAGTGCATATCTGCCCTTGTTTCAGGATAATGTGACAGGGTAGGACATCATACTAAAAGTCTACAACATGACATCCCAATGATAGATATCACTATAAACTGTCAAACCACAGACATTGTGGCGATATGACTTAAAAATGTTAAAGCTACTATTAAAATCAAAATATCACACATTCTTTAACCTCAAATTAAGAAAGGGCTTGATTTGTAATTAACTGGAAAAGAGATGACATCACTGGAATGGACAAACACATCAATATTTGAAATAATAATCCTTCTTACACAATAACTGACAACTATCTGACTAGTTCCTGAACACTTTTTCATCATGTCTCACTACACAATAAATGACAACCAAATGACTAGTTCCTGAACACTTTTATGTCATGCTTCCTTTAAACAATAATTGACAATAAACTGACTGGTCCTTGAACACTTTTACATTATGTTTCCTTACACAATAACTAACAACCAACTGACTGGTTCCTGAGCATGTTTACATTATGTCTCCTTAGACAATAATTGACAACAAACTAAATCATTCTTAAACACTTTCACATCATACCTCCTTAAACAATCATTGAAAATAAACAGACTGGTTCATTTACAATTTTATATCATTCCTCCTTAAGCAATAACTGACAAATGACTGGTTCTGATACATCAGGAAATGGAACAATAAATATCACACGATTACAATATAGTCTAGAACAAATCATTTATTTCTCACCATCTTACTGTACATCTATGATAATTAAAATTGCTCTTAATAATAAATGGTCTTTAAAAAATTACAATAATTGTCTCAATAAAAAAAGTCACAGCTACAAATAATTCTTTCACTTCCATTTAAGTTGTAATAAGTGAGTCTTGTGTTCTCATAATCATCTCTAACTTCTAGACATAATCCTTTTTTCAATTACTCAGGCCTTATCAATATTTCAAACCTATTTGAAATAAAGTTCAGAAAATCAGGGGGAAAACTTTTCTAGGATACAAATGTTTTTAAAAAAAATGTACTCTATAAATGTCTTCCATGACAATTAATTTACCATATATGCTTGCTTACATGTTGTAATCAATAGTGCAAAAAATACAGACTGATTTGCTCTCACGTGTGATTTTTGACAAATAATACTTACAAGGCATAGGTAAATAAAAGTATAACTGTGCATAAACCTTAAAAATATTTAAAAAATCCAGAATAATTTAAAAAATGGCCTGCAAATCTGAACAAGTCATTTATTTATTAATACAAACATACTATAGTCTGCATATACCTCCATATTTGTTTGTACCCCGCACCCACCCCCCAAAACCAATTTTCAAAAGATGAAAAGCATAAATGAGATAAAAGATGCACAGAATCTAGTCAGATCATTTATTGATTTATTTTCAAACTTGATCATGCCCAGGTGAGACCTTACCACCATTATCATCTGCTCATTTCATTCTAAATGGAAGTTTTTGGTGTAAAAGATGACCTGTTCGCCAGTCATTTCCAGTGCCTGGACAAGTCCATTTTCAGAGGAGTGTATGCATGACTATAAATGTATGTACATAGAAGGAAAATACTAAGTCATCTGCTAACAATGTTTACAATGTCAAGTCAAGCTATGGAAAAGAATGATAATTACCAATTTGTCTTTCACATTGATTTAACAAGTAATGTAATTTCTATGTACATGTGTGCAAAGGATAGAACTCTAAACTCTTAACATTATGGTAATTTATGTAATTATCTGATAGAACTCTAAACTCTTAACATTATGGTAATTTATGTAATTATCTGGCAGTTACCAGACAGGATGGACTACATCACAATGTTAGTATGGAAAGTCTGTTAAGCAAGAAAGACACAGGATGCTGTGTTCGGACCAGTTTGGTCACCGTCAGGTTATAAATTAAAAACACTAACAAATTAATCGACTAAGTTCTTTGCACGTTTTATCATATTAAAAATTTCCAAAATTGAAATCGGTAGATGGGTATAAACAAATGGGGAAATAAAGTCAGACTTTACCATAGTTCAATTATCTACCAAAAGTGATTCTTTCTTGCTTAAAAATTGTTTAACTCCAAAAAGTGAAAAAAAATTGAAATGAAAAATGACAAATTGCTATGATGAGTGGAAAATCTAGAGGTCATCAACTTATTAATATGTTTACTAATTTTATTTTCTGCATAAAAATGTTAAAAGTACGGGCACAATAACTAAAACCTAATCTAGTTTCAGGACTCAGCCAGGTAATCTAAATCAACAAATTTGGCCAGACATGGCTAATTAGGTTTTGACCAATTCTGCATACAAAAACTATGATGAATGGAAGGTTGGACAGACCATGCAAAAAAACAAAATCAGCATGTCTTCTTTCCCTGGAAAAGGTAGAGACACAATCACCACCTAACCTGAGTTAGTTTTAATTTTTATTTGGTTTGTATAATGACAGAATTATGGAATGCACTACATTCAGAAATTAATGAACACATTTCTTGCTCCATTATTTTGCAATAGAAAACTAAGTAGCCATTTTTGTTTAAAGTTTACAATATTATTATCAAACTACTGAAATTACTAGTGGCTTTGGTTCAAGTGAGACTAACTGACACAGAACTAGAGAAAATAATATAACTTTAGAGATACTGTCATTCATGGTCCTTTTTACAAAGAAACCATCTTCATAGTATTTGTTCCCTTTATAAGTCACTCGAGAATTTACATCAATATTTGTTACTACTTTTTTGTAAGACTAAAATGTTTGTTATTGTTTATAGTAATACAAACTATATTTAGTAACAAGATTGAACCGTATGCCATAATCACTGATGGGACGAAACAATTCTGAAGACCCAAACTTCACTTACAACTTTAAACATGACACCACAAGTCATCTTTGTACTGTCCCTTTCACATAAAGAATTAAAACAGTCTGGTACTATCACCTCTCACAGCCTTGACAAAGTGCTATTTGTCCTTTAATATAGTTTCGGCACGGGCACAGTCTGCGAAGATTCTCTTGCTTTCCCACACAGCTAAAAAGGAGTTCATCTTGCTGTAATATACAGTCATTAGTCCGTGTATCTAGGGCAGGATAAAATATATCCATTGCTACTTTCTCTGTGGAACAGGGTGCTCCATGTTGTTTCAATGCTTCCATGGAATTTGTGCGAAGAAAATGACTAGGCTCACAAATAAAATCTGTTAACAGAAAAGAAACAGAAAATAAAGTTTCTAAATATGATACAATATAAATTCACTTGCTGCTCACATTCGATTAGCTCACATTCGATTTGTTCACATTCGATTTGCTGATATGGTTAAATACTTTAGAAAATGAACAAGCTGCATTTAAAACCCACATATTAACTAACTAACATTCAAGATAAAGTTATGGGATTTGCTGCAATATTACACACAAATTTAAGACTTACTTTTTCTGGATCTTTGATATTAGCATATTTATAAAAGTATGTAAATGAAATGTCTTACTTTAATAATATCTGTTAAAGAAAAAAAATCTCTCTACTTTAAATTTGTACCTAATAATATTTTATGACAACACACAATCTGAAAATTTACTATATCACACATTTCTGCAGAATGTTCCATAAATGCTGTTGTTGTAAATATTTGAGAAAGTGAAAAACTCTCCTCAGCACAATAAGTAGATCTGTTTGCATTTACAAAACAGAAGCCCTGAGATACTTTGCACTGCATGAACAAAGATCAATTCATTTGCTTTATATATATTTATAATGTAAACTGCAAGAATTAATATCCTGATACTTGTTTCATAGTACAAAACTTTTGTCAAGGTTGTAGGATATCATATTATTTCCTTTTTGTCTTCCAATGATATTGGGCTAATGAAATACAATGGATAGTACATCATTTTCATTACACAATACTGCTAGCACCATATATTGAATGACCAGGCTACTGAAATGCAATGGATATTACATCGTTTTAATTACACAATACTGACAACACCATATATTAAATGACTGGGCTAATGAAATACAATGGATAGTACATCATTTACATTACACAATACTGCTAGCACCATATACTGAATGACCGGGCTACTGAAATGCAATGGATATTACATCGTTTTAATTACACAATACTGACAACACCATATATTAAATGACTGGGCTAATGAAATACAATGGATAGTACATCATTTACATTACACAATACTGCTAGCACCATATACTGAATGACCGGGCTACTGAAATGCAATGGATATTACATTGTTTTAATTACACAATACTGACAACACCATATATTAAATGACTGGGTTAATGAAATACAATTGATAATCCATAGGTTTTATTACACAATACTGATGATCCCAATTATAAAAAAACTGGGCTACTGAAACACAATCAGCAATACATCATTATTATTACACATTTTTCAAGTAATATAAGATTTCAAACTCAAAAAATATTTCCAAGAACTGCGTTTTCTCATACAAGTCATAAGGAACTAAAAATGTGTTCATGAAATACAAATACCCCCCCTCCATCTAAGAGACTAAAACATAAAACATAAAACTGTACATATCACACAAAACTGCATATCACAAATTACTGTACATAGCACACAAAACAATACATATCAATGACTAATATCATACAACATTGTACATATCACACAAAACTGTAGATATCACACAAAACTGTATATCACAAATTACTGTACATATCACACAAAACTGTACATATCAAACAACATTGTACATATCACACAAAACTGTATATCACCAAAACTACATATCACACAAATTACTGTACATATCACATAAAACTGTATATATCACACAAAACTACATGTAACACAAAGTACTGTGCATATCACCAAGTTACTGTACATATCACATAAAACCGTACATATAACACAATGTACTGTACATATCACACAAAACTGTACATATCAAAACATTGTACATATCACACAAAACTGTAAATATCACAAAAACTACATATCACACAAATTACTGTACAAATCACATAAAAACTGTACATATCACAAAAATCTACATATAACACAAAGTACTGTACATATCACCAAGTTACTGTACATATCACATAAAACTGTACACATCACACAAAACTGTACATATAACACAATGTACTGTGCATATCACATCAAATTACTGGAAATGATTGGTAATAAGAGTATGTTATTTGCCCGACACTGATATTATGTTGCAAATTGATCTTGGGTTCTGAGTTTTTAGGTTTATTTTTTAGAAAAAAAGATATTTGTTTCCTATGGTGGCATGATTGGTGAACAGGCACAGCAATTCATTACATTCACACCCAAATCAGGATGATGGACATCTCCTTACTATTGTTGGAGCATTTTGCTATACCAATACCTCTCAACTCTAAGCTAATGTTTCAAGCACATAAACTAACATATAAGGCTCTTCTCAGAGAACGCTGATTATTTACCACAGATCATAAAGGGTTACTCACTTTTTTCCCAACAAACGTCTTTACAGGATTTGTTGGGTTCTCCAAAAAGAAGAGTGATGGCTTTTTCTGGTGGCCACTTGGACAGCTGTCTCTGAAACTGACAGAAGTTCTGATGCTCAATGTAGCTATTCATCCTCTGTATCATTCCTTCCTCTGTAAATTCATATGGCATGTATGCCTGAAACTAAAGAAACTTTATTCATATATATTCTATGTATCATTGCTTCCTTGGTAAATTCATAAGACATAATAACCTGAAACTAAAGAAACTTTATTCATATATATTCTATGTATCATTCCTTCCTTGGTAAATTCATAAGACATTATCACCTGAAACTAAAGAAAACTGAAAAACTTAAATGATCTTATTACAAATAGTATGCTGGATTGGAGCTTATTAAATCAACAACCTCAGCAAGGGATTGACAAGGCAATTGATTGGTTTATTATAATTTGTATACAGAGCATTCACAGTAGCTGCCTATGAAAGCAAATTGTCATCCTTGGTAAAATCTGATAGGAAATTAAACATGTATTAGTGTTTGTACAAGTTTCATTAACCAAAATATCTTGTCCACCATGTAATGTCTATCTTCTACTGAAAAATGGAACTAAACCCACTAACAATGAATATTTTGTTCTCTCACAAACTTATGTTCCACGGGAAATCATTGTATCTTGTTCTCTCACAAACTTATGTTCCACAGGAAATCATTGTATCTTGTTCTCTCACAAACTTATGTTCCACAGGAAATCATTGTATCTTGTTCACTTTAATCCAACCTATGAATTAACTCTATCACTTTCTTTAAAAGAAATCACTGCTTTTAAACACCATTTACAAAACATTAATTTGAATACTAATATACTGCTTGTACATGACTGTGAACAGAGGGCAAACTTATGTGCATCCAACATGTATAAGTATGCATTGAAATAGCTGTTCTCACTTCACACAATATCTAGATTAACCTGTTACTTAACTCAGTTACCTCAAGATGGTCAACTCATATGTGAAGCCTGTGATAAATAAGAAATTTTTGTTAGGTTTGTTAATACGATATGAAGCAAAATTACAACTTCATTCACAGACAACTCCGTAAATACTAAATTACCCCAGACTCTAGTGAAAAGGGATTTATGTAATATTTCTTGACAAAGATGATATATTTCACTAATTATTTACCACAACAAGCATATTTATGAAGATATCAAACCATAACTGCCACAATGGCAAACAAGGTCATTTTGCTGTAACACAACCATTTTTCCCACCATCTAGCAAACAAAATGATTTGAACCTCACCGCTGATGATAAAAACTGCCTCCATTTTAAATCTCATAATATTAAATCTTCATGTTACTCTGACAGTGGACAGTGATTACTAGCAAAATAAGAAATGTTCAAACATCAATTCACATGATACAACTTTATCCAAACAACTTGAAGCAAATGATAAACTTGCATGCACTGATTGATCAATGTTTTTATAATAAAGTGTCTGCTAAAAGCAGTAAGAAGAATGATTATTTGGTTAGGAAACACCTAACCATTAACTTTGGACAAGCAGAATCATAGTGTACATAGGCAGAATCATGGTATACATGATAGGCAGAATCAAAGTGTACATGATAGGCAGAATCATAGTGTACATGACAGGCAGAATCATAGTGTACATGTACATGATAGGCAGAATCTTAGTGTACATGATAGGCAGAATCATAATGTACATGATAGGCAGAATCAAAGTGTACATGTACATGATAGGCAGAATCATAATGTACATGTACATGATAGGCAGAATCTTAGTGTACATGATAGGCAGAATCATGGTATACATGATAGGCAGAATCAAAGTGTACATGATAGGCAGAATCATAGTGTACATGTACATGATAGGCAGAATCTTAGTGTACATGATAGGCAGAATCATAATGTACATGATAGGCAGAATCAAAGTGTACATGTACATGATAGGCAGAATCATAGTGTACATGTACATGATAGGCAGAATCATAATGTACATGTACATGATAGGAAGAATCATAATGTACATGTACATGATAGGCAGAATCATAGTGTACATGTACATGGTAGGCAGAATCTTAGTGTACATGATAGACAGAATCTTAGTGTACATGATAGGCGGAATCATAGAGTACATGATAGGCAGAATCTTAGTGTACATGTACATGGTAGGCAGAATCTTAGTGTACATGATAGACAGAATCTTAGTGTACATGATAGGCAGAATCTTAGTGTACATGTACATGATAGGCAGAATCATAGTGTACATGTACATGACAGGCAGAATCATAATGTACATGTACATGATAGGCAGAATCATAGTGTACATGTACATGATAGGCAGAATCAAAGTGTACATGTACATGATAGGCAGAATCTTAGTGTACATGATAGGCAGAATCTTAGTGTACATGATAGGCAGAATCTTAGTGTACATGTACATGATAGGCAGAATCATAGTGTACATGTACATGATAGGCAGAATCATAGTGTACATAATAGGCAGAATCATAGTGTACATGTACATGATAGGCAGAATCATAGTGTACATAATAGGCAGAATCAAAGTGTACATGTACATGATAGGCAGAATCATAGTGTACATAATAGGCAGAATCAAAGTGTACATGTACATGATAGGCAGAATCATAGTGTACATGATAGGCAGAATCATAGTATACATGATAGGCAGAATCATAGTGTACATAATAGGCAGAATCATAGTGTACATGTACATGATAGGCAGAATCATAGTGTACATAATAGGCAGAATCAAAGTGTACATGTACATGATAGGCAGAATCATAGTGTACATAATAGGCAGAATCAAAGTGTACATGTACATGATAGGCAGAATCATATTGTACATGATAGGCAGAATCATAGTGTACATGATAGGCAGAATCATAGTGTACATGATAGGCAGAATCATAGTGACTCTACATCATGTGACCATTCAGACAATACGATGCATGTGTATATACATGTACATACTTAAAAAAATGAAACAAACCGTGTCTAAATCTAGTATTTTCTGTATTGTGTTCCTGACTTGCTCCTCATTTCCTATGTCAATAGTGTACACATACGGTTCTCCAATGAACTGCTCTGCATATGGGTGCTGGCTTGTAACCTACATTATACAAAAAAGATCTTGTACAAGTACCAATTAGAGAAAATATATGAAGTGGATTGGAATAATAGTAATATATTGTGTCATTCACTGCATTGATATAATACTATGCCTAATAAAGATGCATTTCAAATATATGTACATGATCAGAGAATGAGGCATTACCAGTAGCCAATTTAACCCAATGAATGGGCATTACTCATTAGCTTGGTTAAATTGGATCCTGTGCATGCCTATTTTGTATGGTTATCATTATGTGTCACTTTTAAAGCTCAACTCAGTACCTATTTTTCATGTCAACAAATTTACAATGCAGTACACTATACAATTGTCCTTCACTACAACAAGTGCTAGTCAAGGAAATGTTATATAACAGTCTTTCAATACAGCAAGAATAGTTAAGGAAGTTTGATACAATGGCCCTTCACTACAAGAAGTGTTAGCCAAGGAAGTTATATACAATATTCCTTCACTACAAGAAGTGTTATCCAAGTAAGTTTGATACAATAGTCCTTCACTACAACAACAAGTGTTAGCCAAGGAAGTTTTATACAATAGTCCTTCACTACAACAATAAATATTAGCCATGGAAGTTTTATACAATGGTCCTTCACAACAACAACAAGTGTTAGCGAAGGAAGTTTTATACAATAGTCCTTCACTACAACAATAAATATTAGCCATGGAAGTTTTATACAATGGTCCTTCACAACAACAATAAGTGTTAGCCAAGGAAGTTTTATACAATCGTCCTTCACAACAAGAAGAGTTAGCCAAGGAAGTTTTATACAATAGTCCTTCATGACAACAAGTGTTAGCCAAGGAAGTCTGATCCAATAGTCCTTCACTACAACAAGTGTTACCCAAGGAAGTTTTATACAATAGTCCTTCACTACAACAAGTGTTAGCCAAGGAAGTTTTATACAATAGTCCTTCACTACAACAATAAATGTTAGCCAAGGAAGTTTTATACAATAGTCCTTCACTACAACAAGTGTTAGCCAAGGAAGTTTTATACAATAGTCCTTCACTATAACAAGTGTTAGCCAAGGAAGTTTTATACAATAGTCCTTCACTACAACAATAAATATTAGCCAAGGAAGTTTTATACAATATGCCTTTACTACAACAAGACAACAAGTGTTAGCCAAGGAAGTTTTATACAATAGTCCTTCACTACAACAAGTGTTAGCCAAGGAAGTTTTATACAATAGTCCTTCACTACAAGTGTTAGCCAAGGAAGTTTTATACAATAGTCCTTCATAACAACAATAAATGTTAGCCAAGGAAGTTTTATACAATAGTCCTTCACTACAATAATAAGTGTTAGCCAATGAAGTTTGATACAATAGTCCTTCACTACAACAATTATTATACAAAGAAGTTTTATAAAATAATCCTTCAGCACAACAAGTATTAGGCAAAGATGTTTTATACAGCGGTATTTCAACACAAGTGTTAGGCAAGGAAGTTCTATACAATGGTCTTTCAACACAACAAGCATTAGGAAATAATGTTTTATACAGGGGTCTTTCAAAACAACAAGATTAGGCAAGGAAGTTTTATACACTAGCCTTTCAACACAACAAGTATTAGGCAAGGAAGGCTTATACAGCTGTCCTTCACCAAAATACTTTCCAGGGGAGACAATTAAATAGTGTATAATATAATAGTTAACCTGTCTTATACTTATAACATTTCCAGAACAAATTGCAATTTATTTATGTTGTCATCTATCAAAGATCATAATCGATTTAGGAAACTTTTGCACAAACCTTCTATTTTAGTATTTCTTTACTGATCGTGTAGCAGAAAAGAAAAAGTCTTTGATACAAAATTATAATGATGAAAGATTGTCCATGCTGGAGCATTCATGTCAGGTCTCATGGACTATAAAAAATATGGCAGAGCTAGCTTCGCTAGCCAAGGTTTCAACAATATAACCTTATTTTAACCTTGGTTGAATGATCAGATATTTTAGTTCTTTCTCAAAAGAAAATCATTTGGATCACACGAGTTGTCTCCCTTAATATGTAATGCAAACAATCCATTAGTGTGTATATCGGCCGAAACGGAGTAGGCAAGTATCCACAAAAGGATACTTTTGAAGTTAAACATCAAAAGTATGATAAGGCAAAACAGGTGTATTTGACTGAAAGGTATTTGTACAAACACAGACCAGCAGTGGAAAATTGCTTATTTATGAGTCCATTCAAGTTGCATGCTCCACATGTCTGCACATTCTGTCAAGGTGTAGATAAATTAACATATCTGAAGCCTGGCTTGCGAAGATGGGCATAGCTTTACGTAGGTAAGGCGGGGGCCCCAAGTGGCCGAGTGATCTAAAGCGCTTTCCGTTACAGATCACTGCTGTCTCACCTCTGTCTGCATGGGTTAGAGTCTCAGATTCGGCTAACGCAGTTATGTGAGAAAGCTTGTCAGTAGCTTCTTGTGTCTTGTGAGTTGGTGGTTCTTTCCGGGGTTTTTCCCGGGTTCTTCCTCCACCAATATTACTGGCCACCATGTATAGCTATCGTGTGCTGAAAAATGGCGTTAAACCCTAAAACAACAACAACAACATAGGTAAGCTATTCCAAATTACTAATTTGCTAATACTGTATATCGGATTTTAATCAAGTATGTTGGGTTTATTACTCCAAATTTAGTTCACCTAGTAATTTCATTAAAAAATGTTTTATCTGATCTTTAATAATCAATTATAGTGACTTGCAATCAATGACAATATCTGTGTCTTAGCAGAAATCATTTTATGCTGAGATAATTTTTCAGGAGGGACTATGGTACATGAGAAATATTCCAGATTTTAACTCTAACCACAGAAATATATGCATGCTGAGCACAGTATATATGGAGGAAAATAAAATTTAAAAGAACTTTAACACTGAGCATGAACTAGTCGATAATATTTTATAAAAATGGCTTAATCCCATTCAAGGTAACAATAATAATAACATTTTAGATTTATTTCTAACATGTTTACCACCATGAAAAAAGTGCTTAAAATTTTAACTCAAAAATGTTTTAAAACGCATTTTCTAAAATAATTGGAAACAAGATTCCACCACCACCTAAACATATTTCAAGTATATTTTGAAAAAAATACTGGAAGTATATTCTGTGGTATTACAGCTATGTACATATTATAAAATTACAAAACAAAACCATAAATCCATAGAAATATCTTACCTAAATAGAAAGAAAAATACAACAGATGCCATAATAAGAAATAGACTATATGTCTATTTTGGTATATTTGGTATATTCAAATTAAATAATCACAAGTTCAGTGAGGTATTGCATGAAGATCTGGCGTACAGATAAAAGAGCTGTCAGCTACAAGTCCAAGGTACAGATCAGAAGGAAGGTGAGTTTTAAACCACTTTCATAAATGGCATCATTTGAGTTTTTGTATATGTTGTACACATTGAAACATTTTGCCAAAACGTTCTGGTTTTATAAGTAAAAGTTTTTAAAAGTACTATTAATGGCAATGACATTAAAATTTCTATGAAATCATAGGAATTAGACGAGTATGTCTGGCCAAGACATCATCTAATAATACCTCTCGTTCAGTAGGCTTTCCCTTGAAGAAGGCATTGTTGTTGCGGTTGTGTGGGGGGCTGAATTTAGGGTTCATAAATACGGCCCCATTGGCTATGGCTTCCAAAGGGGCAGGTCCTTCATATGGAAATCCCAACCCTACAAAAATCTGAAAGGAAAAATAAAAACAAATAATACTGCATTTGGAGAAAACTGTAAAGAATGAAGTCCATACAATATCTTATAATGCATTTGTAAAGAAAGAAATTCATACAATGTATTTTACATATCTGACTAGAAAAAAGTTCAGACAATATTTGTAAGGCATCTGTGTAGAAAGAAGATTAAAGAATACTTGTAAGGCATCTGTGTAGAAAGATAATCAAACAATACTTGTAAGGCATCTGTTTAGAAAGAAGATCAAACAATATATTTAAAGCAGCTGCTTTGAAAGAGGTTCATACAATAAGGCATCTGTACATCAATAAATCCACACAATATATTTTAAGCATCTGTGAAGAAAAGTTCACACAACATATGTAAGGCATCTGAACAGAAAGAAGTCTACACAGTATATGAAGGCATCTGTATAGAATGAAGTTCACACAATATATGTAAGGCATCTGAATAGAAAGAAGTCCATACAGTACATGAAGGCATCTGTATAGAATGAAGTTCACACAATATATTAAGGCATCTGAATAGAAAGAAGTCCATACAGTATATGAAGGCATCTGTATAGAATGAAGTTCACACAATATATGTAACGCATCTGAATAGAAAGAAGTCCATACAGTATATGAAGGCATCTGTATAGAATGAAGTTCACACAATATATTAAGGCATCTGAATAGAAAGAAGTCCATACAGTATATGAAGGCATCTGTATAGAATGAAGTTCACACAATATATTAAGGCATCTGTGAAGAAACAGTACACAACAAGATATGTAAGGCATCTCAATAAAAATGAAGTCATCAGGCATCTGAATAGAATGAAGTTCACAATATATTAAGACATCTGTGAAGAATGAAGTTCACACAATATATTAAGGCATCTCAATAGAAAGAAGTCCACACAGTATATGAAGGCATCCGAATAGAATGAAGTTCACACAATATATTAAGGAATTAGTATAGAAAGAAGTCCCCACATATATTTTAAGGCATCTGTAAAGAAACAGTCCACACAACATATGTAAGGCAGCTATATTGAAAGAAGTCGATACGTTTAGTTAAGGAATCTCTATATATAGTCCACACAACATATGTAGGGCATCATTATAGAAAGAAGTTGCTAAAATACATACAGTCAATGTCTAAATAGAAAACACAAAGTGTGTAAATAATGAGGTAAAATTGATTTGATATATATATCAGCATACAGTGATTAATCATGCCAATCATTTACAAGTGAAAAAGGCCGAGGGTGGGAGTAAAATATTATAAACAACACCTTCATTAACAAAATCTAAATTTAAAAGCCAACTTAAAGTACTAAAGGCAAAGTTAATCATTTCTTTCCTGATTTATTAACCCTTCCACCAAGAAACAGTTCATCAGCTTTACCCTTCAAGAAAATATTCTATTTCATGCTCTTCTCTCATCAATTAAAAAAAAACAGAAATCCAATGTCTCCTCATCTTATTTACTTGTCAACATCCTTGACCTTAAGCATTTTCTTTTCGTCAACAAAGAATAACTTCTTTCAAACTTAATGATAAGGACAATCAATATATGCAATTAAGCTGTTTTTGAAAACCCTAGCTACAATTTAATTGGATGTAAACTAATGAGCAACATTTGATGGGTAAATCTGGCAATGGCTCACTTCACTTGCAGAGAATATAACAAGTCAACATCTGTCAATTGCTCACTTCACTTGCAGAGAATATAACAAATCAACATTTGTCAATGGCTCACTTCACTTGCAGAGAATATAACAAGTCAACATCTGTCAATGGCTCACTTCACTTGCAGAGAATATAACAAGTCAACATCTGTCAATGGCTCACTTCAATTGTAGAGAATATAACAAGTCAACATCTGTCAATGGCTCAGCTCACTTGTAGAGAATATAACAAGTCAACATCTGTCAATGGCTCACTTCACTTGCAGAGAATATAACAAATCAACATCTGTCAATGGCTCACTTCACTTGCAGAGAATATAACAAGTCAACATCTGTCAATGGTTCACTTCACTTGCAGAGAATATAAGAAGTCAACATCTGTCAATGGTTCACTTCACTTGTAGAGAATATAACAAGTCAACATAGAGTACTCTCGTTGTAATGCTATCCTTGGTAGCCATTGAGTATACAACCTTATAGTGAGTGCCCTATAATAAGGTATATCATCCTGTTACATAATTTCACTATTACACAATGAAAAGGGATCTACAAAAATATTCAGTTAATAAAAAGAATGGTCTTATACTGAAAAGATTTATAGCAAAGGATCTTACACAATGTTTATTTAATACGAAAATAATGAAATAAGTTGAATAACAGTATATGCCATGAATTGATTGGAAAAATGGCGAATTTAATTCTTCCCATCAAATTAATATGTTTCTGATTATTGCATGAAGTCTACTGCAGTTTTATATGAATCTGCTATATGATATTTCATGTGTTATAACAGTTTTATATGAATCTGCTATATGATATTCCATGTGTTATAACAGTTTTATATGAATCTGCTATATGATATTCCATGTTATAACAGTTTTATATGAATCTGCTATATGATATTCCATGTGTTATAACAGTTTGCCAATTGGCTTTTATCTGTAGTACTCATTGTTTGTAGGACCAGATGGGAGTCCTGTAGTACTCATACCAACTGTATAACTGGCTAGGAGTTCTGTAGTGTTCATTGTTTGTAGGATCAGATGGGAGTCTTACAGTACTCAAACTGCCTAGAAAAATGACTGCAAGTCCTGTGTCAAATAAAACTCATGCTCTCTAAAGAACTGTGTTGGAGTCATGTAGCATTCATATGTCCTGTAAAACTGGATTTGAGTCTTTTAGTACTCATACTGCCTGTAAAGCTGGTTGAGTCTTTTAGTACTCATACTGCCTTAAAAACTAGATTGGAGGCTTTTAGTGCTCATAATGTACACAGAACTGACTGAAAGTCTTGAAGTACTTATACTGTTTTCAACACTGGTTGGGAGTCCTGCATTATGCATACTATCTGAAGAATTACTGGGGAGTCCTGTAGTACTTGTACTGTCTGTAGAAATGACTGGGACTCTTGTAATACTTGTACTGTCTGTAGAAATGACTGGAAGTCCTGTAGTACTTGTAGTGTCTGTTTCTTTGTTTTTGGGTTTAATGCCATTTTTCAGTATACGATAGGCTATACATGGTGGCCAGTATAATTATTGGTGGAGGAAGAACCCGAGAAAACCCCCGGAAAGAACCACTGACCCACGAGAAGCTACTGGCAAGCTTTCTCACATAACTACATAAGCTGAATCTTAAGACTCGATTCCACGCAGACAGAGGTGAGACAGCAGTGATCCGTAACAGAAAGCGCGTTAGACTACTCAGCCACTCTGGACCTCATGTAGTGTCTGTAGAAATGACTGGGATTCTTGTAATACTTGTACTGTCTGTATAAATGACTGGGATTCTTGTAATACTTGTACTGTCTGTATAAATGACTGGGAGTTATGTAGTACTTGTAGCGTCTGTAGAAATGACTGGGATTCCTGTAATACTTGTACTGTCTGTATAAATGACTGGGAGTCCTGTAGTACTTGTACTGTCTGTAGAAATGACTGGGATTCTTGTAATACTTGTACTGTCTGTATAATGACTGGGAGTCCTGTAGTACTTGTAGCGTCTGTAGAAATGACTGGGAGTCCTGTAATATTTGTACTGTCTGTATAAATGACTGGGAGTCCTGTAGTACTTGTAGCATCTGTAGAAATGACTGGGAGTCCTGTAATACTTGTACTGTTTGTAGGAAAAGTTGTGAGTGCTGTAGTCACTGTACATACCCTTTAAGTTTTCATAAGCCATTAATAAAAAAGAAACCATAATTATTAATATCCTCATATCTGTTGTAGAGCTTATTCTTATCTTATACAAAAAATATAAATTTTGTGAGTATTTATGCAAAGTATAATTAATATTGTATCAATATCTTTTCATACACATACAAATAATTTTTGTTTTAAAAATCAGAATAAAGTTAAAGAAGATACAAAGACATACAAACCTTAGACTGCCTGAGAAGAGTGTGAAGATCTTCCCCATTAAGAAAGCCATGATTGATCACATAGCTTGGGATAATGGTACTGGCTGTGTTTGTCTCTTTATCTGACCTTTCATCCATGTAAACTGTAGCATGGACTTCTAGAGACTTATTAATAATGTCTAGGTATTGGGTTTTGGCCTAAATGGAGAGAAAAATGATTTCTGGCTATAAAAGATCTAACATTTCAAATGTTCATATTATATTTAATTTTTTGTCATTACAGCAACACTGAATTATTTTCATGTATATCAAAATGAGCCTGATATTCTGTTTCTCACACAGCAATAAGGACTTATTGTAGCAATAAGGACTTAATGTAGCAATAAGGACTTAATGTAGCAATAAGGACTTAATGTAGCCATAAGGACTTAATGTAGCAATAGCCTCAAACATAATGTGGCAATCCTAAATGTTATGTCTGATTACATTACCGAATTATTAGACTCTAACACATCTATGTGGCAGTGCTGTCATGTCACAGTAAATTACTTTTGCATTAGCCTCTAGCACATCTATGTGGCAGTGCTGTCATGTCACAGTAAATTACTTCTGCATTAGCCTCTAGCACATCTATGTGGCAGTGCTGTCATGTCACAGGACATTACTTTTGCATTAGCCTCTAACACATCTATGTGGCAGTGCTAACTTATATCAGCTTACATTACTTCATTATTACCCATTACAACATCTATGGTGCAGTGATAAGGGTTATGGTGCAGTGATAAGGGTTATGTCACATTACATTACTGTAGCATTAGATTCTAACGTTGCCATATGTCAGTGCTAACTGTTATGTCACAGTACATTACTGCAGCATTAGATTCTAACGTTGCCATATGTCATTGCTGTTATGTCACAGTACAATAATGTAGCATTAGATTCTAACATTGCCATATGTCAGTGCTAACTGTTGTCACAGTACATTACTGCTGCATTAGATTCTAACGTTGCCATATGTCATTGCTGTTATGTCACAGTACAATAATGTAGCATTAGATTCTAACATTGCCATATGTCAGTGCTAACTGTTATGTCACAGTACCTTACTGCAGCATTAGATTCTAACATTGCCATATGTCAGTGCTAACTATTATGTCACAGTACATTACTGCAGCATTAGATTCTAACGTTGCCATATGTCATTGCTGTTATGTCACAGTACATTAATGTAGCATTAGATTCTAACACATACAAATTTTATATGACTAGGACTTAAATCAAAAGGTATAATGAGTGGATATATTGTCGAATGAACTGACTTAGTTTTGTAATAAATCATTTCCGGAATGATGAGAATAGAGCAAGGGTTTTAGAAAATATGTGGAAACAAGGAAGAGCTTTTACACAAAGGGGTTACCTTACTAGCAAATCATTTGTGAAAAATAAAGGAAACTGTGTCCTACAATCCCATGGGATGGTTTATAATTATGTGAGGAACACTAAGTTCTATAATACATACAGCTGTCAGGTGTGACAGTAAAACAAAACTTTTACTCTGTTAACCTGACTAAAGAAACCGATTATGATGACAATGCTGAAAATGACATATAGCACAGGGTTGTCACTAATATGTACAGCCAAGTTAAAAGCTAGAAACGTCTGACAGTAATGCACCTGTCCATAAGATGCAAGTGAAAAGCCAAAGCTTAATCAAATAGGGGCCATAACTCTGTTATATTATGTCAGAAATTGGTGAAAATTGAACATGACTTTGATCTTCCTAATGTGAAGCCTCAGATTAAATTTATTTAAATCCATGAAGCCTCAAAATTTTGTGAATAGAAATTAAGCTTAAGATGGGACAGAAGAAGTGTGATTGGACAGGATAGACTGGAATTGATGATGGTATATAACAAAAAGAAAGTATCTACAACAGGGATGGATAATGGTATATAACAAAAAAGTCTCCATAACAGGCGTGGATAATGGTATATAACAAAAAGGTCTCTACAACAGGGATGGATAATCGTATATAACAAAAACGTCTCCATAACAGGCATGGATAATTGTATATAACAAAAAGGTCTCTATAACAGGCATGGATGATGGTATATAACAAAAAGGTTTCTACAGCAAAGCAAATGATATGGATGTCCCGGGTCAATACCAAGTCTACTCATTAGGTTTTCGTCTCTGAAATTTGAGACAGTAGTAGGATTAAGGTACTTCTGAAAAAGGAAATGGGGGTACAAAACCAGCCCTTCTATACCCACTATCACCATTGCACCAGGTATGTATATATGCAAATATGTGTATAGGTAGGTTGGCATGGATCCATGCATAATAGGTAAGTAGTTAGAGAGATGCATGCATGCATACACGTGTGTGTGCATGTATGTGTGCATGTGTATGTGTGTGTGTGTGCATGTGCGTGTGTATCTAAATTCTAAAGTATAAAGATACAGGAACATGTAAAAAGGCGTGGAGAAAATGTAGCTGGTAGCACTGGGCATATTAGCCCAGAAAGCTTAAGTGGTAGAGTGCCAGTCTCCTGAGTTAGGGAGATTCCAGAATGAGCCTTGGTCCAACCACAAATTGTTCCTCTATGACATCTTGTGGGATCAGTACTAATAATGTACCCTTGAAATAGGGATCAGAGGCAAAAATTTAAAGGAGAAGCCATCATACTTCCATAAAGATCCTTATAACTTGATGTTTTATCACCTGGAAATAAAACATTTTTCCAGATGAAAAATGTAAACTTTTTAAGCAAGGATTTTACAAGAATCACTACTGACCTGCCACATGTACTCATTTTTCCCGTACACAAGAGCTTGGTTCTCACGTGGTATTTCATTGACAAGACTGTCATTCAAATGCTGTTCCACCACAAAACCCATAAATGAGTTATCTGGGCTATGGGCTGTAAAAGGCAAGAGAAAATAGATATAAAAGTTTGATTTTGAACAATCAGATGCAGTCTAATCCCTTTAAAATGAAAAGCTTCAAATGTGCCAATAAAAGTACAATGAATGCCACATAATATGTCTATCCTTTATCTAGACACTGGTAATGACAATTAATGCCACATGATATGTCTATCCTTTATCTAGACACTGGTAATGACAATGAATGCCACATGATATGTCTATCCTTTGTTTAACAGTCCTTTATCTAGACACTGGTAATGACAATGAATGTCACATGATATGTCTATCCTTTGTTTAACAGTCCTTTATCTAGACACTTGTAATGACAATGAATGCCACATGATATGTCTATCCTTTGTTTAACAGTCCTTTATCTAGACACTGGTAATGACAATGAATGCCACATATGTCTATCCTTTATCTAGACACTGGTAATGACAATGAATGCCACATAATATGTCTATCCTTTATCTAGACACTGGTAATGACAATGAATGCCACATAATATGTCTATCCTTTGTTTAACAGTCCTTTATCTAGACACTGGTAATGACAATGAATGCCACATGATATGTCTATCCTTTATCTAGACACTGGTAATGACAATGAATGCCACATATGTCTATCCTTTATCTAGACACTGGTAATGACAATGAATGCCACATAATATGTCTATCCTTTATCTAGACACTGGTAATGACAATGAATGCCACATAATATGTCTATCCTTTGTTTAACAGTCCTTTATCTAGACACTGGTAATGACAATGAATGCCACATATGTCTATCCTTTATCTAGACACTGGTAATGACAATGAATGCCACATAATATGTCTATCCTTTATCTAGACACTGGTAATGACAATGAATGCCACATGATATGTCTATCCTTTATCTAGACACTGGTAATGACAATGAATGCCACATATGTCTATCCTTTATCTAGACACTGGTAATGACAATGAATGCCACATAATATGTCTATCCTTTATCTAGACACTGGTAATGACAATGAATGCCACATAATATGTCTATCCTTTGTTTAACAGTCCTTTATCTAGACACTGGTAATGACAGTGAATGCCACATAATATGTCTATCCTTTGTTTAACAGTCCTTTATCTAGACACTGGTAATGACAATGAATGCCACATGATATGTCTATCCTTTGTTTAACAGTCCTTTATCTAGACACTTGTAATGACAATGAATGCCACATGATATGTCTATCCTTTGTTTAACAGTCCTTTATCTAGACACTTGTAATGACAATGAATGCCACATGATATGTCTATCCTTTGTTTAACAGTCCTTTATCTAGACACTGGTAATGACAATGAATGCCACATGATATGTCTATCCTTTGTTTAACAGTCCTTTATCTAGACACTGGTAATGACAATGAATGTCACATGATATTTCTATCCTTTGTTTAACAGTCCTTTATCTAGACACTGGTAATGACAATGAATGTCACATGATATGTCTATCCTTTATCTAGACACTGGTAAGGCACATTTGACTCATGAAATTATTGATCAATTGGTGTCAATGTCAATGAATTAAAAAAATGTAAGGTTAGGGCCACAACACATTGTCACAACATGTACTTAGTATACAATACCAAAATACCAATTTGCCTCTCCACTGGTCTAAGTGGTTAGAGTGTCTGCATAAGCTGTGAGAGGTTGTGTGTTTAAACACCAGCCCAGTCAGATATATACAAATGGAACTAGTAGCTGCCTTGCGTGACTCTCAGCTTTAAGAGGTCAGTGTCAGAAACTGTCAGTCTAGTATCAGAATAATGTGACTGGGTGGGATATGGTGTAACATATCCCAATAAAATAAAATTTAAAATTTAAAACAAAACAATAAAATTTTAAGCATTTAGTCCAATACTATCAGTGTACTAGTGATCCTGCTGTAAATATGACAATGTTTAATGACAGCACATTTAATCAACAGACACTGTAAATATGACAATGTTTAAATACAACATATTTAATCAACAGACACTGTGATAATAAGTACAAGTGACAGATGCTCCATGCAGGTTTGAAATAACAGTGCTTACCTGCCACAAGAACACTCACTTAAATATGGTCTTATAATAGAACATGCCCTGAATCACAAAGACATATGACATGATAATAATAATAATAATAATAATAATAATAATAATAATAATAATAATAATAATGATAATGCTTTATTTATAGAGGGTGACTCATTAGTCAAGGACTATTCTCCCTTGAGACCCTCTTAAAATGGCATGATTAGTGTCTACATGATTAAGACATCTGACATTATAAAAATGGCATAAGTTTCTACATGATCAAGACATCTGACATGATAAAAAAAATGGCGTGTCTACATGATTAAGACATCGGACATGATAAAAATGACATAAGTGTCTACTTGATTAAGACATCTGACATGATACAAATTACATAAGTGTCTACATGATTAAGACATCTGACATGATAAAAATGACATAAGTGTCTACATGATTAAGATGTAAATCAAAATGTTTGTCATACTGTGCTCGCAAAAATGCATTATCTAATTGTAAACAAGAGTTCCTTAAAGGTACTGATGCATAATTGTCTGAAATGAATTACCAGGAATTTGAGGTATGACATTTGCTTCATTTTAACTGTGCTGATTGGCACCATTTCATTTAAGACAAATAAGACACCACTGCAAGACTTTGGGTAAAACTCCCATAATGATATAACCATCCCAGGAGAATGAGATTGTGGCCTCCATATTTGAATTGAGATCAGCCATATCTTTATTTGGGACCATCAAGACATCATAATTACTCTTCTGGTGAAACCCTATGTCAATAGGACTTTGCTTATGTCAGTAGGACTTTCCCTTTGTCAATAGGACTTTCCTGACATCAATAAGACTTTCCCTTTGTCAACAAAACTTTCCTGATGTCAATATGACTTTCCTAATGTCAATAGGACTTTCCTGATGTCAATAGAACTTTCCTGACATCAATGACTTTCCTGATGTCAATAGGACTTTTACCTTTGTCAAGAGAACTTTTCTTGATGTCAATATGACTTTTCTGATGTCAATAGGACTTTCCTAATGTCAATAGGACTTTCCTGATGTCAATACGACTTTCCTGATATCAATATGACTATCCTTTTCACAGTATGACTTTCCATTTAGAAAGATTTAACAATAATACAATTTTCAAGATAGCTGCCTTGCTGACCACAGTGGATATTAGATCAACACTATGTTCATTTAAAAAGATGACCTCTGATTAAAATTCGATATCATTTGACATTTCAACAGGGAAGAGTAACTATAAAATATTTCAAGATGGCCACTGTGACAGTCATATTGTATACCATATTGCCACAATTTTATTTAAGCCCAACTAGATACCATAATAAGTCCTGAAATAACTTTCTGTTCAAAAAGAAGTATTACTAACAGGTTTTCAAAATGACTGGTGGGCATTTTGAACATAAAATTGGCATAATTTTCATTTAAGAACCTAACCAGACATCATGTCGGGGGCCCCGAGTGGCCGAGTGGTCTAAATCGCTTTCTGTTTCAGATCAATGCCGTCTCACCACTGTCTGCGTGGGTTCTATTCTAAGATTCTGCTAATGTAGTTATTTGAGAAAGCTTGCCAGTAGCTTCTCATGGGTCAGTGGTTCTTTCTGGGGGTTTCCCGGGTTCTTCCTCCACCAATAATACTGGCCGCCATGTATAGCCTATCATGTGCTGAAAAAAAATGGAGTTAAACCCTAAAACAACAAAACAACAGACATCATGTCTTTTGAAGAAAACCACAAATGACCATTCATTCCGACAGTGTAGCAATAACAAGATTTTCATGATGTCCACTGTGGTGGCCATATTGGATGTCCAGATGGAACAATTTTCATTCAAGACCACATAGACATCATATAAAGTCTTGTACTGAGAACCACATACTAATGTTTTCCATTCTGACGTATCATAAACAAGATTTTCAAAATGGTTGCCATGTTGGCCATATCAATGTCAACATGGCACCATTTTCATTCAGGACCAATAAGATGTAAGAAGTCTTTTAGTGAAAGACATGTAGATATGACCATCAATTCAAGAGGTAGCTGATAATTGCTGTGGCATCCCCACTGGATGAATGAGAAGCACCATTTTCATTAGAATAATGGAGATCTTGGGATGAATCAGTGCAAAATGTTTCTGAGCAATCCAAGTTGTTTATGAGTAACAGCATAAACAAACTTCTGTTAATAGGCAGATGGGTAATACATGTCGGATGATAGACCACGACAACTGGCCATCCAATAAACGATTCTTGTTTATGACAAGTACACTTAAAAATAGTTCTAAATTAGAAAGTAATAAAACAATTTATTTGACTCTATCTTGAGCTTCAAGTATAAAAAGCTACAATATTATCTGTGAAATTGAATTATTGGTTCATAAAGGGACAAAATGTGTTGCTATTATGACTGCTAAATATACTGCAAGCAGCAATCATATAAGCATGATGATATCACAGTGAGTAAATTCCAGTGATATAGGTATATTTAAAATTAACTTCTAACCAGGGCATGGTGTGTCACATATACTATTGAGAGATAAGGGATACACTGCTTACGGAACATGTTGAAAAACTGTTGTGGTTGAAGATTCTGGCCTCCCCATGATGAAGACTTTTTCCTCTTTTTTGCAAACTGTTGATGGTTAAATGCTGGCTCTGTGCCAAAAGTATCTACTATCCGCAAGAGGCAGCTGGAATGAAAAAGACATTCCATGAATGAGGAAATACTTAAAATAATATTTTGTTGTAATGTAGGATCATCCCAAGTTTTTATAATATAAAATTATTTTGGTGTAATTTTTTAAGTATTGGGCTCTTGAAATAAATTAGGACCTAACAACAGATATTTACACAGAAAATATAGGAAATTAAACCCAACTGTCCTACGCTTTTTATAATAATATCACAAACTACTGACCACTACCAATTATGTGACAAAGTCAAAGTTTACTACCATAATCTGATAAAGTCAAAGTTTACTACCATTTATCTGACAAAGTCAAAGTTTACAACCATTTATCTGACAAAGTTAAAATTTACTACCATTTATCTGATAAAGTCAATGTTTACAACCATTTATCTGACAAAGTCAAAGTTTACAACCATTTATCTGACAAAGTCAAAGTTTACAACCATTTATCTGACATGTCAAAGTTTACAACCATTTATCTGACAAAGTCAATGTTTACAACCATTTATCTGACAAAGTCAAAGTTTACAACCATTTATCTGACAAAGTCAATGTTTACAACCATTTATCTGACAAAGTCAATGTTTACAACCATTTATCTGACAAAGTCAATGTTTACAACCATTTATCTGACAAAGTCAATGTTTACAACCATTTATCTGACAAAGTCAATGTTTACAACCATTTATCTGACAAAGTCAATGTTTACAACCATTTATCTGACAAAGTTAAAATTTACAACCATTTATCTGACAAAGTCAATGTTTACTACCATTTATCCGACAAAGTCAAAATTTACAACCATTTATCTGACAAAGTCAATGTTTACAACCATTTATCTGACAAAGTTAAAATTTACTACCATTTATCTGATAAAGTCAATGTTTACAACCATTTATCTGACAAAGTCAATGTTTACAACCATTTATCTGACAAAGTCAATGTTTACAACCATTTATCTGACAAAGTCAATGTTTACAACCATTTATCTGACAAAGTCAAAGTTTACAACCATTTATCTGACAAAGTCAATGTTTACAACCATTTATCTGACAAAGTCAATGTTTACAACCATTTATCTGACAAAGTCAAAGTTTACAACCATTTATCTGACAAAGTCAATGTTTACAACCATTTACATGACAAAGTCAATGTTTACAACCATTTATCTGACAAAGTCAATGTTTACAACCATTTATCTGACAAAGTCAATGTTTACAACCATTTATCTGACAAAGTCAATGTTTACAACCATTTATCTGACAAAGTCAATGTTTACAACCATTTATCTGACAAAGTCAATGTTTACAACCATTTATCTGACAAAGTCAATGTTTACAACCATTTACATGACAAAGTCAAAGTTTACAACCATTTATCTGACAAAGTCAATGTTTACAACCATTTATCTGACAAAGTCAATGTTTACAACCATTTATCTGACAAAGTCAATGTTTACAACCATTTATCTGACAAAGTCAATGTTTACAACCATTTATCTGACAAAGTCAATGTTTACAACCATTTATCTGACAAAGTTAAAATTTACAACCATTTATCTGACAAAGTCAATGTTTACTACCATTTATCCGACAAAGTCAAAATTTACAACCATTTATCTGACAAAGTCAATGTTTACAACCATTTATCTGACAAAGTTAAAATTTACTACCATTTATCTGATAAAGTCAATGTTTACAACCATTTATCTGACAAAGTCAATGTTTACAACCATTTATCTGACAAAGTCAATGTTTACAACCATTTATCTGACAAAGTCAATGTTTACAACCATTTATCTGACAAAGTCAAAGTTTACAACCATTTATCTGACAAAGTCAATGTTTACAACCATTTATCTGACAAAGTCAATGTTTACAACCATTTATCTGACAAAGTCAATGTTTACAACCATTTATCTGACAAAGTCAAAGTTTACAACCATTTATCTGACAAAGTCAATGTTTACAACCATTTATCTGACAAAGTCAATGTTTACTACCATTTATCCGACAAAGTCAAAATTTACAACCATTTATGTGACAACGCTTACAACCATTATCTGACAAAGTCAATGTTTACTACCATTTATCTGACAAAGTCAATGTTTACAACCATTTATCTGACAAAGTCAATGTTTACTACCATTTATCCGACAAAGTCAAAATTTACAACCATTTATGTGACAACGCTTACAACCATTATCTGACAAAGTCAAAGTCTACAACCGTTTATCTCACACAGTCTCTACTGCACTAAAATATTTGGATAAATGCAAGTGTAAGATAAATAAATCTTAAATATAAGCAGAGATAATACTTTAATATTTATGCTTCATTAACTTACTGCTAATCAGGTAAGTGGTGACCAAACAAAACTTAGTTGTTGGCATGTGTTAAAGCAACAGACTCAACATCAGACTATTTTAACCAGTAAATGTTTATGCAAGGTTATGTTTGCCTCGAATCAGGAAAAGACAATTGTTACTAGGAATATTATCTGTGTCAATAGAAACAAACAAACACAGCAGAACACAAGTGGCAAATAGATGATATCGCCACACAGAATACCATAAAAAATTTGCTTTTTCAATATGCTATACATATTGTCAGCTAATATGTCTGCTATTTCAGTATGCTATAAGCTAAAATGTCTATTTCAATATGCTATAAGCTAATATGTCTGCTATTTAAATATGCTATACATATTGCCAGCTTCTCTATTGGTTTAGCCTTCTTATATTGTCAGCTGCTCTCTTTGTTTAGCCTTCTTATGTTGCCAGCTGCTCTCCTTGATTACTCTTCTGATATTGCCAGCTCCACTATTTGTTTAGCTTTCTGATATTGCCAGCTGCTCTCTTTATTTAGCCTTCTTATACTGTCAGCTGCTCTCTTTGTTTAGCCTTCTTATATTGCCAGCTGCTCTCTTTGTTTAGGTCTCACTGGATAGTTTCGCATTTTGACACCTCCCTAATATTTAAGGTAGAAGGCATGGGCCTAATTATCACCATCCTAACATTTTTGAATTCACACATAAGCTAAATCTGTAATGTAGTTTAGATTTACTTTGAGTTAGGCTTGGAAACTGGTTGACTTATTGGTGACTGCCTGTCACAGTTAGACTAGCACAGGAGATCAAATGAGTAACTTGGGCTTCAAATGAGCAGATGACTTGGCTTGCATATTTACATGTATCTGCTACAGAGGTATATATCAATAAATCTAGATGGTTGAGGGGTGATGAAAAGTATGCTAATTTGTTACAGTACTAGTGAACTTTATTCATGTATAAGGCACATACTGATTCTTCTAGCTCTCTTGTCACAGGAAAATATTCAAAATACCCCTATTCTGTAAAAAAATAATGTAAAAAAGAGGGGTTGGGGCAATGTTGATTCAGTATAAAAGCCACTAGTTGCATGAGGAATTAACTTTAATTCCTCAGTCAGAACCTTACAAGCATCATTTCAACAAAAATCATTAGTTCATTTTTATTTGTGTCTTTAATGTAATAGTATTATCATTTTTCTGCTATAGGTCATTGTCAGACAAAAATTTGCCAAAACATCTGTCCAGTGAGACCTTAGCCTTCTTATATTGTCAGCTGCTCTCTTTGTTTAGCCTTCTTATATTGTCAGCTGCTCTCTTTGTTTAGCCTTCTTATATTGTCAGCTGCTCTCTTTGTTTAGCCTTCTGGTACTGCCCGCGCTCTATTTGTTTAGCCTTCCAAAAGTTATAGCTCCACTAAGTTTCTTATTTTGCTAGCTGCTCTCTATGTTTATGTTTCATGTAGTGCCAGCTGTCATCTTTGCTAATGATTTATGTAGTGCTTGCCAACCTCTTTAATGTTTTTTGTAATCCTGGCTGACGCAAGTGTCCTCTTTGTTTAGTTTTCTTATATTACTTGCTGTCCTCTCTATTGAGGTTTCTTATGTTGATAGCTGTCCTCTCCATTAGGTCTGACATACTGCTATCCATTCTCTTTGTTCAGGTTTCTTATACTGTAGGCCTTCATCTAAGTTTAGGTTCAGTATATTGCTGTTGTTTTTGCATATATTGCTAGCTGTCCCTTTTGTTTAGGTTGCTTATGTTGCTAGCTGTCCCATTTAGGTTGCTTTTATTGCTAGCATTTCCTTCTGCTTCTGGGTTTCTTTCATTGCTAGCTGTGTCCTTATTTTGGGCTGCTTTTATTGCTTGCTGTCCCCTTTGTTTGGGTTGCTTTTATTGCTAGCTGTCCCCTTTGATTAGGTTGCTGATATTGCTAGCTGTCCCTTTTGGGTTGCTTTTATTGCCAAATGTCAGCTCTGGGTTGCTTTTATTGCTGGCTGTCCCTTTTGTTTGGGTTGCTTTTATTGCTAGCTGTCCACTTTGTTTGGGTTGCTTTTATTGCTAGCTGTCTCCTTTGATATGGTTGCTTATATTGCTAGCTGTCCCCTTTGTTTAGGTTACTTATATTGTCAATGCTGTTTTCGTTGCTTTACTTTCTGATCACTAGCTGCCTGCTGTGTTTTACACATTCATATCTTTTCTTAGGTTCCTATCTTGCTAGCAGTCCTCTCCATTTAGGTTTCCTTTATTACCAGCTGCCCTCTGTATTTAGGTTTTTGATATTGCCAGTTGTCCATTTCTTAAAATGCAATCAAACCCTCTTTGTTTATGTTTCTCACATCGCTAGTTACCATTTTAAGTTTCTCATATCGCTAGTTACCATTTTAAGTTTCTCATATCGCTAGTTACCATTTTAAGTTTCTCATATTGCTAGTTATTGCTTTATGAATAGTTATTTTGTTTAATATTTTTGTCTTACTTATTCAGACATCTTATATCTCTAGCTGCCATCTTCATTTATGTTTATGATAGAGCTATTTGTCATCTTTGTTTAGGTTTCTTAAACTGCTAGTGAATTCTTAGTTTAGTAGGTTTCTCATAATGCTTGCTGGCCTCTTTGCTTCAGTTTTTCATGTTCCAAGACCTCTCCTTGTTTAGGTTTTTCATATTGCTAATAGGCCTCTTTGCTTAAGTTTTTCATGTTCCAAGACCTCTCCTTGTTTAGGTTTTTCATACTGCTAATAGGCCTCTTTGCTTAAGTTTTTCATGTTCCAAGACCTCTCCTTGTTTAGGTTTTTCATATTGCTAATAGGCCTCTTTCCTTAGGCTTTTCGTGTTCCCAGACGTCTCCTTGATTTGGTTCTTCATATTGCCAGCTGACCTCTGTTAATAAATACATTTTAGGATCAGACTCCCACTAATACCCAGCCAATCACCAAAGTGTTTGTAATACCAATCTCATCTCTCAGCCAGGATCAAGATTTTAAATTGAATTTTGAAATAAGAATAATGCTTGACGTGTTATCTCTGTAATCAACTCTAAGAAAAAGGTTAGTAAAATACTGAAATGTAAGAAAAAATAAAGCTTACATTGATTACCTTTGTATGACTTGTGAAGGATCTGAAATTGTTTCACAGATTACTGCAATTTCATTATTTTTCGTGGGGTACCAATTTTTGTGGTTAACCTATTTTCATGCATTTTGGAGATGAGACAACATAATTTGCAGACTCAGCGAATAAAAAAAATTATGTGGAACAATATGACCACTTTAAAAGTCCAAGAGTTTAATTTACCAATTTTGCAACACCAGAAAATAATTATAACCCCCAAAAAATAAATTAATCTGCAGTACAGTGGGCATTCAATATAAAACCGTGCTGCATACAGTCCATCAATATAAAGCTTTTATTGTACCATCATACATAAAACCTTTCCTACAGTGACCTCTTGTTATTAGGGTATACCCATAGATCTCAATCACTTGTTATTACTTCAATTATAACAATTAACCTTAGTTCTTTGCTAATGAAAGCATAAAATGTTACAGTAAAAACTGTCTTGAGAGACCTCTGCCATAGTGTTATGACCTGTTATGAGAGACCACCCATCTTGAGAGACCATTATGCTCTGGCTGAAGGGGTGGTCTTTCAAGACAGTTTCCACTGTATTAACATTAGTTTGAAATGTCCCATTTTCGTGTACTAGTATGACACTGCAGCGTAGGAATATCTAATCAAGAACCCTCACTTACAACATGAACTCAAATTAATCACTCCCATCAATAACATTATAATGAAGGTACATTGTATATTGAAGAAAAAAAACAGCAATAATATAGAACAAAACAGTAAATGTAATTACTGCAATACTAACCAACAAATGCAAGCAAGTAAATGATTTTCTTAACATTAAATTGGAACTGAATATAAAGTACAGTCTAGTTTTTTTAATCTGGAGCAACTCAACTCAGTTGTTAAAGCACTGATGTCATAGCCAAAAGGATACAGGTTCAATACCCACCATTGCCACATCAGCAGCCATGGTGCATCCTTGAGCAAGCATTTTACTGTAATTGGATCTGCATGACATAACCTTAAAAGTAGTGATGTGGCATAAAATACCAAACTGAACCAAACCAGACCTTTTAGTTTGATTTCCATTATGCAAACCTTTTACAGTAAAACCTGTCTTGAGAGACCACTGCTATGAGAAACCAACTGTCTTGAGAGACCATTATTTCATCTACCTTACAGGGAGAGCATGACAATGGCAAAAATCTTAATTGCATTATCTGATGACTATATCTCTGCTTTTACTTGCAGTTATAACTCACATTATATAAAGCCAATATCATCATAAACAGGCACTGTGCCAATAATGTGGCTCAATAGTTACAGATATATCCTTATCCTGTTTAAGTTATTTATCACCAACATTTCTGAAGACATAAGTTGTCTATTTATTCTTTTTTTTTACAGACAGTAAAATGTCCTCTTTAAAAACAGGACACTCCCCACCTCGGGAATGAAAGTGTCAGAGCAGAAATTACCCAGCTGTATAAAAATTCTGAAGAAATAATTGCATAGATCAGTGTCTATGTTGTCCTTCTTTATCACAGAACAAGCAGCATAGACCCTGACCTGCTAATATGTCAAGCAGATTGGAGTCTAAAATCAGCAGACACTGACCTGCTAATATGTCAAGCAGACTGGAGTCTAAAATCAGCATAGATACTGACCTGCTAATATGTCAAGCAGATTGGAGTCTAAAATCAGCATAGACACTGACCTGCTAATATGTCAAGCAGATTGGAGTCTAAAATCAGCATAGACACTGACCTGCTAATATGTCAAGCAGATTGGAGTCTAAAATCAGCATAGACCCTGAACTGCTAATATGTCAAGCAGATTGGAATCTAAAATCAGCATAGACCCTGACCTGCTAATATGTCAAGCAGATTGGAATCTAAAAGGCATAAGGCTATATGTGCATTACGCAAAGGACAAATTAAACCGAGTTGTATCTAGCCTGCCAAATGAGGAACTATATCATGCCCTAATATGGTTGTTCCCTGACTTCTCCGGGGTGCAACCTAACTGCACTGACGGGATGCCCTTTATAAGGCACTGTAGGATGCCCTCCTCTGCTTGTACCCTGCCCTCTCTGGGGTGCAATTTAACCTCACTGAATGGATGCCCTACCTTAATGAGGCACTGTAGGATGCCCTTCTAAGGTTGTACCCTGCCCGCTATGGGGTGCAAATTAACTGCAATGAGGGGCTGCCCTGCCTTACATCTCTGCGTTTTATCAAATGTCATAAGGTATTTTGTTAACAATCGCATTTTACGCATCAATATAGCACCATTCATCCTTATGTTTTGCTTGTAGTGCACATATTATTTGAAAATGGAGTATATAAAATGCTCTCTCTTCTAGGAAGGGTACCCTCAAAACAAACTTTACCGTGCTTAAGGTGCTGGGACTATATGGCAACAAGACTATACTGTATGTAAAGTACAGGAACAATAACCTTAAGAAGGTACCTTCAAATTAAATGCATTTATAATATGGTTGTCTGTCTTGATTGTGCTAGTGATTGCACTAGATTAATAAAACTAGACTGTACATGTAACTCTAGGAACATAGGGTAAAAATTTACAAAAAGATTCAAATCTTCAAGGTGATCATACTTCCTGCAAATGAAAATAAAGTACTAATTGAAACAAATCATGAATATAAGCAAAGACCATCTTATTTCATTAACAAAGATCAATTTCAGATCAACTAGACACTAGAAGAAGTCTTCCCATGAAAACCCAATGCTGACATGACTTCTATTCAGGAGGTGAAGAAAGTTGAAATTATTAGAATTTCAAGCTAGCATTTTTGTGGTAGCTCTATTGGGTGTCAAATTGCCATCATTTTCACTTACATCCAATTCAATGTAAATGAAGTCTTTTATTTAAAACCCATGTTGTTTTGACCACTAACTCACCAGAGTAACAATAACATGATTTTCAAGATGGTTGCTGTGATAGCCATTATGGGTATCATATCTGCACAAAAAAATATTTAAGACCAAAAAGACATCATATGAAATCTTTTACTGACCCCCCGCCCAAATTCGATATGATTTTCCATTCAAATGGAGTAGTGATAACACAAGTTTCAAGGTGGCTGATGCGGTGGCCATATTGGATGGCATCATTTTTAAATTATAAGCAGTCTTTTGGTGAAAACCTAATTCCAATATGACTAGAAGAGTAGCAATAACAAGACCTGTATGATGGCTGATGTGGTGGCCATATTGGATGGCATCACTTTAAATTATAAGCAGTCTTTTGGTGAAAACCTAATTCCAATACGACTAGAAGAGTAGCAATAACAGGACCTGTATGATGGCTGATGTGGTGGCCAAATTGGATGGCATCACTTTAAATTACAAGCAGTCTTTTGGTGAAAACTTAATTCCAATATGACTAGAAGAGTAGCAATAACAGGACCTGTATGATGGCTGATGTGGTGGCCATATTGAATGGCATCACTTTAAATTATAAGCAGTCTTTTGGTGAAAACCTAATTCCAATATGACTAGAAAAGTAGCAATAACAGGACCTGTATGATGGCTGACATGGTGGCCATAGATATTAGCACCATTTTCATTCAAGGGTAAATGATCATTATAAAAACTCTACTAAAGAAAAACCCATAGAGATATCACTATCCATTCAAAATGGGTAGCAAGCTGGCCACCACCTGTACATCATAAAAAATCTTTTTGTAAAGTCACATGTTGACATGATTATTCACAAATGACCGATTACAGTCAACTCCACTTAACTGCATACTAGGTTAACTGCACACTCCGGATAACTGCATGTAGTCACACCGGTCCTGTTTTTTCCCCAATGCTTAAAAATGTACTGTACCGTACTCCGGTTAACTGCATACTCCGGTTAACTGCACGGTCTCGTGACGGGCCCGAGGGTGTGCAGATAACCGGAGTCAACTGTACCTTGTTTTTATAAAATATGTATCAAGTGAGTCGGAAAATAAAATGTTATGTTATCCTGATTTGTGTTTCCAACACAATTACAGTGAAAGAAGAAGACCAAATGGATTCTGATTATTTCTCTATGTGGCATAGTTTTCTCGAAAAGATCTAAAGAGCAGGCATGTCATCCAAAGTATCCTAGAAACATTAAAATCTGGCTGTCAAACTCACATTTGGCTGTACAACCCATATTTGGCTGTACAACTCTCATTAGGTTATACAATTGACATTAGGCTGTACAAACTACATTAGACCATACAACTTGTATGAAGCTGTATACTTTTCATTTGTATAGTTTTCCATTTGTACAATTTTCATTTGTATAGTTTTCCATTTGTAGAATTTTCATTTGTATAGTTTTCATTTGTAGAATTTTCATTTGTATAGTTTTCATTTGTAGAATTTTCATTTGTATAGTTTTCATTTGTAGAATTTTCATTTGTATAGTTTTCCATTTGTAGAATTTTCATTTGTCTAGTTTTCATTTGTAGAATTTTCATTTGTAGAATTTTCATTTGTATAGTTTTCATTTGTAGAATTTTCATTTGTATAGTTTTCCATTTGTAGAATTTTCATTTGTATAGTTTTCATTTGTATTTTCATTTATGTTCAATTTTCATTTGTAGAATTTTCATTTGTATAGTTTTCCATTTGTAGAATTTTCATTTGTATAGTTTTCATTTGTAGAATTTTCAATTGTATAGTTTTCCATTTGTAGAATTTTCATTTGTATAGTTTTCATTTGTATTTTCATTTATGTTCAATTTTCATTTGTAGAAATTTAATTTGTATAGTTTTCATTTGTACAATTTTCATTTGTAGAATTTTCACTCGTATAATTTTCATTTGTATAATTTTAATTTTTGTACAATTTTAATTTGTACCATTTTCATTAGATTGTACAATTCATATTAGGCAATACAATTCAGATAATGCAACCAATTTCTGTGACAGTCCACACAAAAATCAATTGAATTAGGAGAACATCTGAATGAAAAACCATACTGATTTAGGCTTAAATTTGGGTTAGGTTCAGTATATTGCTGTTATTGTTGTCCCTTTTGGTTAGTTTGCATGTATTAGTCTATCAGGAAAGAGAACCATAGCTAAAAGAAACTTGGAAAGGACCCTGAATTATTCCAATTTAATGAGGTGGCATGACAAGAACTTTATCAGGATCATAATATATGTGGTCAGATATGGTCAGATTACAGAGGGATCACTTCATGGAAGTTTTGCAGTACATACTGCATCACTCACACACTGTCCATTTTATCAAGGTCCCTGTTAAAAAGCATGTCTTATTTCTTCAAGTGCTAGTAATATTAAATGTGTCACTTTCTTTCTATAGTACTAAACTCCATGGCCCAATGGTCAGTGTCACAATTAAGGACTACTGTGTCATTTACTTCATTATTACTCACATTTTATGGTGGCATACTCTATGGCCCCCAGGGCTACATTATAATGAATAATAAATACCCTATTATATACATTTAAGGCAGTCTCATTGTAAGGTACTTAACTTTATGGTCAGTGTTATAATGAGGGTACACTGTAAATGGACTTCATTATCATACAATTTCAGTATTAGGTAACAGACTGTATTATAATGAGGGAAAACTGTATCATGTACTTCATTATAAAGTAGACTGTATTATAATGAGGGAAAACTGTATCATGTACTTCATTATAAAGCAGACTGTATTATAATGAGGGAAAACTGTAGCATGTACTTCATTATAAAGCAGACTGTATTATAATGAGGGAAAACTGTAACATGTACTTCATTATAAAGCAGACTGTATTATAATGAGGGAAAACTGTAACATGTACTTCATTATAAAGCAGTCTCACTATAAGGCAGTACACTTTGACTCCTTTGAATAGTGTAATTCATGCAAACCTGATGCATCTTATCAAACTGTTCTATCATGCAAACTACATGCAGGGGCATACAAGCTCTCAAATACCTGATGCATCTTATCAAATTGTTCTATCATGCAAACTACATGCAGGGGCATACAAAACTCTCAAATACCTGATGCATCTTATCAAATTGTTCTATCATGCAAACTACATGCAGGGGCATACAAAACTCTCAAATACCTGATGCATCTTATCAAATTGTTCTATCATGCAAACTACAAGCAGGGGCATACAAGCTCTCAAATACCTGAATTTTCCATATCCTTCCTTAACAAATTTCTTAAACTGTCGCAGGCCTACGATGTCAGTGTAAATAATATGGACGGGAAGTTCTTTACGACTCTGGCAGGGGGAGTTTGCAGCTGGAAGTTTGGATAAAATGCTGAAACAAACAAATAAAATGTATGATATTATAGAAAACAATGGAATGATTAATAAATGCATGGAAATAACAAAATACCAACTAAAAACATTCTTATCATATGCCACTTACACCCCTAGCTGATGCTGCAGTTTCACCTATATTTTTTTTAATGGTTTAACGCGATTTTTCAGCACACGATAGGCTATACATGGCGACCAGTATTAATGGTGGAGGAAGAACCCGGAAAACCCCCGGAAAGAACCACCGACGCACGAGAAGCTACTGGCAAGCTTTCTCACATAACTACATTAGCCAAAATCTTAGACCCGAACTCAGAGACAGGTGAGATGGCACTGATCCGTAACGGACAGCCTTTAGACCACTCGGAGCCCCTATTTTGTTTATTATTTTGTGTCTAATTTAAGCCACGAATTTCCAGAAATAAAGGAAAATACGACAAATAGCACCCCAATTTATGTTCTTCAATCAAAACCATCTGTTAATTCAATTTCATTTATGTAAAAATGTATTATCTATACCATGTGCTAGTTTCATTTAAACCCTTTTCAAAATTAAATGTTTTAATACAAGAAATATAAAGTATTTTATACAGCTCCTATTCACACATATGTATACAGTATCCCAAAAATATGTGTATACAGTATCCCAAAAATATCATATGTATACAGTATCCCAAAAATATCATATGTATACAGTATCCCAAAAATATCATATGTATACAGTATCCCAAAAATATCATATGTATACAGTATCCCAAAAATATATGTATACAGTATCCCAAAAATATCATATGTATACAGTAAACCAAAAAAATCATATCTATACAGTATCCCAAAAATATATGTATACAGTATCCCAAAAATGTAATTTCCACTTACTGACCAAATCAATGTGAAATCAGAAAAGAGAACAAATGTTAAGTGTATAAGTACATGTATTATTTAAATGAAAAAATGAGTAATCAAATGATATTAGTCATTGACATGTGATTTCAATTCTTTGAAACCTTAGCTTTACTATAAGTTCAAATTGTTTATAGCTTCTCCATGCACAAGCAGGCATCAATCAAAAAGAAAGTCCACTGTTTTCAGTTGAGCTAGCATCATCAATATTTGAAAGGTTTATACACATCAAAGATTGTCATAGCCAGATGAATACACTGTAAAAAGAGCTGTTTGTCATTTGTAGATGTGAAACAATTCACCGGAGTCATATCAATATGTGCTATGGGTGACTCATTTTACCCTCAGTCACTTGTTTGACTCATGCTGAATGATAATATTACCAAGTTTAATATTTCTCCAGTCAAGCAACAGTTACTGTATTTAACCATGAAGGGAATGTACTGATGATGCAACTTCATCGACAGCTGTTTAAGTAAGATATTGCATTCATGAGCTTTTGTAACTACTTGCTTTAGTGTTTTTGGCTATCTCAACTTGATATAATGCTGAATATGTGAATGAGCTGAGCAACTGTGTAACAATGGAACATACACTGACAACATTTAAACCCCTTACAAACTATGACAATGTTCTTGCCAATGAAACAAACAACTTCTAAACCCTTATAAACTATGACAATGTTCTTGCCAATGAAACAAACAACTTCTAAACCCTTATAAACTATGACAATGTTCTTACCAATGAAACAAACAACTTCTAAACCCTTACAAACTATGACAATGTTCTTACCAATGAAACAAACAACTTCTAAACCCTTATAAACTATGACAATGTTCTTACCAATGAAACAAACAACTTCTAAACCCTTACACACTATGACAATGTTCTTACCAATGAAACAAACAACTTCTAAACCCTTATAAACTATGACAATGTTCTTACCAATGAAACAAACAACTTCTAAACCCTTACAAACTATGACATCATTCTTACCAATGGAAAATCATCATCATCATCATCAGTCTCTTGACCTAGTGTGGTCGTTGAGGCACTGTGCTGCTGAACATCTGACCAGTTCCCTCCACTTGACTCGATCATGTGCCAGTGCCTGTGTCTGTGCAAAACTTTTCCTGGTCCATTCTGTGATGTTGTCACTCCACTTTTTTCTCTGTCTACCTCTCCTTCTACCACCTTGGACACTACCCTGCAGTACTGTTGTGGATAGACTGTTGGCTCTAGTGACATGGCCATACCATTTCAGCTTTCTCTTTTTGACAATGGTGAGGAGGTCTTCATAATGGCCTAATTTGTGCCTGATGGTGTTGCGCACTTCTTCATTTCTGATGTGGTCCATGTAAGAGATGCCAAGGATGGTTCTGTAGCATCTCATTTCAAGTGCCTGAATTCTTTGTTGTAATTCTGCTGTCAGGGTCCAGGCCTCACATGAATACAGAAAGATTGAGATGACTAGTGCTCTCAATAGTCTGATTTTAGTTTTCAGACAGATGTTCTTGTCTCTCCAGATGGGTCTTAGCTTTTACATAGCTGCCGTTGTTTGTGCTGCTCGTGACAAAATTTCTGCTCTTGATCCCTCTTCCGTGATTATGGAACAAAGATATTTGAATTGGCCCACTGTTTCCAGTTCCTGTCCTCTGACTTTAATCTTGTTTGAGATTTGTTTGCCACTGTTTGTCATCAGCTTTGTCTTCTCGGCACTTATCTCCATGTCAAATCTGGAAGAGGTTTCATCCAGGTTTTTCACTAAGGTGGCAAGCTCATCTTCACTGCCTGCCAGCCCATCAATGTTGTCTGCAAAGTGGAGGTTGGTGATGTTACGCCCTCCAATGCTTACTGTCCCACAGTGGTTTTCCAGGGCTTTGCTCATGATGCGCTCTAAGTAGATGTTGAAAAGCATGGGTGACAGGAGACAGCCTTGCCGTACTCCAACTGTAGTCTTGAACCAGTCCTCCACAGAACCTTGAGCAATTACTGCACTGGTAGCCTTGGCATACAGCTGCTTGATGGTGTTGGTCAACGTTTGACCCATGCTGTACTTCTTCATTGTGGCCCACAATGCCTCATGCCACACTCTATCAAAAGCCTTTTTGAAATCTATGAACACATGATAGATGTCTTGTTGATGTTGTGAGTACTTTTCACACAGAACCCTAAGATTGAAAATTTGTTCTGTTGTGCTTCTTCCACTAAGGAACCCTGCCTGTTCTTCAGCGATTATTTCTTCTCCTTGTGGGTCCAGTCTGTTCAAGATGATCTTCAGCATCACCTTACTAGCATGGCTGATCAAACCGATAGTTCTGTAATTTTGGCACAGCTGCAGATTGCCTTTTTTGGGGAGTGTTATAATTAGTGACTGGGTCCTCTGTGTTGGCCATTCGCCTGTCTGCCAGATCTTGTTGCAGATTTTTGTTAGTAGTTCTATCACTGATTCCCCACCATTCTTGATAAGTTCAGCTGGGATGTTGTCTGCTCCAGCTGCCTTTCCATTCTTCAGTGCTCTTATTGCTGACTCCACCTCTTCTTTGAGAATGGGGAAATCATCATTATTTGTGGAGTTTGGAACTTCAAGCACCTCTGGGTCTCCTGCGGACGGATGGTTGTATTGTTCTTTACAATACTCAGTCCATCTTTCTGCAATGTCACTTGCTTCTATGAGGCATTTTCCATTTTCATCTTGAATGGTACTGACTCTTGGTTGCTTCTTTCTGGTGAGGTCTTTCACAATTTGGAATGCCTTTTTGTTGTTATTCTTTATCAGACTGTTCTCTATTTCTGTGCACTGTTGTCCAATCCAATCTTCTTTTGCTTTCTTCAATTTGTTTCTGACATTCTTGTTTATTTCTCGATTTCGATAATGGAATATACACAATAGCTAAACCCCATACAAACTGTGATATCACTCTTACCAATGGAACATACACAACAGGGAAACCCCCTACAAACTGTGATATCATTCTTACCAATGGAACATAAACAACAGCTACTGATGTGATTAAGAATGAAATGAAGTCTTTGACATTAACATTAATATGTTACTATACATTGTTTTCACTTTAAGCTACAGTTAGCTACATACTTGTTTCTCATAAATTCAATGCAGAGATGCTTTTAGTATTTTATTATAAGGGGGAGTTGCCCCCTTGTCAATGAAATAAGAAGGAAAAAGAAAACAAAGGAGGCATGCTTAAGAAAATGAACATGGTTAAATATACCTAACAATTAAATATCCATCTCTCTTTATTCCTACTCCTCTCTGTAAGGGCTCTATCAAAGTCAAAATCATCTAACAATGTTCCCTCTAGTTTTATAAACATCAATGTGTTTATTACTTCTGAGATTAATCTGTTCCTAAAGTGTGTGAATATTGAGAACCCCTTTCATAGTCTGCTTCCTGAATTGCCTAAAGTATATCTAGTTTAGCCAGTCTGAACAAGTTGAAAAATGGCTGTTATTTACTCTTTTCGACAGCTCAAATATATCTTTGCTCCAATATATTTTTCATGAAAAGAACTCTTCCGTAGTCTCACTTTTTTTAAGCCGTGTTTTGATTGCTACCGAGTCAGATTTCTTATATGTTCCATACTACTGTATTACAGTCTTAAGTCCTTCAACACCATGGACTATTTTTTTGTCTTTAAGACCAATGACATGGATCTTGTTGCAACAGAAGTATATTCTTGAGGAAATACCTGCTTTATTTCATGTTTTAAGCCTTCAATGAAATGTTTTTGAAACAGTAAAATAGGCTGTCCTCAATGCACACAGCTGTACAGGAATTTCACTCTTTCTTTAAAACAATGGAGGCAGTGGCTTCAAAGTAAGACTTGTGTACATTATCATATAATGCTTGCATATGACCATATCATATGGCGTGTTATGTAAAAGTTGATGTCTTCAAGTTCAAATAGCAGATTTTTGATGCAAAAAGCGCTATTTTACCCACAACATTGCAAATATCACAGAACATACCTCTTATCTTGGAGCTCTGTTATAACCATTTTCACTGTGACAAACAAGAATTATAAAATTGTGCTGCACATTTTGGTTTCTTTTTGTGTGGCACATCTAACATTGTTGTTGAAATATTGTTTTCCATTTCCTGCCACCACTAACTACAATTTGAAAATAACCAGTAATTTTACCTCCTACCACAGTTGTTTCAACTTCCAAAACATGAGCTCTAAGTGCATTTCTGAGACCATGAACAAGAAGTGACTAGACGATAGCTTAAATGCCAACATCAAGAGAATGCAAATGGAGTGTGGACAAACTGAATGAATTTCAGTTATAAATAAAGTGCAAATGAAAGGTAGACTCAGTAAAATTATCTGCTTCAGGGCTTGTAAATTTAATATCACTAGATAAAGATGTGAAGATTTCATTCAGGCCTTAAAGTAAGGTTTAATATTAAAATTAAAATTAAAATTAAAGGTTTAAAATTATTATGTTGATACCTTCAGACCTAGGGTGTGTCAGAATAATTTCGAATAGCTTACTTTTTGAGTTGGTCCACTTCACTGGTAATAGTCAGCTTATGCCCAAGGATATACAGTGTGGTGATCAGGTCACTCCATTGAACCAACTCACCAAGTGGTCCTCCTGCAGAAAATAAATCCAATGTTTATATAATTGTGCAATAGTGCCCAAGGATATACAGTGTGGTGATCAGGTCACTCCATTGAACCAACTCACCAAGTGGTCCTCCTGCAGAAAATAAATCCAATGTTTATATAATTGTGCAATAGTGCCCAAGGATATACAGTGTGGTGATCAGGTCACTCCACTGAACCAACTCACCAAGTGGTCCTTCTGCAGAAAATAAATCTAATGTTTATATAATTGTGTAGGTTACATCTGGTTTAACATCACATGCTTTTGAGATATCAGCTTCATAAAAAAATGGAGTTTCTCATGCTGCATAAGTACAATTATTTTATATTTAAAATCAGCAATTTCTGTGGGTTTGTTTTGGATTGGTTTTATAGAGTTTAATGCCAGTGTTTAGCACATGACAGGCCAGACATGAAAGTCAGTATAACTGTTGGAGGTGAATCTGGGAAGAACCAAGGATGCAAGGGATAATTCTAGAAAGCTTTTTCACATATCCACATTGGTTAAAGTTAGACACAAACTCACATGGAGTGAAGTAAGCCATGTAGGAGATCTGTAAAGGTGTGAGACTTATATCATTCAGCCACCTGATGGCCCCATTTCATTTCTGTATAAATGTTGTTCCAGGTAATGGATTAAATAGGAAAAACAATAATGCTGTATTCAGGTCATAATACATAAAACAAGCTGTAAGTGAACAACACTTGTTTCTGTCAACAGTCACACGCCGAAATATCTAATACCAAGCACAAAGCCTAAATTCTTAAATGCTCTGTGGGTGAGGAATATACACCCATGTCTGTTCAGAACATCTTGATTCTCAAAAAAACATTCCACCAGGCATGCCTAGTGTTTTTTTACAGTTTAACTTTGTATGTTATCAGTCATACAAAATGATTTTCCCTGTGATTTATTTACTGTCACCATACTGTAAAAGAATGAGGAGATAACTCATCTTCATAGAGGTTTCAGCATCAGGTAAGGGAGATAACTCCTCTAATCAATGCATAAACTTGATGCAGACATTATTCACCTATTCTCATGTGCATTTATTTAAAGAAATTATTCATAACAATACAAGTGTAAGCTAGAGCATCTGTACAAAACTTTTAACTTTGAAATTTGAACCCCAAAAGCTAAAATTCTCTCCTTGTCCTATACCAAGGATTGGATGCTGTACACCATGTACAGTCCCAGTAATTTTTTGCTGCATGGAATGAAAATTAACTCAAGACCAAGTTTAACTAAATTGTATGTGCTTTCATCATAAGAAGTGCTTTTAATTTAAACCAAAATTCTGAGACTCCATTCAAAGATTTACATACATACAACATATCCTCCAGGTTCCCTGCTAATGTCAAGGTCCTCACTAATGACAAGGTCACCACTTACAAGCATGTCAAGGTCCCAACTTATATCCAGTTCTTATTGAAAGTACCATATGATCCATCACAAAATTTGTATACTACATGCTAGCATGGTCTAGTATTTTAAGTTTTATTCTATTGACACCTGGTTTCCATGGTAACATAAAAAATACTGAATTGAGAAAAAGCAGATCTGTAAATTGACTGACTTGTGTACTAAGTCTGCTTGAAATACCAAGAATGGTTTTAAAGTTATGCTCGATAAATGATGATGTTCAAGGATTGATGAGTGTGACACAAACAGACTGAGGTACATAGTGACAGTTACATCCTCCACATTTTTACATACCAGAGAGACAAAAAGACAGTATATGTTAAATTAGGTCTAGTTTAATTTGTTTTGATCTGAATACTGGTTAACCCTGTGAATTATGTGACACAGGGAGTGAAAAAATAATTGTGACTTAACTAATAACTTCATTTAACTGCAGAATGGGGCTAATTAGTCTGCAACTTGAGAAGGATAGAATATTGGTCTGTTTGGTTTGGACTTAACACAATTTTTCACAACATATTAGGCTATCCATGGTTGCCAATATATTTGGTGAAGGAGAGCCCATGATAAAACAGGGACAATTACCCATCCAAGGGAAGCTGCTGTGAATTTTTCTCACATACCTATGTTGCTCAAGATGAGTGAGTGATCTGTAACGATGATCACCTTAGACCACTCAGCCACCTGGAAGACCAAGCCTTGGATGAAATAGGGGAGAGAGATAAAAAGGACAGAAAGTTAAACAGACAGGTTTACAGAAAAACATATCAAGAATGATGAGACCAAACATGCAGATACATTCATAGTAGCACAGTGTACAAACAAATGCGGAGAAAACTGATTTCATTAACACATTGCTGTGATCCTTGTCAAATGTGCATCATCAAATATTATAAGATGTCATCACTATCAGCAGAAACTTAAATTAAGATACAAAGAGAAATGACCCAGCACTGCTATTAGACTAACATATCCGTCAAAAAATGACCCAACATTGCTATTAGACTAACATATCCGTCAAAAAATAAACCAACATTGCTATTAGACTAATATATCCATCAAAAAATAAACCAACATAGCTACTAGACTAACATATCCGTCAAAAAATGACCCAACATTGCTACTAGACTAACATATCCGTCAAAAAATGACCCAACATTGCTACTAGACTAACATATCCGTCAAAAAATGACCCAACATTGCTATTAGACTAACATATCCGTCAAAAAATGAACCAACATTGCTATTAGACTAACATATCCGTCAAAAAATGACCCAACATTGCTATTAGACTAACATATCCATCAAAAAATGACCCAACATTACTATTAGACTAACATATCCGTCAAAAAATGACCCAACATTGCTATTAGACTAACATATCCGTAAAAAAATAAACCAACATTGCTACTAGACCAACATATCCGTCAAAAAATGACCCAACATTGCTACTAGACTAACATATCCATCAAAAAATAAACCAACATTGCTACTAGACCAACATATCCGTCAAAAAATGACCCAACATTGCTACTAGACTAACATATCCATCAAAAAATAAACCAACATTGCTACTAGACTAACATATCCATCAAAAAATGACCCAACATTGCTACTAGACTAACATATCTGTCAAAAAATAAACCAACATTGCTATTAGACTAACATATCCATCAAAAAATGACCCAACATTGCTACTAGACTAACATATCCGTCAAAAAATAAACCAACATTGCTATTAGACTAACATATCCGTCAAAAATTAAACCAACATTGCTACTAGACTAACATATCCGTCAAAAAATGACCCAACATTGCTACTAGACTAACATATCAGTCAAAAAATTAACCAACATTGCTATTAGACTAACATATCCATCAAAAAATGATGCAACATTGCTATTAGACTAACATATCCATCAAAAAATGACGCAATATTGCTATTAGACTAACATATCCGTCAAAAAATGACACAACATTGCTATTAGACTAACATATCCGTCAAAAAATGACACAACATTGCTATTAGACTAACATATCCGTCAAAAAATTAACCAACATTGCTATTAGACTAACATATCCGTCAAAAAATAAACCAACATTGCTATTAGACTAACATATCAGTCAAAAAAATGACCCAACATTGCTATTAGACTAACATATCCGTCAAAAAATGACGCAACAAAACATACCTTTAAACTGATTTTCAGCAAATTTCCAGCCAGACTGTTGTGATAATAAGCCTAGATGAACCAAAATCTGTAAAAGAACAATATTACAAATTGAATAAGGAATTGAAATGTTGCTAAACCAAATTACTTGTTTTATTTTTAAATGTAGAATAGAAATGTTGGTAAACCAAATTACTTTTTTTATTTCTAAATATGGAATAGAAGTGTTGCTAAACCAAATTACTTGTTTTATATTTAAATATGAAATAGAAGTGTTGGTAAACCTGATCACTTGTTTTATTTTTAAATGTGGAATAGAAGTGTTGGTAAACCTAATCACTTGTTTTATTTTTAAATGTGGAATAGAAGTGTTGGTAAACCAAATTACTTGTTTTATTTTTAGATGTGGAATAGAAGTGTTCGTAAACCAAATTACTTGTTTTACTTTTAAATATGGAATAGAAGTGATGGTAAACCTAATCACTTGTTTTATTTTCAAATGTGGAAAAGAAGTGTTAGTAAACCAAATTACTTGTTTTATTTTTAGATGTGGAATAGAAGTGTTGGTAAACCTAATCACTTGTTTTATTTTTAAATGTGGAATAGAAGTGTTGGTAAACCTAATCACTTGTTTTATTTTTAAATGTGGAGTAGAAGTGTTGGTAAACCTAATCACTTGTTTTGTTTTTACATGTGGAATAGAAGTGTTGCTAAACCAAATTACTTGTTTTGCTTTTAAATGTGGAATAGAAGTGTTGGTAAACCTAATTACATGTTTTATTTTTAAATGTGGAATAGAAGTGTTGCTAAACCAAATTACTTGTTTTTTTTTAAATGTGGAATAGAAGTGTTGTTAAATCTAGTTACGTTCGAAGAGTTTCCTAATGGCTATTCCATTTAAACATACTACTACCCCACAGATGGCGAAATAAAAAACTTCCCTGCATGGTCATCAATAAACAATAATCACTTCTGCGCCATATCATATCAAAAGAATAAATGCTTCTATCAGTAGTGCCTTTTTTATTTTAATAATATGTTTCTGTCATGCCACCGTTGTGTACGTTTTCTTTTCTATCCCCACCCCTTTTTTTTAACAATAATAATATCATTGCTGATTGCTCATCTTATTTTGCGAAATTTCAGGAAAAAGAAAAACTAAACCAACATTTTCTGATGAATTATAACAGAAATACTGAAACAATTGGATCTCCAGAAGTTTTCGGATGCAACCATATATGGTATGGATGCCGCAGCCGAATATTTAGAACATTACAAAATATGGTGACAGAAAGACAATACAAGTACATGGTCTGTTGAAGATATTGGGGATATGGTTGACTTCAGTCAGCCTGGAGTCAGCTGTGGCTAATTTTAGAGATGAGAACTTGATAATAGACTGACATTTATCAGCCTCAGAATTAAGTTCGAAAATTGTACATTTCAAACTCCGCAAACTTAGAAAAGGTCCCTTCTCTTAGCTTCCATTTGATTGGTTAGAACTATGTTTGTTACAAACACGTGCTTCTGAAAAAAGCAAAACCTTGAAATAAACCAGATTACGCATTTTTAAGCTGAAATGCTCATAGCGTAATAATTCTGGTACCAATGTTTAGCTCAGGCATTCGATTTTGTATGCATACTAAAATTTTGACATACTATTATACATTTATGGAATGCCAGGCCATTTTCCAACGCTATAGCTTTTCATTGCCATGTTTATGCCATCTTAATATGCAAGTGCAAAGCACAGAATGGAAATCTGTATTCTCATTGGTTGACCAAAAATGAGGTATTGAACCTAGTGATAAACTGAATTTCAGCTGACTATAACAGGGACAGTATTCCATTTTTTGCATTACACTAAATTAAATTCATGTAGTTTGTAATATTTCATACAGAGTTTCAAGGGATAAGAATTATTCAGGCTTCCTGCACCAAAGCGATTTTTATTTTCCAGGAAATTTTAAGAAGAAAATGACAACTTTCAGGAGTTAATTAAAAAGTCTGATACTTTTGTTAAAGACACAATACTGCAGTTTAAGGCACATGTTCAAACATCTCTTACTTATCAGACTCAAACATGGTTACCGATGTAATAAGACAGTCATTGCAAAATTGTAACCATGGTTACCAATGTAATAAGACAATCATTGCAAAATTGATCATTGCAAAGTTGCAATGGAAAAATAATGTATTTTCTCTAATAAAATTTCTAGTTTAGCTCTTGAATATCAAATTCCAGGACATTTTAAGACAAAATGTAATTTTCAAGGAGGTTTCCAGGATATTTTCGTTAAATTCAAATTCCAGCAGAATTTCAGGACCTCCTAAAAATCAGGATGGAATGGTAATCCTGATTATTTTAAGGTTGTTTACATAAAGATTACAGAATGTCATGTAGATAATGTATTGGCAACAGCGATCTGAAATTTACTTCTCACCAAAAACCGTAGCCTGAAATTTTCAACACTAAAACCAGATTATGGGCCAATTCTCATTGTAGGCAAAGTTGCCAATAAAACAAGGAGTAATTTGAACGTTAACTAATTATCCATGACCAACATAAAACACTAAGAAAAATATCAGATATGTATCTCCTTGCTACTAATAGAGTCTAAATTACATAATAAAACCTGCACACCTTTTTCTGTCTCCTACCACTAAGGTCCTGTTTTGCAGCTAAACTGTTCACAGCTTTAGTCCATCTAGGCCAGATACGCCGAATACGCATTCTGATCCAGGCATAGCTCTCACGTTCATTTGGATCGACTAACATTTGCATCAGTGGTTCTATATTTGTTGTAATATTTGCCTGAAAATTAAAATAACATGTCATAATTAATTACATGTTGTAATAGTTGCCTGTAAATTGTAATTAAATGCCAAAATTAATTGTAATTGTAAATTGTAATTAAATGCCATAATTAATTGTAATTGTAAATTGTGGGAAAGGTGAAGTTCTGTACAATCAAACAATCCAGATAACTAGCCTACCATAACACAAAAACAATTCTACTGAAAGATTTAAAATGCTGTGGGAAGTTCTGTACAATCAAACAATCCATATAACTAGCCTACCATAACACAAAACCAATTCTACTGAATGATTTAACTCGCTCACTGACCTGACAGAGTCAAACCCAATATATTATTATAATATCATTGCCTTATAACATTCATACAGTGCCTCAAAACTGACCTAAATACGAAAAATAATAGCAAGAACTAGACAGATATACACATATTAATTAAAGAGGATATATACATATGTATCTCTCAATGGACGTGTGTAAGACATATCTATCAATGGACAAGGATATATATATATATATATATATATATATATATATATATATATATATATATATATATATATCAATGAATGTGGATATGTATCAATGGTCAAGTAGCTGATATATATCTATCAATTAACAAGGATATGGTACATATCTATCAATGGATAAGCAAGGCTTCCAATAATAATGCACAATGTGCGTCCCAACACAATAAATTAAAAAATGACGCATTAAAACCATATTGCTAACCAAGTCAATTTCCAGCTTGCAGAAAAGGTCAAGGTTTAACAAAACAGAGGTCTCAACAATTTTCTATGACATATGTTGAGGTCATGCTCATTAACTATGCAATGTGTTCATTTCTGAGTGTAGCCGACTAAGTAGAGTGCGCTTGATCTGGAAGGAATGACGTGTTAAGGAGTCAAATTAGAAGATAAACCCTATGATAATAAATATTTTTCTGCTTTTCCTACTTTCACGTTGAGACTTGGACAAAATGCAGTTTGCAAGTTTGCAAATTTGGAAAAGTATATTGGGGGTTAACACATATGTCATCCATTATACGTTTGTCATAATTATTACATCTTTTTACAACAAATTACATTTTTTGTTCTCCAGTATATTGATTACAATGTTTTGGTAAATTAAAAAATAAAATAATTAAATTTGAGAATGTGCTTTTAAAAACATCACGACTTCATAATAATCTTTTTTGTTTTCTATTTATAGCAACTGTATATGACCCATTTTATTTCCAAGAAAACAGATGGGTTTCACCAAGTTTAACTTAGTCTCACAGGTTCATTATATTCATAATAAAATTAAGTAGAAGACCAGTCTATGATTTATTAGATGTAGGCACCAGATTACAAGCAAGACCCTTTACGGTGTGAGTTGTCGATATATATGATGAAAAATGCAGATCGATCTTTGCAAACTTCAACATGACAGATCAGAAGAAAGGACAAATGAAACACCATTTTACAAACTTTAAAAAAAGATTATGAGAGTAATATAATTCAACACTCTGTTTTGAGGACAAGGAATGCTCATTGCTAAAAATGCAAAATTAAGTTCACGACTATCCACTATCCAGTTACATGTATCAAGTTGACTGATGGGATAAAAAATTTAATATTAACATGAATATTTAAAGAATTACAAATAAGCAAAACTGAAAGTTTTTGTGTCTCTTTATTCCTGGCATTATAATGGATATTTATCCACTTCATGTATGCCCAACATGACTGTGAGAGGGGACTGCAACTTTTGTGGTGGAACTCCTATTTTCACAAATATATATATATCTCCAAACACAAACACTAAGACACACAACTTACTGTAGAAACTATAAGGTGGAACCATTTATATTTTCTTGTAAGGACATATTTAAATGTGGAGGCCCTCGCAGCTCCATAAAATACTAATTTAACGGAAACCCTGATGGGGAAATGTATATATCAATGAAAGTGGATATGCATTGATCAGTGAATGAATACATGTATCTATCAATGAAAGGGTATATGCATTGATCAATGAATGAATACACATATCTATCAATGAAAAGGGGTATGCATTTATTAATGAATGAATACATGTATATATCAATGAAAGGGATATGCATTTATTAATGAATAAATACATGTATCTGTCAATGAAAGGGGATATGCATTTATCAATGAATGAATACATATATACATCAATGGACAGGATCTGTATATATCAGTGGACAAGGATATGTTTCTATCAATGGACAAGGATATGTTTCTATCAATGGAAAAGGATATGTATCTATCAATGGAAAAGGATATGTTTCTATCAATGGAAAAAGATATGTTTCTATCAATGGACAAGATATGTTTCTATCAATGGACAAGGATATGTTTCTATCAATGGACAAGATATGTTTCTATCAATGGACAGGGATATGTTTCTATCAATGGACAAGATATGTTTCTATCAATGGACAGGATATGTTTCTATCAATGGACAAGGATATGTTTCTATCAATGGAAAAGGATATGTATCTATCAATGGACAAGATATGTTTCTATCAATGGAAAAGGATATGTTTCTATCAATGGACAAGATATGTTTCTATCAATGGACAGGGATATGTTTCTATCAATGGACAAGATATGTTTCTATCAATGGACAGGATATGTTTCTATCAATGGACAAGGATATGTTTCTATCAATGGACAGGATATGTTTCTATCAATGGACAGGATATGAATGGAAAAGGATATGTATCTATCAATGGACAAGATATGTTTCTATCAATGGACAAGATATGTTTCTATCAATGGACAGGGATATGTTTCTATCAATGGAAAAGGATACGTATCTATCAATGGACAAGGATATGTTTCTATCAATGGACAAGATATGTTTCTATCAATGGACAAGGATATGTTTCTATCAATGGACAAGGATATGTTTCTATCAATGGACAGGGATATGTTTCTATCAATGGACAGGATATGTTTCTATCAATGGACAGGATATGTTTCTATCAATGGACAAGGATATGTTTCTATCAATGGACAAGGATATGTTTCTATCAATGGACAAGGATATGTATCCATCAACAAAACAGCCCATACTTAATCCTTCTAAGTCTATTAAGACAACAAGACAGCCCATACTTAAGCCTTTTAAGTTTAGAAAGACAACAAGACAGAGGCTAAGCCTACAAAACATTAAAATATCTGCTCTTTTGTTGGCTGAGCACAACTTTTGTGAACTTATAAGGTAGAAGCAAATGAACCTATTCCTCCATAAGTAATGGGACAGTTTTAAGTTTTTTTTAAACTCCATTGGTTATGGGCTATTGTTGTTAATTTGTACTGGGCTATTTTTATTAAATTTTTTTAACTGGAAATGGGCTTTTTTATTTTGCTTCTATTAGTGCCATTGGTATTGAACAATTTTTTTATATTTTATTTATCTGATTAGTATTGGATTCTTTTAAAAAAAAAAAAAATTAACTATTTGTATTGGGCTATTTTTATTATATTTTTAACTCGGTTGCTATTGGGCTATTTTAAGTCATTTGTTCTAATGCCATTGATAATGGGCTATTTTTAATGGTGTTTTTAACTCTACTGGTATGAACTATTTTGTTTATAGTTTTATCCAACATAAATCTTAAGAGTAATAGGACTTACCATCAGCAATGTTGTAGGATCATCTTTAGGAACTGTTGATGACCCATGCCAGGCTGACCGGGGACACCAACCTTCAACCTTAATGAAATTAATGACAGAGTAAATCAACACGTGGGTGAAGAGATTTGAATATACATGTACAGAGAAAACAGTTTCTACACTAAAAACTAAAAAATATAAGCAACAACATGGATTGATCATTACTTTCTGTTTGGCTAATTTCTGAGGGTAGATCAATTTGGAGGTAGGCATATTTTCAAGAAAAATGTTTTCTGAATATCTAAAATTGTGTTTAGTAAAAGAAAGTAGTAAAACAAATAATGATGAATACAAATGCAATTCTGCACATTAACATTGTAGTATATATATATATATATATATATATACACTTGCCTATCAGTTAGAACAAGTTTATAGATCATGTATTGTGGTAGATCTGGTCTATGCAGTGTGTTAGAAGTAATCATCAAAAATGAACACAGACTCTGATTTTCTGGTGCATTATACTACAGCATATCAGACCCTGATTTTCTGGTGCATTATACTACAGCATATCAGACCCTGATTTTCTGGTGCATTATACTACAGCATATCAGACCCTGATTTTCTGGTGCATTATGCTACAGCATATCAGACCCTGATTTTCTGGTGCATTATGCTACAGCATATCAGGATCCATGTTATTGATGTAATAAAGATGTAATATGTAATAAAGATGTAATAAAGAATACAAGATCATTGCAAGAATACTGTATGTTATTTGATGTAATAAAGAATACAAGAATTCATTGCAAGAATACTGTATGTGGCTTATTTCAAGATAATTTACTTTTAGATAAAAACCATAAGAATTAGATGGCTTCCAAGCAAAGCTCACTTTCAAGGCTGGCATAATTTTTTTAATATTGTGGTATTTAATTTGCAATGACCACTACAATTTTAAATTGTTTATGAGTGAATTTTGTCAGGAATGGAATCGGATAAAGTTTTAATTCAACCAAGATATGTGCACTGATGTAGCCATCCAATGATAAACTTTAAGCCCCACTTGGTTTTAACCACGAATCATTTTGAGTAACTCTTTGACCATTTGATCCAAATTGCAAACCGATCCACAAAGTTTGGTGAAGGTATGATGTCTAGTAACAAGGATATTTATGGAGTCATCTTTATGTCATAATAAACTTGACACTGATTCTCTGACCCCTAACCAAAAAGTTATGTTCTTTCTAAAAAATCATCCACAAAATTTGAAAATAAAAATCAGCCAACAAGTAAAGTTTTTGCAATGAAACCATTCTTCATTTTAAAAAAACAAAGACCTTAACCTTTAACCTCTTGATTAAAAACTAAAAAGCTGTCCTTCCCACCTCAAGTAAAAACCATCCACAAGCCTGTTTATCAACTAAAGTTATAATTGTGAGAAAGAAAAATTCTGAGACATACAATGAACTTTGTCCTAAAAAAAAATCAATAAGTTTCTTTGACACATCAAATGTTAACCATCTACAATGTTTAGGTGAATTTGGTCCAGATCTAATGTATAAGTGAGGGGGCCCCGATTGGCTGAGTGGTCTAAAGCTCTCTCCATTACGGATCACTGCCATCTCACCTCTGTCTGCGTGGGTTCGAGTCTCAGATTTGGCTAATGTAGTTATGTGAGAAAGCTTGCCAGTAGCTTCTCGTGGGTCGGTGGTTCTTTCTAGGGTTTTTACCGGGTTCTTCCTCCACCAAAAATACTGGCTGCCATGTAGAGCCTATCGTGTGCTGAAAAATGGTGTTAAAACCTTCAACAACAAACAACTAATGTACAAGTGTGTGTGTCTGTGTAGCTTAATCAATACCTCAGACTTGTAGCGTCATGTCTGACCTACCCATATTATCATGACACCAGGCCAAGCAGTTGTAACAGTCTTATTGCTGAATGCCAAGCAAGGCAGCTGCTAGTACCATTTTTGTGTCCTTGGTATGACTTGGCTGTGGTTCAAGCCTTGCGAACTCCCAAATCTGAGATGAATGCTCTAACCACTTAGGCCACTGGAGTGACCCCATAACTAATGTTAAATTCACTTTTTCATTGATCCTAGTTTAATTAAGCCACTTTTAACGCATTTTATTATATCACACTGAAAAATGGAAGCAAAGTGCCTCTCTAATGGATACACCATGGCAGTAAATGTGGGCTAGCATAGGTAGGCAAAGAACACAAGACTATAATTGGGCTGATCCCCATTCTTATTAAAACATGACACTAATTAATTTTTTTAATTTCATACACATTATACACTATATTATTAAAACATGAAACTAATTAAAAGAGTTTTTATTTCATACACATTATACACTATCTTATTAAAACATGACACTAATCCAAACAGTTTTTATTTCATACACATTATACACTATCTTATTAAAACATAACACTAATCAAAACAGTTTTTATTTCATACACATTATACACTATCTTATTAAAACATAACACTAATCAAAACAGTTTTTATTTCATACACATTATACACTATCTTATTCAAACATGACACTAATTATTTTTTTATTTCATACACATTATACACTATCTTATTCAAACATGACACTAATTATTTTTTTATTTCATACACATTATACACTATCTTATTAAAACATGACACTAATTAATTTTTTTTAATTTCATCCACATTATACACTATCTTATTAGAACATGACACTAATTAAAACAGTTTTTATTTCATACACATTATACACTATCTTATTAAAACATGACACTAATTAAAACAGTTTTTATTTCATACACATTATACACTATCTTATTAAAACATGACACTAATCCAAACAGAATTTATTTCAGACAAATTATAGATTATCTTATTAACACATGATACTAATCAAAACAGTTTTTATTTCATACACATTATACACTATCTTATTAAAACATGACACCAATTAATTTTTTAAATTTCATACACATTATACACTATCTTATTAAAACATAACACTAATCAAAACATTTTTTATTTCATACACATTATACACTATCTTATTAAAACATAACACTAATCAAAACATTTTTTATTTCATACACATTATACACTATCTTATTAAAACATGACACTAATCCAAACAATTTTTATTTCATACACATTATAGATTATCTTATTAAAACATGATACTAATCAAAACAGTTTTTATTTCATACACATTATACACTATCTTATTAAAACATGACACTAATTAAAAGTTTTTATTTCATACACATTATACACTATCTTTTTAAAACATGACACTAATTTTTTTAATTTCATACACATTATACACTATCTTATTAAAACATGACACTAATCCAAACAGTTTTTATTTCATACACATTATACACTATCTTATTAAAACATAACACTAATCAAAACAGTTTTTATTTCATACACATTATACACTATCTTATTAAAACATGAAACTAATTATTTTTTATTTCATACACATTATACACTATCTTATCAAAACATGACACTAATTATTTTTTTTATTTCATACACATTATACACTATCTTATTAAAACATGACACTAATAATTTTTTTATTTCATACACAATATACACTATCTTATTAAAACATGACACTAATTATTTCTTTTATTTCATACACATTATACACTATCTTATTAAAACATGACACTAATTAAAACAGTTTTTATTTCATACACATTATACACTATCTTAATAAAACATGACACTAATTATTTCTTTTATTTCATACACATTATACACTATCTTATTAAAACATGACACTAATACAAACAGTTTTTATTTCATACACATTATAGATTATCTTATTAAAACATGATACTAATCAAAACAGTTTTTATTTCACACACATTTTAGATTATCTTATTAAAACAAGACACTAATCAAAACAGTTTTTATTTCATACACATTATAACACTATCTTATTAAAACATGACACTAATTAAAAGTTTTTATTTCATACACATTATACACTATCTTATTAAAACATGACACTAATTAAAACAGTTTTTATTTCATACACATTATACACTATCTTATTAAAACATGACACTAATTAAAAGTTTTTATTTCATACACATTATACACTATCTTATTAAAACATGACACTAATTAAAACAGTTTTTATTTCATACACATTATACACTATCTTATTAAAACATGATACTAATTAAAAGTTTTTATTTCATACACATTATACACTATCTTATTAAAACCTGACACTAATTATCTTTTTAATTTCATACACATTATACACTATCTTATTAAAACATGACACTAATTAAAACAGTTTTAATTTCATACACATTATACACTATCTTATTAAAACATGACACTATTTTTTTTATTTCATACACATTATACACTATCTTATTAAAACATGACACTATTTTTTTTATTTCATACACATTATACACGATCTTATTAAAACATGACACTAATTAAAACAATTTTATTTCATACACATTATACACTATCTTATTAAAACATGACTAATTATTTTTTTTATTTCATACACATTATACACTATCTTATTAAAACATGACACTAATTAAAACAGTTTTTATTTCATACACATTATACACTATCTAATTAAAGCATGACACTAATTAAAACAGTTTTTATTTCATACACATTATACACTATCTTATTAAAACATGACACTAATTAAAACAGTTTTTATTTCATACACATTATACACTATCTTATTAAAACATGACACTAATTTAAACAGTTTTTATTTCATACACATTATACACTATCTTATTGAAACATGACACTAATTAAAAGAGTTTTATTTCATACACATTATACACTATCTTATTAAAACATGATACTAATTAAAATATTTTTATTTCATACACATTATACACTATCTTATTAAAACACGACACTAATTAAAAGAGTTTTATTTCATACACATTATACACTATCTTATTAAAACATGACACTAATTAAAACAGTTTTTATTTCATACACATTATACACTATCTTATTAAAACATGACACTAATTAAAAGTTTTTATTTCATACACATTATACACTATCTTATTAAAACATGACACTAATCAAAACAGTTTTTATTTCATATACATTATACACTATCTTATTAAAACATGACACTAATTTAAACAGTTTTTATTTCATACACATTATACACTATCTTATTGAAACATGACACTAATTAAAAGAGTTTTATTTCATACACATTATACACTATCTTATTAAAACATGATACTAATTAAAATATTTTTTATTTCATACACATTATACACTATCTTATTAAAACACGACACTAATTAAAAGAGTTTTATTTCATACACATTATACACTATCTTAGTAAAACATGACACTAATTAAAAGTTTTTATTTTATACACATTATGACTTTTTCATTGCAGAATTTTAATGAGTTAAATACCCCCAAAAATAAGTTCAATTGTTAAATTAAAAAAAAATCAATTCATGCTAATTGTTCTAATTAACAGTAACACATGTTTGTAACATATCTCACTGAGGAATAAATCAAGTTTGTATCATACCTCACTAAGGTACATGATGAAGGAACAAAGAGAACCATCCACTCCATAGTTAGTATAGCATGGATCCGACTTCCACATCTGTTTCATCCACTGAAAAATAAATCCCACATATTAATTACATATCAAATTATTAAATGAATTTGCTACAATATTTTATCATTCAATAAGTTTTTTGTTTGTTAAAATCTAAGTAACATTAGTTGGCAATTTTTTTTATTAAACTTACTGTTACACTTAGGCGTTTGGTATGTTTTCTGAAGTGAACTTGTTGATAATGTTTTGGAATTTTAAAATCATCTTTTCAGAAAATGCTACTGTGACATAGGTCAAATGAGTATGTGTACAAAGATTGTTTTGTAAACCAAATCTTAATTCCTGTTTTGAGTTCAGTCTTGTAGAATCTGCTGATGAATATCCGACTGGTCAATATGGAGAACAACAGCATATAACATGTTGCCCAAAAGAACATCTTACGTAGAAAGCATACTTGTGCAACTTCCTGGTGGAGTTAAGAATATGTGTTTAAATTGACTGTCATATTCTTGGTTACTGGAAAAATCATACGAAACTGATTTTAAAGCTAATCAGACCACACCATTGTAAATCTTTACTACACACCAAATCTTGCTTGAAATTATGCTGATCAATCAAAACACTGTATTAGTGAATTTCAACAAATAATTTTTGAGCTGGGAGTAACATTAATTACCTGAAATGTTATGTAAAGTTTTATGACAGGCCAACTTGGATCTTTTTATGCAGCAAGTGGTGGTGGTGGTAGGGGCTGTGAATTAGGCACCACCAATTTAGCCTTGTTTACTCAACCTTTTGTTATTTTTCCGTATATACAAACATAGAGTCTAACCAGTCAGAGATAATCCGAATCTATCTCTATTTTAGTCTACAGCTATGGATGCTTGGCTACAGAATAAGAAATCCCAAGTTTAAAAAGTTTTACAACTGATAAACTATCTCATTTACCAGAACTTTTAGTTTTCATTTCAAGTCAGGATTTCACAGCGAAACTTTTGTCAACATAAATATAAAATTCAAGTCAAGCCATCGGTCATCAGGACAAATTTCAGTGAATCAGTTCCTTGGAATTCAAACTTAAGTTAAAGTCCAGATTTAATTTACAATAGTCAAATCGTAAATTTTCCATCATACAAAAGTACCTTAACTCAAAATCGAACAAAACAATCTGACCAAATAAAGGTTGGATATGTCAATTTCAAGTAAGGTTTCAAAAGTTTTAGCTACATATCTACTCTAGATGTCAAGTAAAGTTTTACAATTGAAACCACTCGGGTGGCCTAAATGGTTGGAGTGTCCACTTCGGATCAGGGAGGATGATGGTTTTTTAACCTCAGCTGAGTCATAACAAAAGCTTACAAATATGGTAGTATCAGCTGCCTTGTTTGGTTCACAGCGATAATAGTGTTAGGACTGGTTGGTATGGTGTCAGGATAAAGTGTTCGGGTGGGACCTGATGCTGGATGTCTGAGACATGATGCCCCAGTGTTAGACATCACTGGAGACATTTTAGCAATAGGACTAAAATTGTTAAAGCCATGTTACAGATCTAAATCATACACAATAGAAAGACTAGGTTTGAACAGAAACTCAAGTCCAGAATCCAGTGATCATACGGACTAACACTGACATACAACAAAAAAACTTTACAAAATCAATTGTCTCAAATCTCGAATAAAACCATAGGAATTATTTCATAAAATGTCTGAGATATACCTCTATTTTGCCCATACACTGTGGATAGAGCTGCTTGTCTTTCTTTGTAAGTTCACACTGCTCATTCTTTCCTTCTAGTAAATCTGAAACAAACAATGTTACTGCTATGTCAGACTAATTCATTTTAAAAAAATATAAATCACCAAAAATTGAGTGTTTTAGTCAGATTTTTGAAGAAGAAAAACCAGATCTATTTTTAGCCATTTATTTGAAAAGGGGATCTACCTCACCACCTTAATAAACGTTAGATGGCCACATCTCTGCCACATCACATTGGAAGTATATGGTTACAAAAATAACAACATGAGAGCCTCATAATAAAATGAGATCATATCGTTTTCAAGACCAATTATTTATTATCGGCATTAAGAACCTAGTAATTACCATATACACGTATTAATGTTCCTCTTTGATGCCTCCAACTACACTCTATCAGCACAAAAGACCCCAAAGTCTACAATTATTTGCCCCTCCAACGTTATAGGCAATGTTATTTGACTCTCTGAACCAGTTTTTCGGTTGATTTTACAAACTTGTTCACAAAGGCCATCATATCTGCAGTCACTTTTATCCCTTTGATAATTTTCTGTTTCAAATATTAATAAAATAAGTGCAGACATTACCACTATATTTTACCTTAATCTTTTACGTATATTTTTCTTTAAGAATTTGTTTGCATGCAGCACTAATTCTTAACATCACAACAAAGAAATATTATAGGATATATCAAGTATATGATTATCTCAACACAATTCCTAGTTCTGACATATATGAGATTCAGAGAATGGGATAAAGCAGATTCAGAGAATGGGGTAAAGTAGATTCAGAGAATGGGGTAAAGTAGATTCAGAGAATGGGGTCAATTAAATCCAGAGAACGGGGTATAATAGATTCAGAGAATGGGGTAAATTAGATTCAGAGAACGGGGTATAATAGATTCAGAGAATGGGGTAAATTAGATTCAGGTCTCACTGGATAGTTTTGCATTCTGACACCTCCCTAATATTTAAGGTAGAAGGCATGAGCCTAATTATCACAATCCTAGCATTTTTCAGTTCACACAAGAGCTACATCTGTAATGTGGTTTAGATTTACTTTTAGTTAGGCTTGGAAACTGGTTGACTTGTTGGTGACTGCCTGCACACAGTTAGACTAGAACTGGAGATCAAATGCATAACTTGAGCTTCAAGTGAGCCGCTGACTTGGCTTGCGTATTTACATGTGTCTGCTACAGAGGTAAATATCTAAAAATCTAGATGGTTGATTTGCGATGAAAAGTATGCTAATATGTTACAGTACTAGTGAATTTTATTCATGTATAAGGCATATACTGATTCTTTTAGCTGTCTTGTCACAGGAAAATATTCAAAATAGCTCTTTCCTGTAAAAAATGAATGTAAAAAAGAGGAGTTGGGGGCAGTATTGATTCAGTATACAAGCCACTAGTTGCATAAGGAATTAACTTTAATAACTCAGTCAGAATCTTACAAGCATCATTTCAACAAAAATAATTAGTTAATTTCTATTTGTGTCTTTAATATAATATTATTATTACTTTCCTGCTACAGGTCATTGTCGGACAAATATTTGCCAAAAAAGACTGTCCAGTGAGACCTCAAATAAAGGGCTAAACTTGATTCATAAAATGGGGTAAAGTAGATTCAGAGAATGGGGTAAACTTGATTCATATAATGGGGTAAAGTAGATTCAGAGAATGGGGTAAACTTGATTAATAAAATGGGGTAGAGTAGATTCAGAGAATGGGGTAAACTCAATTCAGAGAATGGGATAAAGTAGATTCAGAGAATAGGGTAAAGTAGATTCAGAGAATGGGGTAAAGTAGATTCAGATAATGGGGTAAAGTAGAGTCAGAGAATGGGGTAAAGTAGATTCATAAAATGGGGTACAGTAGACTCAGATAATGGGGTAAACTCAATTCAGAGAATGGGGTAAAGTAGATTCAGAGAATAGGGTAAAGTAGATTCAGAGAATGGGGTAAAGTAGATTCATAAAATGGGGTAAAGTATATTCATAAAATGGGGTAAAGTAGATTCAGAGAATGGGGTAAAATAGATTCATATAATGGGGTAAGATAGATTCAGTTAATGGGGTAAAGTAGATTAAGATAATGGGGTAAAGCAGATTCAGAGAATGGGGTAAACTCAATTCAGAGAATGGGGTAAAGTAGATTCAGAGAATAGGGTAAAAGTAGATTCAGAGAATGGGGTAAAGTAGATTCAGATAATGGGGTAAACTCAATTCAGATAATGGGGTAAAGTAGATTCAGATAATGGGGTAAAGTACATTCATATAATGGAGTAAGATATATTCAGATAATGGGGTAAAGTAGATTTAGATAATGGGGCAAAGCAGATTCAGAGAATGGGTAAACTTGACTCATAGAATGGGGTAAAGTAGATTCACAGAATGGGGTAAATTCACAGAATGGGGTAAAGTAGATTCAGAGAACAAGGGGAAAAGTAGATTCAGAAAATGGGGTAAAATAGATTCAGAGAACAGGGTAAAGTAGATTCAGAGAATGAGGTAACATAGATAATTCCAGCATACTAGCTACTGCAACTGAATAGAAATCATCTGATGATTTTTATTATAAGAAATAACTGAGCAAAATGAACATTTAATAATTAGATAAACGATACATATCAGGTAAATACAGCATGCCTTGTTCTTTTTGCTTGTATGACTTGTGGCATATTGTTAAATCTTTATTTGCAGGACATGGTATTTAATTTACATTTTCCAAAATGCTGCAAGGGTGTGTTCTGGATGAAGCACTGTGAAAATTATTAAATCCATGAAGTAATGCACAATGTCACTGTGTGAAAGTTATAAATTCAATGGAATAATAGACAATGTCACTGTGTGAAAGTTATGAATTTAATGGAATTATAATAGACAATGTCATTTTGTGTAGTTATAAATTCAATGGAATAATAGACAATGTCACTGTGTGTAAGTTATGAATTTAATGGAATAATAGACAATGTCACGGTGTGAAAGTTATAAATTCAATGGAATAATAGACAATGTCACGGTGTGAAAGTTATGAATTTAATGGAATAACAGACAATGTCACTGTGTGTAAGTTATGAATTTAATGGAATAACAGACAATGTCACGGTGTGAAAGTTATGAATTTAATGGAATAACAGACAATGTCACGGTGTGAAAGATATGAATTTAATGGAATAATAGACAATGTCACTGTGTGAAAGTTATAAATTCAATGGAACAATATACAATGTCACTGTGTGTAAGTTATGAATTTAACGGAATAATAGACAATGTCACTGTGTGAAAGTTATGAATTCAATGGAATAATATACAATGTCACTGTGTGAAAGTTATGAATTTAATGGAATAATAGACAATGTCATTGTGTGAAAGTTATAAATTTAATGGAATAATAGACAATGAGCAGCAGAGAGTGTGAACAGACCAAATTTTTAGGCGTCAACGATGCTTCCTTCTAGTTAATATTTACTAGGAAGTCTCATTTGTCAAATAGACCCTTCTAGTAAATATTAACTAGAATGGTCCATTTGGTAAAAAAAAAAGACGCCATACAGTTGGCGTTCACCCTCTGTGCTGCTATGCGCTAACCGATACAATGATGAATTAGCGATATCTTTTTTATATAAAATGTCAAACATCGGAGAGGCACAAATAATTAGATTAACTCGAGAACGGTTGGCTGCAATTAAGAAATTTCTCCCGGTGAGAGATTCTTTCAGAGATAATTTGCAAGCGCGTCAACAAGCAAAGATGGATTTTACCACCGATACTGAGCAATTATTTAAGCCGATAACTACGGCAACTGGGGAGGTTGTAACCGCGATAAAAGAATCTAAACCTGTTGTTGCTCCACCTGTTGAACCTGCGGTTGAACCTGTGGTTAAACCTAAAAAAATCATCGGTGTACGAGTTCAAGAACTCCGAAATAGATTTACCGAGAAGACTTTAGAATTTATCGATGAAACTAAATTAGAGAAATTAACAGACTTTGCCGCGTTAGGATATTATCAAAAAAATAGGTATTTAAATCCTAAACATGTAGGTTCTATTTCAAATGTAAAAGAGTTTTCTGATGCGGTTTTAAAATTAAAAATCAGATACCAAAAATTAATAATAATGATCCTTCATATCAAGAATATAAAACTGCCATTAGCAGAAAAGATTACATATATCAACAACAGCGAGATTTATTAGAAACTGAACAACAACGACTAGCAACAGAACAACAACAACTAAAACAACGAGAAAAACAAGAACGAGCAGAAGAACGAAAACGTGTACAATCAACTCCCAAAAAACGAGGACGACCACGAAAACAATCAGATCTTCCGGAAAATCCTTTGGATGTTCAACGAGAAGAACCTGAAGAAGAAGAATCCAACTATAATATATATGAAAAATTAGGTTTGGGTTATCGCGGTGGTGGAATTGGAAATTCAATACCCTGTTCAAGAAGTGTACTCGATGATATATCACGGTTAGAAGTTCTCATTGGAGGAGTACGAGCTGGAAATAATTCTCCAAAAATAATTAACGAGGCAACTGAAATCTGTCAGCGGTTATTTCAAGGACATGTAATGGATATCGGACTATATCGTAGTTTCATCGATGAACTTACCGATGATTATTACAGTGATTAGACATATAGCATTTAAATAAAATGATAGTACATCGTAGTATGAACAGAGCAAGATCTGTTTATGTTGTAAACTCGCGACTACCGGTTTACAAGTTCACGTATGGTAATGGACTTGGTGATATTGTCACCGGATTATTTACTAGAATTGCTCCAAAGATTTTACCTGTTGGTAAGGAAATAGCGTCAAAGGCTATTGGTGTTTTCGGTGACCGAGATGGTAAAGTTATCGGTGATAGCGCATTTGATATGTTGGGCGATGCAAAGGAAAAACTTATGTCGTTGGCAAAACGTGGAAATAGAAATTCAAAGAAAAACGGAAATGGATTTCAACGAAGAAAGTTTCAATTACAGTCTACGGAACAAATGCCACCGAAAATAGGTAACGCAATTAATAAACTTGCAGAGGCGAGGTTGAGATTAATTGCTGGTTCAGGGTTGGCGCGGTTAAACATTTAGATCAACTACGTTAATATAAAATGTTCAAGGACGAAATCGATGATCCTTTTAAAGTAGATGATCCCATAGGAAGAAATAATTCTATACACGATTATCAGTATTTTTCATATCAAGCGCAGGATCCAAATACAAGGTCAAGAATTGAACTCAGATTCGATGACACATCTAAATACTTCTTGCCGTGTGAAGCATTCATCGAAGTAGAAGGACAACTGCGGAAAGGTGATGTTAATAAGACTCTATTTGTTGACGCTGATAATCTCGAAAACATCCCGATTGGATTTGTCAACAACGGAATAATGGCGTTATTTAACAACGCCCAGTATACAATTGGTTCTAGTAAGATTGAATCCATCGATAATGATGTTGATGTTGCAACCACAATTATAGGTTTAGCTAGACATTCTGATGATTTTATTAAATCTGCGGGTCATTCAATGATGTTTGCGAAGGATACTTCTAATAACGCTGATCATAGACAATTTACGTTAAGACGACCAAAAAAACATACAGCGGCTAATGATGATGCTGATGTTGAAGCTGTTGTTGTAAGTAGTAATCCTAATTACAACGCAGGATTTGCATCACGAAAGGCTAACATAGATAAACTTGGTAGATTTTCGTGTACGATTCCATTGTCGCATATATTTGGATTTTGCAGAGACGTCCGGCGAGTGATATTTGGTGCTAGTCATACTGTAACACTCACACGAAGATCATCTGATGATTATGCTCTTTGGCGTGGTCCTAATCCTGTAGAAGATGGTAGTTTAACATTAACAAAGTTAGCGTTATGGATGCCGGTTATGACTCCATTGTTGGCTGTTGAGACTCGATTGTTATCGTTTATGGACCGCGGAGGAAGATCAATGTTGAGTTGGTGTGATGTTACAACAGCTACTACATCTAGTACAGGTACTGGAGTTTTTACTTGGCAACTTGCATTGACGAAAAATGTTTCCGCACCAAGACATGTTTTTGTTGTATTGCAGAGCGCGAACAGAACTCAAAAAATAGCCGGTGCTGCAAATGATAGTCTACAATTACGATCTCATATGATATTTGACAAATGTGATGTCAGTGAAGTATCATTGCGAATAAGTAATCAACAAGAACCCGCAGAAAATCTTATCATCGACTACGAAAAAAATCAAATAGGACGAGTTTATCATCGATTGTGGTCGTTTATGGGCCGTGATCAAAATATCGATACTGGACTTCAAATATCACAGGTGGATTTTAAAGAATTAAATCCGATTTATTACTTTTCGCTGCCACATCTTGATCTATCTAAACACTCTACCGTTGATGTAAAATTTCAAGCCCGTATCGGTGATGCTCTTGGAGGATTTAGAGCAGATGCTGTTCTTCTCAGTGATAAAAATATGATACTTGAAGGAGGTGGTGGAAAAATGAGTCATTGATGCACCAGTGGAAAACCTGTAATTGAATCAATCAATGTTATATAAAAATGTCGTATAACACTATTAATGTCACATTGACACCCGGTCAGATAAAAAAACTTCAATCGAGTTCAGCTAAAAAAATGTGGAACTACGATTACGCTAAAACATAATCAAATGACCGGCGGATCAAATAAACTATCGTTGACGAAAACTCAGGTTAATCATTTTAATAACGCGCTCAAAGATAAAAAGGGAGTTCAGATTACGCTATCTGCGGCTGCTATAGCAAATATGATAAAAATCGGAGGATTTTTCCCGTTGTTGGCTGCAATTCCAGGATTGATTGCATCAGCGGCTCCGGCAATTCTTGGAGCGTTAGGAACTGGTGCAGCTGGAGCACTTGCTTCTGGTGTTGTCAATAAGATAATGAATGGGTAAAGGTCTAAAGGGAAAATCAAAAAAAAAAAGGGAAAGGGATTCAGACTACCAGGAAGTCGATTCACGCGATACTACAAAACCAGTTAGTGAAATCCAACGAAATTTCACCAGGAAAATCCAACGAAATTTCACCAGGAAAATCCAAAGGATTTTTACCCATGTCAAATTTTGATTTACTTGACGCAGTAAAAAAACTCCCAATAAAGCATTTCAGAGGTGTATTCATGAAAGATCAATTACCAGCAAAACCACAAATACCAGAAACTGGAATAATTAATCTTGATGATAATACTGGACCTGAAACTCTGTAACAGAATTGTTACCGAGAGGAGGGTGGATTAAATGAACAATACAAACACAATTTGTGAAAGAAAATATAAATTTATGTAATAAATTATAAATGAAAAAAATACAGATGTAACAACACAATAATTCATGCACTCAACCCACAATTACACTCACAACCATTCACAATACATGAACAAATTAAATATTAATACAAAAGGAATCTCAGATGTAAAGGGATCTCTTGGACTATACACAGATCCAAGGATCCTTTACGAAAGTTAAATTAATGCAAGTATAAATTACGAAAAATGAACACAAACGACAAACTATACTATCGCACGATGGATTGCGATAACTAGCACGACCATATACTTGTATTCAATCAAGTTGCTAGCTTTTATTGATATCTATGCGATCACTTGAAATATTATTGTGATCTGACATAAGCATGCAAATACAACAATGTATTAAATTGTATTACAATTTCAATACACATATGTGTCTCGACCCCGTATAACCGCACGATTCAGCAACAGTTGAATCGTCTCCCAGTTTCCCCGAAAACCTAGGGTTGACCAATACTATTATCGGACGTTTCCCTTCACGGATCCACCACAGTTATACGTTCAGACAACATACAACATCTACCAGAACCAACGGTTCCTCACTACCCTAGATGTCGACCCGGATGTTTTACAACTCAGACAGCTCCGACACTCGGACTTCTAGCTTTCCGGATATTCACACGTTACACAGATGTTGACGAACAGACAGTTCGACACACAGACAGATACTTCAATTCCGTTTGCACAAATTAACGGCACAATCACATTCAGATATTTATACAGAGATGTTCCGGAACAAATAATAGATGTCCCACAACAAATCAGACGATATCAAAGACGTTTATCAAAAGATGGTATCAGATGTGTTAACAGCTACGGTATCAGAAATGGTATCAACTACGTTAGCAGCTACGGTATCAGAAACATTGACATCTACGGTATCAGATCTACGGTATCAGATCTACGGTATCAGAAACATTGACATCTACGGTATCAGCGATTATCAGATCTATGGTAACAGCGATTGTCAGCTACAGTATCAGAAACACGGTAACAGCTACAATAAACAAAACCAGACTAATAATAGTTGTCTCAAAAATAATCTAAGCCGTAGATTACGATATTGCATTTAAAGTCTAATAGTGACTAGTAATTCCAAATATTCCACGTTTAATTGCAATAAAAGCATCATTATACGAAATGATAATCTGAATAAAATTCACAATAAAACGAAAATGTAAATTTAACACTCACCCCTTTGGCTGGAGATTGCAAGACGAGCTTATCTATCCTTCGATTAGATATTTTGGTTCCCGTAATTATTATGAGAAATATCTCGCCTTATATACTCTCTATAGGTGAACATAAATCACATCGAGCTTGCCGTGCACCACGTGAAACGAGTATTTCGGATTTCATGTAAATAACAAACTGGCACATGCAAATCGTTACACGCCACTTACCTTGGAGAAAACCACTTAATCACCCCAGGTAATGCGTGTACGACGAAATCAAGAAAATGGTGAGTTTCGTTTGCAATTCAAGAAGAACAAAAATCAGTTCAATTTTCGCCTAATTCTGTGACAAACTCATTGGGTTTGTTACGCGATATATCCAACGTCAATTATTTATTTTGACTCATATGGATTACCACCACCGGTTGAATTTGTCAAATATGTGTCTAAATTGCAAAAAAATTCTATTTCTTCAAAATCGCGAAGTAAACCAATCCCAAAATCGAAGATTTCAGTTTGGTATTCAACGTTGCCCACGCAGACATTAACAGATCCTCCAATATGTGGCCGAGAAACTCTTAACGCGTTGATGATTATCTCGGCAAATCCTAAATTACCTCATAAAGCCATCCACGAGTACACAATGATGAAAAATTCTTCAGAATTTGAGAGATAGATCTAATATACAATACAATGGCAGACATTTTTGGAAGATCAGTAACACGCCCTTCTTCAGAAGGGGTTACTATCTCACAGGTAAAAAAAATAATCAACAAAGCTATTTCATCGATAGCAAACTTAGATGAATTAAAAAAATTATCTGATCAAATAAATACTATTATAGGATTACAAAAAACTATCGATGACATTAAAGTAACTGCTGGTGATTCCGCATCACAAGTAACTAAAGTACGTGGTGAATTTAACGATCATATAACCAAGTTTAATCAGCTTCAACAGGATATCAGTACCATTGAAACTCCCATAAATAATTTCTTTGGTGTCCCACCTACACACGCTGATTTACACATCGCAAAAGTAAAAGCAGCCGTTGATAATTTATCAAAATTACGAACTGATTTTGATTCTCATGTTGAGCAATTTACTAGTTTACGAAGAAATTTTAGAAAAGCTGATGACGCCATCGACAAGTTCTTCGGAAAAGATGCAAAACCAGATGATATTAAAAAAACTCTCACAGACATTATTACCAAACTTGATGAAATAACCGCGATTAATTCCCGGTTATGTGTTATTCGCGAAACGAGATCAATTTCAGATTTAATCGCGATTAATAAAAATTCCATCGAAGATCTTAACGTGAACATCGAAAATCTTAGAACGACCACTAATGGCATCATAACAAATGCAACAAGGATGATAGCAATACTTGAAAAAAAAAAAATTCCTCATGATAAATCTATTGTCAATAACGTCGTATACACAATTCAACACGGATCATATATGTGGACACCTACAAATAATATTTTACACATTACTGCAACCGTAAAAATTATTTATCGATTAACATTGGTGACACCAACGTTGTTTACGTTATCATCGTCGAGTTCATCTGGAGTCAATAATACGATATCAATGATCATCGACAAGGATATGATTGAACAATTCACGATTACATCCACTGATAATAATCTAGCTAGGGTTTCAATGTCATGGTATGTTGAATTTGTTGCTGATTTAAGTAAACAGATAAACTAGAAGTTTCAATTGAATTTCATCAGAGAATTGTTGACTACGTTAATAGATAAAATGTCAACGATGAAATCGTCAACGACGTCATTGGCACCAACAGTGTTTGAATATCGTTATAACACCGTCAAAGATTTTCAAAACAAACTTGAAGCGTTAATCACCGAGTATAAAACCAAAAAGAAAAAATATCAACGTAGAATCACTGCGTTAGATGTAGCTGTTTACTCGGTGTCAGGTGTAATTGCCGGCGCTGGAATAATACTATCATCAGTGGTAATGATAGCTCCAGTTGTTGTCCCTGTGATAATATCCGCGGCGGCAACAATCACAGGAGTATTTACCACGATAACAAAAAAAATATCATCGTGTTCTCAATGAAAATTTAATGATTACTCTATTAAACATATCACTGTGTCAAACGCTTATTCGGAATTGTCAATGTTAATCTCGTCGGCAATTGACGATCAAATAATATCCGACGAGGAATTCTCGAAGATGGTTCGGTTGTATGATTCAACGATTTCAAAATTGGAACGTGACAATAATAATAACAATGGCAACATCGTCGCAAGAAATCCTTCAACGAATAGCAACAAACACCGCCAACACAAAAACAAAGTTGATCTCGCTGGTAACGAAAACACCAGAATCCAGCATTGAATTTAATCCTCCATTGGCGGTATCTTCAATCGCGTTAACACAATTAAGATGCTACTACAGTTGGCCAAATGTAAGATCAGCACCGTTTAATGGTAAACCTCCCAATAACAGTTTTACATTCACGTATAGAAAAACTAACCCCGATGGTACAAAATCCGAACCAACCACACATACAATACATTTACCAACAGGCGTATACGATATCGAAGATATCAATGAAGCAATCATAGATTCAATCCAGGCAATCACAGGACCGAATAAAATCGACATCAAAGATGAACCTGATAAATATCCTATTGAAATAAAGGGATCCGAGCCGCTGCTGTCAACGGTCATCGAAGTAAATTCACCGGATTACTCCGTAGACATATATAACAGCTCAATTAGAAGATTATTAGGTTATCCTGAGTTTATTCCAGGCACCGTCGACATAAAAGATCTACCACGTGAACCATTGAAATCTGACTATGTTTCCACGAAAGAAGAAAATCATACATTTGATGATACCGATGATACTGTTTTTACAAGATATGAACCACCAGATTTAACAAATGAAAATTATGATCATATTTATGTTCTTACAATTAATTATTTAGATAGTACACTTGATCGTTATCGTGGATATTTAAGAAATGCGATGAATATAATCCCAACTAACCGAGATCATATTATCAAGTTAATAGAAATATGTAATAAAATTATCTCTGACTTAGAAAAATTTATCAAGGATGTTAAAAACCTGGAAGAAAGATTCAAAGTCCCAGAAAACTTACGTGAAACAAATAATCCTCGTGCAAAAAAATTTGACATACCAGCATTACGTAAAGAAATCATTGATATCATCGACGACGGTTTTAGAAAGATTCATCAAAATTGGTTAGATAGTCTTCCCGCGGTTCATTATCAATTGCCGGAACCTAGCAAATCCGACTTTTTCACTGATGATCCACCAGCGATAGATCCTAAATTCAACTACAACTTCGATATTAGTTTTCTACGACCTCAAGATATTTATCAAAAATACTCATACAACGTCTACGATGGAACAGAAACTGATACACTTAGCAAATACGAATACAACGAAAACGGTAAAATAATATGGAGATTTGCTCTTGGCGATCAAGGTGTATTTGTAATCACAGAGAAATCTCTTACTGGGATCTTCAACTCAATGACACAAATGTTCCAGATGAAATTAAATCAACTTCGAGATTACCTACAATGATCTCTGTTGTTAGATTTAACAACCCAGCGTGTTACAATCAACAATGAACTACCTCAATGATAGATTACTCTCGTTTGTATACGAAGATAAATCACCAAACAAAGAAAAGTTCCAAAGAGTGTTTTCATGTACCAATGATAATTTAGTGTTTATGAAATTCCCCGGGTATAATGTACCAGCGTTAAAAGCATCATTGAAAAAACTCATTGATGAATTCTTCCCACAGATTCACGCGTTATGGTTTAAGATAAATCCTCCCAAGGAAATCTTAACGTCAACGAATTCAGTGTATCGTAATAACAAACACAGATCTCCCGGCAACGTTGATATATCATCTGTTATTGCAATACACGTTATCTGTGATGGTATCTTGGGAAGTTTCTCCGTGGACGTTTCAAAATCAAACAGCGCCAATCAAGGATATATCATGTACACGTTTTCTCCAGACGTATCCCCGGGAAGTCTTATAGTGAAAAATCCGCCTAATTTGACTTACTTGGAGCCCATTAATCCATTTCTGTCCAGGATGAATTTTTCAATAACCGACCAAGAATTTAACCTAATTGACCTTCGCGGGGAAACACTACAAATAACGCTAGATGTAAAGTCCTAAAGGACTTTCAAAATCGTAAAAATTCTTTAGTGAAATTCTGAAAGTTTTTTCATAAAATCAACGGTGAAAACCACCCGAATTCATTTAGAGAAAATCGATTTTAGTTAAATTTTTCAGCAAACTAATCATTCAACAACGTAAAATCGTCATAAAAAACATCAAATATTCGATAAATATCAACGATAACACATTAAATTTACCTTAAAAAGTATCGAAATTTAACTAAAATCGATTTTCTCTAAATGAATTCGGGGGGTTTTCACCGTTGATTTTATGAAAAATCTGTCAACGGATTACACAAAAATGACAAAAAAAAAGTGAAAAATCAATGAAATTTTAACAAAATCAATGAAATTTTAACAAAATCAATGAAATTTTAACAAAATCAATGAAATTTTAACAAAATCAATGAAATTTTAACCTGTGTGTGTAGTATTATACAATGTGCCTGATTTTCAACAATTAGAAAAATCTAAAAGAACTTCAATAATGTATCAACACGTGCTAGTATCTATCCATGACAAAGAACTTCTTGTGGACGCTATCAGAGAGGTATTCGGGGGCAACACAACAAGTGAATTCTACGTGGATATAGTCATAGATAACCTAGGCGAAAAATCCTTGTATTTTCAAGAAAAGTTTCTATTGACTGATTATCAACTGTTAAATCTTCAGCAAAACGTTATAACCATGGTGAGATTAACCCGTGATCAAATAATGCAGTATGCTCATTCATGCTTATCCGTGCAAAATCTTAAAAAAATCTTACATATTTTCTAAAATTTTTCATTGAAATTGCTTTGTTGAAAATCTTCGATTTTCCATTCACGATTTTGAAATTCTAAAGATTTTTCAGCTAAAAAAAAATCACTACGTGAACTTTTATACTTCCCTGTTGTCACACACACACTAACAGGTATTATACATGACAATTTTACTTCCCTGTTGTTGACACAGGTTTTACAAAATTGTTCAGTAATCGGAGACGCATTCATTACCTGTGTACCCGTTATACAACAAAGGAGGCTCTCTACGCGTGGGAATCAACCTGATCGATTAAAGCTTTTATCTGTCTAACCTTACAATTAATAAATTTCCTTTGTTCATACTCTGCACTTAATTGCTTCCTAACATCCTCTACTATCTTACATAATGGTACAAACACATTAACGTCTTCGGTATTAACTAAACTTTCACGGATAAGTTTTTGTATGCGCTTAATTAAATAATATTGCTTAGCGAGTACATATTTTCCATTATTTTGTGCAAATTCTATATCGTCAAAATCGGTCATGATTTGATCACAATCTAACCCTGAACATAGTTTTATATTTTGAGTTTTGAGTTTGTTGATTTCCGAAATAATACATTTGAGATTTTCAGAATTCATATATATGAAAAAGTATATTTGTTTAATTGATGAGTTGGAAATCCAAAAGATTTCACAAAATGAATTCTGGACCCGCTAAGGTGTTGGTCATCTTAGCATGTCCAGAAGCTTAATGCCATTATAGGATGATGATGGGTATATATACGATGACGACAACCCCATGATCTAGTGTGTAGGCGGTTGTATACACATAGGACGGCACATACGGCACATTACAACCCCATGATCTAGTGTGTATGCGGTTGTATACGACGGTACAACAATAGATTATATTATGGTATTTACAATGACAATGGTTATATACAAATGCAATGAATGACGACGGCACACCAATAGATTATAGGTGATTATGGTTATATACAGATGCAATGACAATGGTATAATACAATGAATTGATTCAATGACAATGGTTATATACAAATGCAATGAATGACGACGGCACAACAATAGATTATAGGATGATAATGACGAAGGCACAACAATAGATTATGGTATGTACAATGAATTGATTCAATGACAATGGATGACGGGGGTGGTTCTACATTCATACGTGATCATTACAACCTATATAAAACCTAGGTTGTATGAATACCAAAAGATATCCATACACCCGGAAGTGTATGGGTTGTAATGATCACATGTATGATTTTCGAACGCTTAAAACCCCCAATAGTATAAGACGATTTTATGGTATATAAGCCGCTGTTAGAGACTAACAGCACAGCGAGGTGTGGTGATTTTATTCCTTGTTGTGTTTAATAATGATCACCGACAACGTTGAAGTAACACATAATACTTGAAAAACACACTAAAAAAAAGAATTAAATACGACGTGTATATAAAACAGTTCTGTTAATATTTGAAAAAAACGAAAATTGATTATGTGTTGTTCAGATTCATGATAGCAAAACCAACCAATCAAAAACTACCTCTGCGTTCACCAACGGTAACTCTGTCATTGGTGATTTGTCGCACGCGTTATACCTAAGGGAGTTATTCCCCTTGAACAAATGCGTGATACATATTATACATAAACAAATTGAATTTTTTGTCCATTTTTTCTGGAAATCGCCGATTTTTGTACTCGTTCTGCAACGAATCGTACTGATGATATACAAATATCGAAATACCTACCAGCTGAATACAAAGATTGAAATACTATCTCCGTGTTATTTTCAGTATTAAACGATCTTACGGGTCTAGCATTTTTCGAGTGTTTCCCAGTCTTACTTCGTTTGATGTTTTCGCGTTGTGTAATAGCTTGTAGATTCGATAAAGAATTATTAGTCTTAATGCAATCAATATGATCAATAACAAACCCATCCTTGATCAATCCGTTAAATACTTCATAGACGAAACGATGATTGAGATAAGTTTTCCCTCCAAATCTAAACACCAAATACCCTTGATTATTCACAACATCAATTGGCTTCTTGAGTCTACAGTGTCTAACAACACCATCACGAGAGGCTTCGTATTTGGTGATCACGGGATGTCTTTGAAATTCTTGGTTCATTTATATACATAATATTTTATTTGTCTAAATCATTATTTGGTTGAGATATATTATTTGAAAATCTTTCTATGTAGTCCTGAGCAGTTTTTATGATTTTGCCGTTGGCAACGTCATTGACAACATCAGGAGTTTTGATTTTTTTTTTGTCATAATAACGCTTCAACTCTCTATAACGCCTAACACCGCAACTAATACATAACTGTGATTTGCCTCTAACACCTACCCCACAATACAGGCACGGAAGAGGACCATTGCTCCCCTGACGAAAACTTTGCATATGATACCCACAGAATTCATTTCTGCATGATTTATTACACGGGATTACTGATCCAATCATGAGCCATTTGCAATGATTCATTATATAAAAAACTTTTTATTTAAATACTTGTTTTAATTATAATATGAAGGAATTCAAGAGATTATCGAAAATTACGCCTTGGAAAAATACTAGGTTTAATCTCGATAGAATCTCTGATATACCAAAAAGTCTAATAGATGACAAAACCCTGTTGAGTAAAATCAGCGACTGTTTTAATGACTTTAAGCACGATGGAGCATCTCATACGTGGTCGACATTTCGAATTATCAATGATGATGTCAATGTACCCGTAATCGATGCTACTATGAACGACAAAAGAGCAGCTGAGATAATTTCACACCTTGGCGGGAAATCCAAGGGATTTCAAAGGAGGTATTTTTTTAGAATAAAATTCGTTATCAAAGTTGAAGGTGAATGGATTATCAGGGATAAATTTGAACCAATCCTCAAGGATAAAAAAACTATTATTGTGAGTAGAGATTCCAAACCAGGAATTCTAACTGGAATTGACAAACCATACTACGAGAAATCTTACCCTGTAACAGCAGTTGTTTACGGAATATATCCGCTAAATGATAAGCCAAGTATTGCAAAACTAGCACCTATGAAAACATCATCGACGTTGAATTGTGTAGCAACACGGGTAATGGAACACTTCACAAATGCATCCCGAGGAAATAAACTAACTGATCTGCGACGTAGGAAAATAACCGAATGGGAACTGACAGTGAAACAGCGCGGGGCAATGATTTCCGATATAGCTAAATTAGAAGCATCATTAAAATTTCCAATATCGGTAGCGACGATAACCGGAGAAGTATTATACGAACCGAAATATCAATCGCGAGGAGCTCCAATTGAAATTATTGATCATAACAAACACGTGTGGACACCTGCAGTAAATGTATTTCCACGAGAACGAATCGTGAGATATATCCCCGGGGAATTTTGTAAGGATGTGTTCCACGAAGAGAGGTTATTCGATGCTATTCATGCGTTGTGTAAAGATGATCCTGTGTCAGTGTGGCTACTTCGCAGCGCTGAAGATTCCGAATCAGGATTTGATCAGTTTGTAAGACCGAATGGAGAATTATATCGTACTGAAGCGTTACACTCAAGGATGAAAAAAACCGCTGTAAAATACTCGAATAATTTTCATGAAAAACTACTCACGGATAGTTTTACGATTCCATCAGTGGTAGCTCATTTTGCACGAGAAAAGAACTCATGGCGTCCAACACAAAGTGATTTTCTCGAAGATGTCAAATCAAGCTGTCTTGAATTCGGTCATGGAGGACTGTGGAATACAAAATACCACCGCGAGGGTATGATTTCAATTGATATATCCGCGTGTTATCCGGGGAGTTTTCTAGGATATGGAGAAGCCGCTAAGTACTTTAAACGATTTGGACACCCCACACATGAAATGACTCGTGTTTCGGTTAATGGTCAATTGCCTGATTTTGACTTAACTGGATTCGCTTGTGTGGTATCATTTGAATTAGCGTCAGGATTACATCCGTGTAGTTATGTTTGGATTGGTAGACATATCTCTGTGAAACACTGGATGCCAATAGTGTTACTACGATATATGATTGATAGTGGTATGCTGATATCGTTGATTATCAGCGAAGCAATTATATGCTATCGAGCTCAGAAAGAAGTTTGGCTACCAAAACCCGATCTAGATGATATAATACGCGAACAACGAAAACAGTTTTCTGATGGAAATTCTTCGAATGGAAAATCGGAGATTTTCAATGAACAACAAATCATGGATTTGTCTAGGCAGTTATTTGAAAATGAAAATAAACTAGCAAAAGATTTTGGACGAAAAATAATTGGTAAATTTACTCAAGGTGGAAGATATGACAATACAAAATACTCTTCGCGGTTGATCATAGACAGCGCTGAATACAATTTTATCATAGCGGATTTAACGAAACATGGAAAACTTGTAACTCGTAAAGACGCTTTTCTATCCAATGGGACTAAGTTAGGTACAGTTGTTACCTACTGTGATGGATATAGTTGTCAGTATACACACTTAAGATCATCTATGCTCGGTTATTCTACTATTAATCTATTTTCAATGATAAATAGATTTCCTAATACCGCGGTTAGAGTAGCTACTGATTCGATGTATATACACGAGAAATACAGATCGGATGTAGCGGCATTCACATCCCCCGAGGAAGCGTGGGGATGTTGGCGATTTAAAAAAGAAACACTACATGAGTATTGTAAATCCGCAGACGTTACCAATGACGATAAATACTTGAAAAGCAATCAGTGTTCAGAATTTTCTAATGCACCACCGATATCAGATCCAATTACGTGATATAAAATCGTTTACATAAATGGATTAGGAGGATCAGGAAAGACAACACGAGTAATTGATTTGTTCAATAGGAAAAGAAAACCAATTGAAAAATCAGTTGAAAAACCAATTGAAAAACTTACAGATGATCAAAAACAGATACAAGAAATCATACGACAAATTCTACACGAGGAGTCTCCAGAAATCATACGACAAATCTTAGGGGAAAATTCTACGGAAACCCTTACGGAAACCCATACGGAAACCACTATGGAAAAGTCTACAAATTTCACAAACATGACTGTGCTAACACCAACTCATAAACTTGCCAGAGACATAAAACAACGAGATGTAAAAAATTCTGGTACTTACCACAGCTTCTTCCGATGGAGCGGTGATAAATGGACCCCTGAGCGAATGGGGCAGAAATTTATTCCACCGGTGATATTATGGGATGAAATTTGTACTGTACCGTTACATATATTAAAAATGTTTCTTGAATGGCTGTCAACGAAAAATACAAAAATTATTATGTGCGGTGATCATGGTCAACCACCACCAATTTTCGGTGAATCCCCCCATGAATGGCTAAAAAATACGTTGATTATTACACAGAGATGAACGATGACATTAGATCGTTAGATGAAGTATTAAAGGAGTTGAAACAACTAATCAGATTACAACCGGATAGAATCCAATGTGAAATAGCGCGTGAAATAATTTCAGAAACTCCCATGAATGATTTTTGGGAAACATGGAGACCAGACGATTTGATAATCGCGAGTAGAAAAATAGTCAGAGACGCACTTCAGATGAAATTATTTGAATTGCATAAATGTAAATTTGCAACACTTCCAGTACCGCTCTGTTATAGACCTTCGGATACACGGCGACAAAATATCGACGTTGACATTCCTGGAGAACGTGAAAGGCAGAATTTAGTGTTAAATGATATTGTGTTGGTTGATATCAGCGTCGTCGAAGATGCATTGCGTGCTGATAAATCCCCATGGACGTTAGGTTACGCAGCAACAATACACTCTTCACAAGGATTAACTGTCACAGACACAATTGTTTGGATAGTAGATAATCGCATTGAGTGGTCAAATTTAGTTTATCTCGCAGTATCCAGAGTATGAAGTATAAATCAACTCCGAAGAATTGTTGTTGACGAAGTCAGTGACGATAATGACACTACAATCAGCGCCGATATCATCAGGGACATAATCAGAAAAAATCTCTCTGGTTATAAACAACAGGATAAAAAAAATAATAGAAAATTTGACATTGATGCTGAATTAAGCAACAACAGAATAATCACTGCGCAAGTTGTAATTGTATAATGCGTTGGAGTTGGTCGAATAAAGATCCTCGCCAATTTACCGTAGACAGAAAGAATAGCAGCGTAGGTCATACCAACGATAACGTTATGCTGACTTGTCTTGAGTGCAACAGACGCCGGGGGGCCGGCACAATGATTCTGGGGTGCTAGTTAAGACCACGCGGTGGTAATTGAGTATCCTCGGGAATTACCTGTAGTTGTTGTCGAGTAAATCCTCGCTGAGGAGCAGTTGAATTCAGTTTATAGATTGCTGGTCTAGAAACGCTAGCGTTTTCACCAGTTGATCATGTTATACTAGATATCTTATGCGTAGTGACGCTCCAAATAGGATCGGTAGCTCTTTTTTTTACCACCCTCAAGCTCTCCTGGTTCGTATAAGTACCTTACAGTGACATTACTACCAAGAATTGGTTCTTTTGAAAAATCTTTTTGTTGTTGTACGGGTATATACTTCTTTTTAATAGCGTTGTTAGGTTTCATGTTAATTGTTCTAGTAATCTCATTATTGATTGCGGTAACTACACCTGGTAATCTCTTGACCCATTCACGGGATCGTTCATGTTGGATAAATTCTTTTGCGTATTGATATCCAAATAACCGCTCAGCAAGAGTCCGATTAAATCGTTCAACAATTGCCTGATCGCGATGTAACGCAGTGTGTCCTCGTCGTATTGTGACATTGTGATGTTTCATCGTTGTTAAAACAGCGCCTTGAAATTCCTTGCCAGGATCAACTTGTAATAGATTTGGCCAACGCAGAGGACCTCATCGATAAATCCTTTCAAATGCAGAAGCCACTTCAGTTGATGATTTTGTCCTTAGCGGTTCTGCTTGTTTGTATCGACTCGCAATATCAACTACGGTTAACGCGTATTTGTAACCGTGATCATGCGGCAGAAATAGTATATCAGCTTGATGAACTTCATTAGGAACGGTCACATCAAAATGCGAGAAGTTAATTTGTTTAGGCGCTGGTAGATAAATTTGCCATATCGCCTGTTTGGATAACCAATCCGCTGCTGTAGTATTTTTTACTTTTGCAGCGCTAGCGAGTTTACTGATTGCTGCCTTACCTCTCCAGTATCCTCTCGGAGAATAGTAAATAGATTCCATATTTTTAATTACCAGCACCTAACATCAATTTACCTTTCATAGCTGATTTTACCAACAACGAAGCCAATTTTTCTTTAAACGATTTATCTGGAATAGCATTCAACGCGTGAATCAACGCTACATCTGCGAGATGACGCTGTTGTAGATCACCACTACGGTAAGCTATATCATGTATATGACATGCTTCATCGATAGCGTTTATAGGATTTTCTCCCGGGTTAGGATTATCAGCGCTATCAAGTCTTATATCTAATTGCGTTCCCGGCCCACAATAACTATACCCCGGGAGATGTTTTTCACCTGGATATTTTGCCCATGGTAACCCTGGGAGTTTAGCTAACTTTGCGGCGATATCTCCTCCTTTTTTTTTTTAAAGGATTTTCCTTCAAAGGATTTTTCACAAATCGATATTTTTTTGTACCGCATATTTCACACTTGCAGGTGACCGCGCTTCTGTTATTTTTCGTAGTAGTATTTGCAAGGTTTAACGTTGGTGTACGCTTCCTACATTTCACACAATATAAATCCATAATATTATATATACTATATCTAATGGAAGTAATTGATTTCTCCGCGTTGAAGAAACAACAACCAGTAAAACATCATCCGATGTTACCAAACTCAATCAGAATGATTATAATTGGACCTTCTGGAAGTGGTAAAACCCAGTTGCTGTTAACGATGATAATGAAGTATTTAACCTGGGATAAATTATATCTGATTGCGCCAAGCGTAGATGATCAATATTGTTATCAAGTGTTAAAGGATTATAACAAAAACGCTTTAGAAGCTTACGGCGGAAGCGTAATTGAATTTATCACCGACATTGAAGAGGCACCATCTGTGGAAGACTTAGATGGATCCGTTAATAATCTTGTTGTATACGACGATGTGATGTTGGACCAACAAAAAAATCCCGCTAGAATATTTTCCCGAGGACGTCACAAAAACTCCGACGTGATATATGTAACTCAGCGTTATACACAAATACCCAAAGTAATCAGAGATAACTGTAATCTATTGTGCATATTCAACGGTGTTGACACTCATAAGTTACGAAATATTTGGCAAACATGGTGTCCTGACATGGATTATAATCGATTTCAAAATTTCTTCAACGACGCTAGAGCTACCCCTCACGGATTTGTAACGATAAGTATACACGATCCTCGGACACGATATCGAATTGGATTAGATCGTATCTATAGCTAATTCAGTTAACGTAACTCATATTTCTTAATTGCAGCCAACCGTTCTCGTGTTAATCTAGTTATTTGTGCTTCTCCGATGTTTGACATTTTATATAAAAAAGATATCGCTAATTCATCATTGTATCGGTTAGCGCATAGCAGCACAGAGGGTGAACGCCAACTATATGGCGTCTTTTTTTTTTACCAAATGGACCATTCTAGTTAATATTTACTAGAAGGGTCTATTTGACAAATGAGACTTCCTAGTAAATATTAACTAGAAGGAAACATCGTTGACGCCTAAAAATTTGGTCTGTTCACACTCTCTGCTGCTCAATGTCACTGTGTGAAAGTTATAAATTCAATGGAATAATGGACAATGTCACTGTGTGAAAGTTATAAATTCAATGGAATAATAGACAATGTCACTGTGTGTAAGTTATGAATTTAATGGAATAATAGACAATGTCACTGTAAGTTATGAATTTAATGGAATAATAGACAATGTCACTGTGTGTAAGTTATGAATTTAATGGAATAACAGACAATGTCACTGTGAGTAAGTTATGAATTCAATGGAATAATAATTAATGTCACTGTGTGAAAGTTATAAATTCAATGGAATAATAGAAAGTTATAAATTCAATGGAATAATAGACAATGTCACTGTGTGAAAGTTATGAATTTAATGGAATAATAGACAATGTCACTGTGTGAAAGTTATGAATTTAATGGAATAATAGACAATGTCACGGTGTGAAAGTTATGAATTTAATGGAATAATACACCTAGTCTATAAAGATCATGATAAACTAATTAAATAAAGACAGTGCTCATCAAGATCTCTCCAAACTAATGAAATCAAGACAGTGCTCATCAATATCTTTCCAAACTAATGAAATAAAGACACAGTGCTCATCAAGATCTATCCAAACTAATGAAATAAAGACACAGTGCTCATCAAGATCTATCCAAACTATCAAATAACCAAAGTCAGTAAAGCATGAAATATGGGTAAAAAATCTACTTTTTTAAGATGATGGTATCTTGCTTGCCTAGGTGCATCCCAAGAGACTACACTGAGCTTCACCAATGTTGCAAATTGCTAGGGGGTGGGTAGGTGTTCCTTATTGTCAACAAAATATACCATCTGGAGATTTTTGGGCCAACATTTTTGGCTGTTAAAAGCTGTTAACACAATCAAGGGTTTGGAGTTGAGAAATTTAAACGCACCATCATACATGCCAACCCCTGATGAGGAAGAAAGCGTAATCCAAGTGATCAAAAAGTGTAATCCACATATAACATACTAAAATGTTAATGAACTGATTTTTTTAGCCCCTCTCATCTTTTAACATCCTTTACTGCTTCAGGTTTTCATATGTAGCCCTTTTAGCTTTACACACACATCGACTAGAATCCATCTTTTAGCGCCAAATATTAAAATTCTTTCCACACAGCCTGTAATACACGTCATGTGCTGCTCCTCATGTCTTCATATTTTGAGGATTCAGCTATTTTTTGTTTCGTTTATTTTTTGCCCTTTTCTAACCTATTTGTGAAATTATTTGAAAGGTGATATTTTTGCTCTCATATACGCATTGACTAAAATAAAATATGCTTTTAGCACCAAATATATTTAGACTGGTTCTCCACCAAATATGAATGAGAACAACAAAAAATCTCAGCATAAAGATTTAAATGAGAAAACCAGTCTGTTCTGTCCTCACTAAGCCATACTGCTGTTAAAAAATGAATACAAGGTCAAAAGTTTCTATAAATAGAACATGATACTGTTAGGAAAGTCAACAGACATGCGTACTCATACTGTAGTTACATAGAAATATTTCTAAGATACGGTCTGTGGGATTAACTGAATGTTAATAAAAATGAGAAAACAAATAATTAAGTTTTTGGGAAGGTGGATATACTGAAAAGGCGTAATAAAAAAAAGCGTAATGCTTACGCCAAAAGCGTAATAGTTGGCATGTATGCACCATGACAGGAACATGCACGCTCGAATATAAAATTGCACTGGAATATATGGTTACATAAACAAATCCTTTGTTGATATTGACAAGCAACCCTAACACTGCATTCTTATATCATAATCCTCTTATATGTTGATGTCTGGCCTTAGTACTCATGCTACCTGACTGGCATAAATTAACCACTTCTGAAGGCAGGTATGGGAACAACTACAATCTGCCAGATGATGGCAATTCGCTCTGTATACATACTAAGCAAAATTATATATCAGTCAATGTTTCACGATTATCTGATGTTGCCACAACAATAACAGACAAGGATTTGTTTGGTCCTTCATATGGCCTTTAGCATCAATAACACATGAACCTTCATCAAAGCAAGCCAACGACTAATCAAAGGAAGTCAGCAACAAACTTAAAAATAAAAGCAGTTTCATTTTTCAGAGTGAATGGATTGTGCCATGAAAGTTTCTGTTTACAACAAAACAATTCATGGTTACGATCTCTACCAATGGTTGCATAAAACTAAAATTAAATTTCCAATAATTTGCAACAATAGATATATTGCTGAAAAGTTAAATGAAGGTGAGACAACTCACATGAATGTTAAATGTTTAAGTTTTTTCACAAGTTTTCATTATTCTATGAATAGCCTCATCCCCTTGGTAGCCTAGGTATCAGGGTAGTTGTTTCTGGATGATAAAAATCTAGGCAAATTTAAGTACATGTACATGTAGTATACAAACAACAATACAGCCATGTGCTACAAGGATAAAAAAATTTGAGTTTGTTTCATGACGTGTTTGTTGACAATAGGATATAGATCAATGACTACCACCATGTTTTAAATATACGTTTTAGTTGCATTTTCTAACAAGATTTGACTGATACATGGACTTTCTAACATAATTCAAGGACTTTTTATATGCAAGTATATTATTTAACACATCGTTGAGTGTACCACACAAATGAAGTTTGTCAAAACAGTAGAACCTTAATAACAATGGATTAACCTCCAACTAAAAAGAAACGAACTTTAAGACGAGAAAATAATTATTGTAACTGAGAGAAGTGAAAAAGAGCAGACCATTAGAAAAAAGTGGTTTAAACAGTGGTAAAACAAATTTAGATTGTTATAAAGGAAAAGGTGTAATTCAGAAACAATTTCATATACTAACAATTGTGATCTTCAATTGTAAATGTGATTTCATTTTTAATAATAAAAGTATATTTTTATTGCAATATAATTTGTTTTCTAGAAGAATGCATAAAATATTTTAGCAAGAACTATTAATACAGAATAGAATATATGTACAGTGATTGCGGATATTTTTCTTGAAAAACTGAACCTTGGAAACATCTTTTTGTGTAAACCTGCTTTGAGAGACCACCCATTTGTATACAAGTTGTGTTTTATGAGAAAACAATGGATGCAAAATACTACAATATTGTTTAATGATGAAATTCAAACTATAATTAATCAAAGAAAGAAACTAGGAAAACTCGACATCAGAATCTAAAACCCTTGGACAATTTCATTTGTGATTATGGAAAGAAATTAAAACGCTTGGGTTAATTTTAATTTTCAAAGACTTAAAAAGACCTCAGAGTAAGCTGCTCGATTTTCCAAGTTATTCATGGCATTGAAAATGCTACATTTTTTTCTCCAACTTGTCAAAGACCTTGAAAGGTCATAAGAACCCTGTCAAGAAGTATGCTAAAAACAAAATTTAGTTGAAATCAGCGAATCATGGGAAAGTGAATTACTTTTGTAAGAAGCGTGCAGTACCCATTAAGATATAATCTCTAATCTAATCTAATCTAAATCTAATCTAATCTAATCTAATCTCCACATTGCATGATTCTGGATCTGCAGTTTGTATACAGTGTGCAAAAGCCTATGTTAAATGCAAGAACTAAACAAAGGATATGTAACGTCTTGTACATGTACAAAGTTAGCCTTATCAGCTCCTACACGAGATGGTAAGTGCTACCAAATCCACTCCAAAATGTTGCCTAGGTCGTATGAAGAAAGAGCTTAGATTCAGCGAGGTTGTGCACATGTAAATTTTTATCTCTGGATGCCAAAGGCAATTACAAGAGTAGTACAATAGCTCCATATATTTCATAAAGATGTTTTTTTTAAAGTATATTGATTATAAGTCTGACCTTGAGCCTGTATTCCGCTAGCTTCTGTACTGCGTGAAAAGTTTTTCATCATGGTCTGGTTAAAAAGCTGGTCCTCGACTCGATTCAACCGCTCCAAAATGCTCTCTAAGAGAACGGCAATGGTCTTTTTTAGGTCTGAAATGGAGTACATACCTAAGCTAACTTGGAAACAGGCACATGTGAAATAAAGAACTCCACACTGAAGCAAAATATAGAAACACCTAAGGTAACACCCAAAATAGCACCTGCAAAAGTGGACTCTGAAATATAAGGAACCTGACTTATTGAAATATTTGAGAACCAGTCAAGGTATATTCTATTACATTCTGCAACATCCGTGTGCCACAAAGTCCTATTTCAGGACTAAAACTTAGTGGGGAAATGCCCATCCATTTGCAGACAAAAAACATGGGCAATATTGTTGAGTAAACAAAGGCATGATTTAACATTTATTATATTCTGTCACTATTTTTAATATGTTTAAGACTGTTTAATATGTAGCATGTGCTTGAACAGAAACTACTGATTTACTGGCATGACTGTCCAGACATACAAAAAAAAATATGAATTTGTGTTTCCCAAAGATGCAATGAAATGGTCATCCTGGGCTGGCTTCATTAAGAATTGAACCTGTGACCCTTATATTTTCAGTCAGATGTTCTACCAACTGAGCCTAGACCCTGACCAGTTTGGTCATATTAGAATGGATATTACTTGTACCTGACCAGTAAGTACTTTGGACCGTTTTAAGGCAAGCTAAAAGTCAATTAGGTCTGGTTTGGTTCTGAGAAATAAGCCCAGTGTGATGGACTGACAAATACAGATGGACATCATACAATCAATATTGCCCTACTTCAGGGCATAAAGTAAGTTCTGGACATGTTTTTACTTTCTGAACTTACATTAATTTTTAATATCCAACTAAAATGGCAGAAGTCAGAATTGAAATTTCTTAAAAAATATTAACTATTAGAGATAATCATTTTTTTAAAAGTTGCATTCAAATAAATACTAATTGTTGCATCAGAAATCTTACTCCTAAAAGCTTAATAATGGCTCCAAAAGAGTGCCTTCCTTTGAAACTTCAATAACTGTATGCAGCCCGATCCTCCATTTACATAAAAATTTACATAAACAGCAGGCAGTCATTGTAATCACAACAGTTCAAGGCATGAGTAATGAAAATTGGCATTAGGCAATCACAACAGTTCAAGGCATGAGTAATGAAAATTGGCATTAGGCAATAAAACTGAGCAAAAAAAAATTGGAATAGCACACTTGAATAAATATGTACTACAGTCAGTCTCACGGTTTATAATTAAAGATGCCATTTTCTAAAACAGAAATCAAACTGCTTGAAAGCATAAAAACATTTCATAAAAATGAAACAAATTGACATTTAAATATGAAAAAAACTGAAGATTTGAAACTGCACACTGAGTATTCGTGAAACTATGGTTACATAGCAGTTTTAACATTGTAAGCACCTTGATCCCTTCATGGTGAATCAATAACTCAAGACTGCAAGGGGAAGCAATGGAATAATGGTTTCAAGTTGGAAAGGAATGGATGAAAGTTTTCTAACCAATTTGCATACACATTTTTATATACAGATCTGAGTATCATTACTAGTTGTAAAGAATAAAAGTGTTACCATAGGCAGTGAATCGACCAGCATAGGGTCCATCCACAATCCCCTCATTCTCCCTGGCCAGTGCTTTTACATACTTCTCACTTAGATTGATAACATCTTTCTGTTTAAAAAAGATAAAAAGGAACAAGTCATTAAATATAGTGACATCTGTCTATGCTTCCACAACACTGTCTCCTTGAAGGTTACCTAGCTTTTATGAAGAGATGATATATCTATATGAACATAAGATTTTCTTTTTTTTGGTTTTAATGGCAGTTTTAATACACTACTGGCAATATTTTCCCAAGGACACACCAAATTATCTGACCCATAATGGCTTCAGTGGGTATCGAACCCATGATGCCTCGATAACAAGTCCAGTTTTCCATCAAATGTTCCACTCTTGCTACCTACATGAACATAGTAAATTTATTTTCAAAAATAGTCTGGGATAAAAAGTTACTTTTGATGGAGATTTTTGATTGTGATCCTTGTTTTTTCCAAGGATTATCCCTTTTAAATGCAAGTATGACAAAATATTACTTTTATGCAGATCCCCATCTTGGAGCTACCGTACCGTTTCGGTAACCATCAATATCATGACTAGTACTTAACAGGAAATTGGTTATTTTATTAAATATTTAAAATAATTGAGAATTGGGGTATTTTCGTAATTTTTTTGCTTGCAGCATGAATCGCTGAATAAGTCTTGAAATTCATGCCAAAATTGTGAGGGTTGGCAGCTAGGTCAACACAGGCAGTAGCGTATCAAAAGACAGCATTTGTAGTTACCCAGTGATTGCATCACTTAAATTTGTCCTGCAATTATTGCCCTGTACCAACTCTAAATTCTGAAATGATTTCCCTGTAACAACTCTAAATTCTGAAATGATTTCCCCATAACAACTCTAAATTCTGAAATGATTTCCCTGTAACAACTCTAAATTCTGAAATGATTTCCCCATAACAACTCTAAATTCTGAAAGGTATGGTGTGTGATTTAGGTTTCCAATGCCAAGATTTTGTAATAGCCTGTTTTCTATGACTACACTATTTTGACATGGCATTATCCATCAGTGGACTACTGTGGCATTGTATTATCCATTTAGTGGACTACTGAAATATGGTATTATCCATTCACTGGACTACAGTTGCATGGTATCATCCATTCAATGGACTATTGTGACATGCTGTTATCCATTCACTACTATGACATGATATTATCCATTCACTAGACTACTGTGACACTTGTATCTTTTCTGTGGCTCACTGTGACATGGTGTTATCCATTCACTAGACTATCATGACATGATATTATTCATTACGTGGACTACTGCAACATGTTATTATCCTTTCACTGTTACACACTGAAAGATTATTCTTTTGAACGACTACTGTGACATGGCATTATCCATTCACTGAACTACTGTGATATGGTATTATACATTCACTGAACTACTGTGACATGGCATTATCCATTCACTGAACTACTGTGATATGGTATTATACATTCACTGAACTACTGTGACATGGTATTATCTATTCACTAGGCATTATCCATTCACTGGACTACTGGGACATGATATTATCCATTCACTGAACTACTGTGATATGGTATTATACATTCACTGGACTACTGTGACATTGTATTATCCATTCACTAGGCATTATCCATTCACTGGACTACAGTTACATGGTATTATCCATTCACTGGACTACTGTGACATGATATTATCCATTTACTAGGCAACTGTGACATGATATTATTCATTCAGTGAACTACTTCAACATGGAATTATCTTTCCATCACTGGACTACTGTAACAGTATTATTCTTTCAGTGGACTACTGTGGCATGGTATTTTTTCACTCACTGGACCAATGTGACATTATTATCCACTCACTAGACTACTGTGACATGGTATTATCTTTGCACTGGACTACTGTGACATGGTATTGACGTTTAGCATTAAGAGGTTAGTGTTAAGACTGGTCAGCCTGGTGTCCATTCACCCAATCTGGGTATCAATGGACACATACCCTGTCTGTAATTGTTTAGATTGTAGGATAAAAAACAAATCCTCTTTTAAATTGTCTCTGCACTGCTGTATAAAATAATAAAACTGTCTACTAACTCTCGGACAGTAGTATATGTGTCTTCCTTGACAGATACCTCTAAAGACTTGACTATTTATGTCCTTGGCTTACCTTTCAACAACCTTAACAGCACTTTCCCAACCTTAAACAAATATTTCATCAACAGATCAATTTAATGATTCCAGATTTATGGAGTGTTTTTGGCCAATACAGAGTATCCAGGTCTGCTTTTAACTATGTAATGGATTTTCCTAATTCAAAATAACATTTATAATAACTTGATGTTCAAAAATTAGCTCACGTGCCACTCTGACATATATGATGCAGACAAAGACGCCGCTAAATTCATGACATCATCAAATTAAAAATTACATCCCTTGGACATTGAAATTGATAATCAGATGATGTTGGGCTGCTTTGTTTTGAAAATAATTCAGTTCTTCTACAACCATTGATTAACTCTTGACTGGTTTTATTTAATCTGTGGTAACCATGAATGCTGAGAAAGTACTGCATGTCCATTCAGAAAAGATGGTTACCATATTTTCCAGCGTACAAGTACTTTTTTTACTTGAAAGTCAGGACTTTGTCTTATACTCCGAATCGACTTATATATTGTGTCATTGAAAGTTTATAAAAGTTAAGTTCGTAACTACAAGTAATAACATGGATGTGCTTTCATTTATTATAAAACAAGCATGGACTGTTTATTCAGCTGTGTCAATTGATAACAGAATATAGCAGTGATTTGTTTATAAGTAATATCACAAGCGTGTTAGCATCGGTAATGCAATTTCACAATTGCCAGTAATATGGAATATCATACAACGATACCATTACTAGTGTAAAATACGAAGCCAAGATACTGACCTAGCCTTGTCTTATACTCCGAATCGACTTGCAGGCCGGAAAATACGGTACATTTATGAAACCAAATTTTGTTCAAAAATGGAACTGAATCTAGCTACTTATTGTCTTAAAAGTACATGGTGCATTGTATGCTAACGACCATAAATAAGTTTGTTTGTTTGATTAGGATTTTAACGGAGCTTTAACAATTTTTCATTTATATCACTATGTCTGCAGTGAGGCAGTTTATAGTGATGTCCAGCACTGAGGCATCATGCGACAGACATGTAGCATGATGTCCAATCCAGTCACATTATCCTGACACCAGGCAGAACAGTCCTAACACTAACCTCTTAATGCTAAACGTCAAGTGAGGCAGCTGCTTCTATCAGTTTTATAAGTCTTTGGTATGACTCTGAAGGGGATCGAACCCATGACCTTCCGCTTCCACGACAGACACTCTAACCACTAGGCCACCAGAACCATAAATAAGACTAATGTCATGTTCTAAAGTATATGTCACTAATGATCACTTAAAAGAGCCATGTAAATCCGCACTACATCTTCCTAAATCTAACTTAGACACAAAAACACAGTGATCCCATTTAAGAGTTTCTTAAAACTCACCTATTTCGACTGCAAGAACAAACTTAAAGACCTAATAATGTCTCCTACATTAAATATTTTCAGCATGTTTTATGTTTACTAATTTCACGATGTTTTTTATGATCATATCATCATATGTTGATTTTTTGTTACAGGTGTTGTCTAATGTTGTAAAGCACTTACAGCTTCTAGAGATAGACTCTTTACAAATTCCTCATTATTATTATTATTATTATAATTATTATTATTTTTATTTGTATTATTATAGCTATTTATATTATTATTTGATTGTTATTATCATTATCATTATTATCATCATTATCATTATTATGATCATTATTTTTAGTCTTATTATTATCATTATAATCAAGATCATTATTATCATCATTATTATTAGTATTATTATTTTATTATTATTTTTATTATCATTATCATTATCATCATCATCATTATTTGTATTTGTTTATTATTATTTTTATTATTATCATTATTATTATTATTATTATTATTATTATTATTATTATTATTATTATTATTATTACAACTGACATTCCTGTAAAGAAGGTAGCTGTCATGGATATACATAATCCCAGTGTCCATAATGCAAGTTATGTCTGAAAAAATCCAACACAAAATCAACAATGTCAAATTAAAAAATCTCTCCTGGTCCTGACTACTACTTGTTTGTCTATGACATTAATGTGTAGTGCCTGGCAAGGTGAAAAACATCTATATCACATCATAAGCTATGACTATTTTCCTCAAGTCTTGAATATTTTCTAGTGTCACTGTAAAGCTATACATTGTTGGTTGCTTTTTAGATGTTACAATTATTGAAGTATGCCAAACCAAATGTGCCACTGTCAGATCTCATCACCTGTTTACCACAGCAGATTTGTTATGTCTATTATCAAGCTAATGGATTTTGTCCCAAATAAATGTGTACTGTTACAAAATGAGTTTTATCTTTAATTGGTACACATTCCATATTTAACCAGGACCTTGTCAGAACTGCGGAAATATAATAACTGGCAACATTTATGCTAAGATCTTCACAGAAATAAATGTTTTGTAATAGCTGTATATCTCTACTGCAAAATAAAATTAATCTAATATACTATTAACCTTCTTTAGCAGTTTCCTTCATATAAAGGACACGATACAACCTGATCTAATGCATTCTTCCATATAAAATACATACTACAGTTTGCTTTTGTTGTTTCCTCCATATAAAGGACATAAAAATCAACTTGCTTTAGCTGATACTTCCATATAAAGGACACAATACAACCTGCTTTACTCCATATGAAGAACACAATACAACCTGCTTTAATGGATACCTCCATAAAAAATACATAATACAGTTTACTTTTGTTGTTTCCTCCAGATACAGGACATACAATACAACCTGCATTAGTGGATACCTCCATATAAATGACATATATTACCATACATAGTGGATGGCTCCATATTAAGGACACATAATACAACCATCTTTAGTGGATCCTCTAATATACAGGATTGTGTGGTCCCATGGATTTCCTTTATAGCCAGATTTCACTTCAGACCACACCAGTGGCCTAAGTGGTCAGTGTCCGACTCGGATGTGGGAGATCTTAGGTTCAAAAAATCCACCGGAGTCATACCACGCCCTTATAATACTGGTACAAGCAGCTGCCTCACTTGACGATCAGCATTAAAAGGTTAGTGTTAACACTGATTGGCCTGGTGTCAGGATAATGTGACTAGTGTTAACACTGATTGGCCTGGTGTCAGGATAATGTGTTAGTGTTAACACTGATCGGCCTGGTGTCAGGATAATGTGTTAGTGTTAACACTGATTGGCCTGGTGTCAGGATAATGTGTTAGTGTTAACACTGATCGGCCTGGTGTCAGGATAATGTGACTAGTGTTAACACTGATTGGCCTGGTGTCAGGATAATGTGACTAGTGTTAACACTGATTGGCCTGGTGTCAGGATAATGTGTTAGTGTTAACACTGATCGGCCTGGTGTCAGGATAATGTGACTAGTGTTAACACTGATTGGCCTGGTGTCAGGATAATGTGACTAGTGTTAACACTGATCGGCCTGGTGTCAGGATAATGTGACTAGTGTTAACACTGATTGGCCTGGTGTCAGGATAATGTGACTAGTGTTAACACTGATCGGCCTGGTGTCAGGATAATGTGACTAGTGTTAACACTGACTGGCCTGGTGTCAGGATAATGTGTTTATGTTAACACTGATTGGCCTGGTGTCAGGATAATGTGACTAGTGTTAACACTGATTGGCCTGGTGTCAGGATAATGTGACTAGTGTTAACACTGATCGGCCTGGTGTCAGGATAATGTGACTAGTGTTAACACTGATCGGCCTGGTGTCAGGATAATATGACTGAGTGAGAAATGATGCTTAATGTTTGTGGCATGATGCCAATGTGCTAGACATCACTATAAACTGTCACACTGCAGACATCACTATAAACTGTCACACTGCAGACATCACTATAAACTGTTACACTGCAGACATCACTATAAACTGTCACACTGTAGACATGACTATAAACTGTCACACTGCAGACATCACTATAAACTGTCACACTGCAGACATCACTATAAACTGTCACACTGCAGACATCACTATAAACTGTCACACTGCAGACATCACTATAAACTGTCACACTGCAGACATCACTATAAACTGTCACACTGCAGACATCACTATAAACTGTCACACTGCAGACATCACTATAAACTGTCACACTGCAGACATCACTATAAACTGTCACACTGCAGACATCACTATAAACTGTCACACTGCAGACATCACTATAAACTGTCACACTGCAGACATCACTATAAACTGTCACACTGCAGACATCACTATAAACTGTCACACTGCAGACATCATGGCGATATGTCTAAAGCTGTTAAAACTATGTTAGAAATCTAAATCATACACTCTAGTTTACATCTGTTAATATAATAGGATTTTTTTTTCGGAGGTTAAAAATGTTGACAGTACCTCATCCACTTTACTAAATATACATTTTCTGTCATTAGCAAAATTAAAACTTATTTCTGCTTCACTTTAGAATTATTTCACAAATGCAATAAAAATACTAAAATGTTTTAGTTATACATGACAAATTTTACAGGGGCCCCGAGTGACCGAGTGGTCTACAGCGCTCTCTGTTACAGATCACTGCCATCTCACCTCTGTCTGTGTGGGTTCTAGTCTCAGATTCGGCCAATGTACGTATGTGAGAAAGCTTGCCAGTAGCTTGCCAGTGGGAAGTGGTTCTTTCTGGGGTTATCACTGGGTTCTTCCTCCACCACAAATACTGGCCGCCATGTATAGTCTGTGATGAGAAATGGCATTAAAACCCTCCAACAACAATAAATTTTACAGAAAACAACCAAAATAAAAACAACAGATAAATTCTACTTTGTTTGATTGTCAGCTCTAACATGACAGAAATTAGAAAATACAATTAACAAATTGATAAGGACCAATTAATGCAAAGTGTACAACACATGTCATCCGTTTATCATATGAAATATGAAACAATAAAATTATGAGGTCAATAATTACCCGGAGTTTTTCACTCTCTCGCACACCATACTGTGACATGGAGGTGCTAAAATTAATGACTGTTACTGTCCAGATAAAAAATGCCAATGTAAGCACGATGATTGTCTGTCGACGATGTAGTATTGTCCAATTTTTCAGCATTCTCCATTGCCCCCTGCCCATCCTATCAAGCAGCAGAGTTCTTTTCAGCTGTTAACATCTGAAATTATAAATCGCAACAAATGAAATAAAATTACAGTATTTGCATACACAACTTAACATTTACATTACAAAAGGCAATTTAAATTATTTTTTTTTAAAATGGATAAAACAAGTGCCAAAAAAATTTGAGTCATCAGTAGTCTATATACCTGGCTGTTACTAGGAGTGCACTAACATTCCATCTTATTCACATTTTAAACCAAATCAAAATTTTCAAATTTTAACAAAGGAGTATGGATCTATCCGAATCCAAATGAAGTGAATACTTGCCATATGAAAGTTTGTAGAATCAAATTCTAAAACATGACAGCCATTTTTGAAATAGTCAGTGCTGAATGCCTACTTCATTCATGTGACTTGTACTATAGAATTCTAATGATGACGCCTGTTGATATATCACGGGTACAAATTATGTAACTCTGTCACCCAACAAAATATTACAGAATTTTTTTTCAAGTTTGCGGTGGGATAATGTCAACTGAGCTTGGTCATTGTAAAAACTATGAAGGCAAAGATATATTTCCTCTCTGCAATCAATACAATTATTGTCATTCTTTGACACTTGTTATTGACAAAAGAAATGGTAAAATCTAACAAGCTTGTATTAGTGTGCTATATTCAATGTTAATAATTTTTAATCTTAAAGGGCATCATGGGAAATCATGTGACAATGACAATTACAGTGTCAGTGTACAAAATCTTAATTACCATATATACTCGCTTATAAGTCGAGTCAAACTGCAGGCAACAAAGATCCTGGTCTGCCACAGCATGATGGATCTTAAGATCAGGTTCTATGCTGTCTCTTCTACTGATTACTCCTAACAAACTGTATAGACCCAGATCTGTCAATACATGATGTGATGGCAGATCAAGGTCTATGCGGTCACTTCTACTGATTACTCCTAACAAACTGTACAGATCCAGATCTGTCAATACATGATGTGATGGCAGATCGAGGTCTATGCGGTCGCTTCTACTGATTACTCCTAACGAACTGTATAGACCCAGATCTGTCAATACATGATGCGATGGCAGATCAAGGTCTATGCGGTCACTTCTACTGATTACTCCTAACAAACTGTACAGATCCAGATCTGTCAATACATGATATGATGGCAGATCGATGTCTTTGGAGCTTTATATTAATTTACAGGCGAGTATAAATGGCAATTTTAGTTTTCGTTGACGTTAAACTGCTTTCCACTAGATGACATCTGGAGCCAGATATGCTGCAAAACCATCAGTGATGCAAAATACTTAGAATAAAATAAAGAACTATAGAAAACTTTACTAAAAAATTGCAAAAATTAAAAAAATCAAACCAAATTTCCAATGTGGTGCATGGTTTCTGCGTACTTATGGTAACAAGTTTATTTATATAAATAAAATACATAAGTAAAAACCATATAAAAAGATAATGCTAACTCAACAATTTAACTTATTTGTGCCACTTAACAATCTTTCTGTCAAAGAGAAGGTAAAAACTTAAAAAGTTTAAAACACAAATTATCTAAGGAGCTATTCCAGATATCTAAAAACCAAATTGGGTTTCTTTGTCCAAACTGGTTTATAGTTATGCTTATGTGATACTTATATGGATGGACTACAAGGTAATTGTAATGGATGGACTGCAAGGTAATTGTAAAGGATGGACTGCAAGGTAATTGTAATGGATGGACTGCAAGGTAATTGTAATGGATGGACTGCAAGGTAATTGTAATGGATGGACTACAAGGTAATTGTAATGGATGGACTGCAAGGTAATTGTAATGGATGGACTGCAAGGTAATTGTAATGGATGGACTGCAAGGCATTGTAATGGATGGACTGCAAGGTAATTGTAATGGATGGACTGCAAGGTAATTGTAATGGATGGACTGCAAGGTATTGTAATGGATGGACTGCAATGTAATTGTAATGGATGTACTGCAAGGTAATTGTAATGGATGGACTGCAAGGTATTGTAATGGATGGACTGCAAGGTAATTGTAATGGATGGACTGCAATGTAATTGTAATGGATGGACTGCAAGGTAATTGTAATGGATGGACTGCAAGGTAATTGTAATGGATGGACTGCAAGGTATTGTAATGGATGGACTGCAAGGTAATTGTAATGGATTGGCTACAAGGTAATTCTAATGGATGGACTGCAAGGTATTGTTTGGATGGACTGCAAGTTATTGTAATGGATGGACTGCAAGGTATTGTAATGGATGGACTGCAAGGTTATTGTAATGGATGGACTGCAAGGTATTGTAAAGGATGGACTGCAAGGTAATTGACTGTAATGGATGGACTGCAAGTTATTGTAATGGATGGACTGCAAGGTAATTGTAATGGATGGACTGCAAGGTATTGTAATGGATGGACTACAAGGTAATTGTAATGGATGGACTGCAAGGTATTGTAATTGATTGACTGCAAGGTAATTGTAATGGATGGACTGCAAGGTATTGTAATGGATGGACTGCAAGGTAATTGTAATGGATTGGCTACAAGGTAATTGTAATGGATGGACTGCAAGGTAATTGTAATGGATGGACTGCAAGGTACTGTAATGGATGGACTGCAAGGTAATTGTAATGGATCGACTACAAGGTAATTGTAATGGATGGACTGCAAGGTAATTGTAATGGATGGACTGCAAGGTATTGTAATGGATGTACAGCAGATAATTGTTGTTGTTGTTGTAGTAGGGTTTAATGCCATTTTTCAGCACAAGATAGGCTATACATGGTGGCCAGAATTAATGGTGGAGGAAGAACTCGGGAAAACCCCAGAAAGAACCACCAACCCATGAGAAGCTACTGGCAAGCTTTCTCACATACCCATTACCCACATTGGCCGAATCTGAGACTCGAATCCATGCAGACAGGTGAGATGGCAGTGATCTGTAACGGTGAGCGCTTTAGACCACCTGGCCACTCATGTCCCCGCAGATAATTGTATTGGACAGCTAAAAACCCAAAAGGCTTCCTAATTATCTTGGTGAGGGGTAATTCATGTAATACAGCAATTTTCAAAATTACATTCAAATGAATGATAAGCAACATGTACTATGTAAAAACATTATTGCCTAACCGAGTAGATAATTTTCGCAGACTACCGAATCCGAATATTTGGATGCACTATTTGCTGGATCCGAGCACGAACCGAGTTGTAGGTGCGACTCCAGAGAGTAGCGTTTATTTCATTATCGTATGCAAAACAAACTTTTCAGGTACCGTAAACCATATATATCGCCTATAAGATGAAAATTTTGATTATTAACTAAAATTATTATGTATTAAAAAACGTTTTTGTTAAAAGTACGATATTTAAAAATGAGTAACACTAGCATTAACTTCAAAAATAACTTACACTAGCATTAACTTCAAAAATAACTTACATTAGCATTAACTTCAAAAATAACTTACACTAGCGTCCATTAATTTAAAGATTGCAACTCAGCTGAGTACTACAGAGCTTGAATATTTTCCTTGCAGGACAGACTGTTTTATTTTCTAAGTCAGACTGGCTGTTTTATTTTCTTAGTCAGACTGGTCGTTTCATTTTCTTAGACTGGCTGTTTTATTTTCTTAGTCAGACTGGTTGTTTCATTTTCTTGGTCAGACTGGTTGTTTTTTTTTTTTTTAGAATGGTTGTATTATTTTCTTAGTCAGGCTGGATGTTTTATTTTCATAACCAGACTAGATGTTTTGCTTCAATGAGACAGGCAATTTGTTATATTTCCTTGCCAGACAGGCTGTTTTTTAATGGATATTAATCACTATAATCCAGATATTATCACCTTTTGAGATTTTGGCCTCTGTTAGATACTCTAAAAATTTGTTCTATGAGTATTTCCCTAAAATTTTGTCCTTATGAAACAAGGCAAAGATTGGGTGACATGAACAAGATTGCAAGAAACCTTCAAAACAATGCTCACTGGTATTTGAAACTCTGATGACTTTTTATGTTTAAGGTAAAAATGTCATATAAATCACTAAAACAACCCACCGTCCCCCCAAATGTGCTATACGAGATTGAATATTAGGGCTAATAGTTGTCGTTGCTGTTGTAGGGTTTTAATGTATTAATGGTGGAGGAAGAACCCTGGAAAACCCCGGCAAAGAACCACCGACCCACGAAAAGCTACTGACAAGCTTTATCACATACCCACAATGGCCGAATCTGAGACTCGAACAAACACAGCGGTGAGATGGCAGTGAGCAACGGTGAGCGCTTTTGACCACTCAGATGAAAATGTTTGATTCCAAACCTAATGGTATTAATTTAATCATTTCTTGTGATTTAGGATGGAACGTACGAGCATATGTAAATTTTATTCTTTTTGTGGAATTCACAGCATCAAGCACCAACTTGGAATAGAGTATTCAACGTCTTAGTTTTGTCTCTTGATTCTGGGAGTGAGAATGAGTTTAAACCAGATGGGCTGTGGAATGAAAGGGGGTGGATGATACGGTACCTCTCTGTCTATCTATCAATGAAGCCATGTATATGTCTATCGAACGAACAATTTTACTATCTATCTGCCTCCATATATGTTAGCATAACTATATCTCGTACAACTTTACAAAAAGATGCATGGCTGATTATGATGCTTTGTCTGAAATCCTATGCTTCATAGAAATCCAACAATCCAAGTTACATGTTACAAAGCTAGATAGCATACAAAAAAGGCATGGCACATTCAATGTTTCACACTTGTCCAGTTATATTTTCGAATAAGGTGCCTACTGAAAATTTGCCCACCCATCAATAAAGAAAGACTCTCCTTTAAGTTTTAGAGTGTCCACTTTTCATGTATATTCATGTCTGAACTATAATGACATTATGACAGATTTAAATGTTGAATGAAGTCAATTCATGTGCACATAGTATTTCATTTTCCACATACTTATATTTGTCTCATGTACCATACAGATGAGTCATTAAATTAAAAACTACAAAAGGGACTTAATTGTCAGCAGTTCCCTAAACCCCCTAAAAACTGAAACCACACATTTCTATTCTGACCCAGACAGAAGATAATGCTAGTCTAAGTTATTTTTTAAGTTAAAATCTTACAGCACTAATGTCTTCTTAATTTAAAATCAACAATTATATATATATATATGACATGATCTAAAACTTGAATCAATAAAATAATACAATAAGATAGAGACAAACAATCCTTCATATATAGTTATAAAGGATATGCAATTTATCAATTTAAAAAAACAATTGTGAAATTTTATATAGTGCATTTGTAATAATGCCATCAGGATACAAAGTATCTAACTTATGAATCCAATATGTTTCTTTTATGAGTCTGTTCATGTCACCTAGGCCGATAAATCAGCCCTTCACCCGTTAACCCCAACATCAAAATCGTAACGGGTGAAGGGCTGATTTATCGGCCTACATGTCACCATGCACAATATCTATTGGCATGAAAGAAAAATCAAGTAAAGAGTAATTATTGGTGTTAAAGTGTGTTGATATATAATAAATAAATAAATAATAAAAACAACAGAATCTTTTTGTTATGAAAATGATGATTATTCATTTATTTAGAAACTTGTTGAAATGTTTGTATTATATCAAAGTGATTATTCATTCTCTTAGTCTTAGAAACTTGTTGAAATGTTTGTATTATATCAAAGTGATCATTCATTCTCTTAGTCTTAGAAACTTGTTGAAATGTTTGTATTATATCAAAGTGATCATTCATTCTCTTAGTCTTAGAAACTTGTTCAAATGTTTGTATTATATCAAAGTGATCATTCATTCTCTTAGTCTTAGAAACTTGTTCAAATGTTTGTATTATATCAAAGTGATTATTCATTCTCTTAGTCTTAGAAACCTGTTGAAATGTTTGTATTATATCAAAGTGATTATTCATTCTCTTAGTCTTAGAAACTTGTTGAAATGTTTGTATTATATCAAAGTGATTATTCATTCTCTTAGTCTTAGAAACTTGTTGAAGTGTTTGTATTATATCAAAGTGATCATTCATTCTCTTAGTCTTAGAAACTTGTTGATGTGTTTGTATTATATCAAAGTGATCATTCATTCTCTTAGTCTTAGAAACTTGTTGAAATGTTTGTATTATATCAAAGTGATCATTCATTCTCTTAGTCTTAGAAACTTGTTGAAATGTTTGTATTATATCAAAGTGATTATTCATTCTCTTAGTCTTAGAAACTTGTTGAAATGTTTGTATTATATCAAAGTGATTATTCATTCTCTTAGTCTTAGAAACTTGTTGAAATGTTTGTATTATATCAAAGTGATTATTCATTCTCTTAGTCTTAGAAACTTGTTGAAATGTTTGTATTATATCAAAGTGATTATTTCTTCTCTTAGTCTTAGAAACTTGTTGAAATGTTTGTATTATATCAAAGTGATTATTCATTCTCTTATTCTTAGAAACTTGTTTAAATGTTTGTATTATATCAAAGTGATCATTCATTCTCTTAGTCTTAGAAACTTGTTGAAATGTTTGTATTATATCAAAGTGATTATTCATTCTCTTAGTCTTAGAAACTTGTTGATGTGTTTGTACAACATATTGCATGCTAAATTTTTTACAAGATATCAAAAAAATCAGTTGATACACAGTTAGTGTTATAACATAGAGAAAATACACATTTAGTGTTATAAAATAGAAAACACTTCTTTTGTAATAGCGCTACTGAAAGAAATAAATAAATTTAGAAGACTCCCATATTTATTAATTATAGGGCCTATATTAGGTAATGAAGGCATATATCATAATACAATATTTTTTGCTTTAGTGATGCTTCAAGTGTGAAGTGAAGAATTATGTTTAATGCTTGATAGTATTTTTACTATTAATTAGTTAGCAAGATCTGGTCAGGTAATTATAACAATTTAAATTACTTAGCAAGATTTGGCCAGGTAATTATAACAATTGAAATTAATTAGTTTGCAAGATTTGGCCAGGTAATTTCTTTGCTGTTGTGTCAGAATATTTGCAATTATTTAAAACAAAGCATCACTATTATATATGTACATGGTATAATTACCTACATCGGCTACATAGTGCAATATACATGCAGGTGGGATCACTCAGGTGAGTGCTGTATAACTTATTCAACTTTGTTGTTGGGAGTGTGTTTCTGGGATAAGACAGCAATTATGACTGATGGTTTCATCAGTTTGCCATCTCTTGTTTGTTTTTTCTTGGTCTAATGTGGCTTTAAATTTATTCAGTTTTACAGTTTTATAAAGTTAACAATAAAAAAACAAATTAAATAAAGTTAACAAATTAAAAAAAAAAAAAAAATATTTTGGAAAGGAATGTCTGACAGGAGTATTTTGCTGTTGGTCCAAAATATCATAGATACATACATAAACAAGAGGTCAACCAAAATTCAGTTTTGGTGCCGAAAGTTGGCAAATGGCCTCTTTCGGCATAGTTTTTGTTTTGGCCTAAGTCAAAAGATTAGCTTTCAGTTTTGGCTGAAACTGATATTGACTTTCAGTCATCAGCGAAAGTTCTAATTTAACTTTAAGAATGCAAAGCTAGTGCAGTGTCTATTACTCTGCTTATTGGCCAGTCGGCTCTAGGCAATTTGATATTTAGCGAAGTCTCTTACTGCAGGCACTGAATGATAACTTTCAGATTCAATTTTAATTAGTGTAGAATTGCATCATGACCCAGGTCTATTTAATAAATCTTGTGTGCAGCAACTTTGGTTTATCTTTCGGTTGTAGTTGAACTTTTGGTTTCAGCTTCAGATTCGGCCTAAAGTCAATTTATAACATTCGGTCTGCTTTTGGCCAAAACCAGAAATTAAGTTTCGGGCGGCCTCTAACATACATACATACATACATACATACATACATACATACATACACACACACACATATAACCACATACATACATGCACACATAACCATATACATCCACACATACAATATTTTGTTTAATTTAGTAAAAACGTTTCAATTTTTAGTTTATCATAGATTGTGTATTGTCTCATTGTATTGTATGCATTTACATATAAAAATAAGGACTGGTAATGCCTGTAATACACTAATGCACTCATTACAACCATTCAGGAGAAATGCTAAGATGTCCAACATTGCTGCCATGGTGACTGTATCCTATGTCAGATTGGCACCACTTTCATTTAAGACCAACTTGAGCTCATAAGATTTTTATTTTTATTTCTAACATTAAGTCAATAATAGTGATTAAAAGATTTTACTACCTTGTTGGGGGGGGGGTCAGATTGACCCCATTTTGAAGTATTTTAGTCAAAACCACATGTTAATACATCTAACTGTTTAGACAGAATATTAAGATTTGTATAAGGGTCATAATGGTAGCCATTTTGGATCTGGGGACTATTCACTGAACATCATATAAGCATTAAATATAAATGAGACGAAAACATTTCAATAAGAAAATCTCAGAATTGAGAAAATCAATGAAATTTGACACATTGGAATCGATGGTTGAAAAAGAAACAAAGCATGGAAAGGGCTGCTATAAACAGCTTGTGTTTGAGTGTTGCACTCTTGTACCTTCTAAATGGTCACCCGAATGGAACATGGTGCTACTCCAGAAGGTACAAGTGTGCAACACGTGCATCTCTGACATTAAATAATTATGTAAGGCACTGTCCTACTTTACTGATGGTTGGTTGTATTTGTTGTAAATAGTTACATATGCATTGAAATTTTAAAGATCAGTATTTGTTCCTGAAAATCGGTATTTTTGTCACAAGTAATCAGTATTTTTGTACTCTGGCATTGGCAGCTATGATAAGTTTCTTGTCAGCTGTTTCCAGCTGCTAGAAAACTTAGGCAACAAGACACCATCAAGAAATGGAAAATGGTTGATTATCTTTCATTTCTTGATCTCAAATAGAATAAATATGTCTGTAAACATATGTGACACTTTTCATAAATTTGGCAAAAAATTTGATTTACGAGTCTTTGGGGGCAGCTGCAGTACTTTGATGGGCAACATGAAAATATCTTCAGGGCAACACAGATCTTCTGGCACATAATGCATCTAAATGTGTGAGTCGATGCAGTTTTCAATGAATAATCAGTAGACCAAACACAGATCTGCTGGCACATAATGCATCTAAATGTGCGAGTCTATGCAGTTTTCAATGAATAATCAGTAGACCAAACACAGATCTGCTGGCACACGATGCATCTAAATGTGCGAGTCTATGCAGTTTTCAATGAATAATCAGTAGACCAAACACAGATCTGCTGGCACATAATGCATCTAAATGTGCGAGTCTATGCAGTTTTCAATGAATAATCAGTAGACCAAACACAGATTTGCTGGCACATAATGCATCTAAATGGAAAGTGTTTTTCTCAACAACCCATTCAGCAGCCAATAAGGCTGGTCTGGAAGGTATTGAACTTAGATATTTGGATTAGGAGTCAATTGCTTTACCACCTAGGCTTCTGCAGCTCTCTGACAAATAGTGATTTTTTTTAAAGAAAGCAGCATGTTTTGAAAATAACTTTTTATTGTAAGTTCTCTAACATATAAAGTGATTTTTTAAAAGAGCTGCAGGTTTTGGATTTGGCTTTTTTTTTGTAAGTACAAAAATCTCATATTTCATTTGAAGAGATTCAGAAACATAGGTGAATCATGGGAAGGAGCACAGGTGTTTAAAATTTAAGTGACACTTAGGTTTGTATGCAGTTGTCTGGAGTACTTAAAACCACAATTGAAGATAATTTTGATATCGTACATCACATTTTATTGCATGTCTTAATCCACCAATACTAGCACAGCTCATGAATGTGTTGACTTGTAGTGCCTACGATATATTCATCAAATGTTATACGCAGTCAGAATGTTACATATGATTCCAGAAAGCTGATGTACCAATGTCCCAATTTAAAAAAAAGATTTAGAATCAAGTATTTACGGTAGTTTTATTAATATTATTTATAAACCATATGACATTTTCAATTATACTCCTACATACTCAGTTTTTTCATTAAATTTATTGGCTTAGATCCCACTCCAGATACTCTTAATTGGTACTAATTTGCTTTCTTTGTACTGCAGTATATATATATATATATATATATATATATATATATATATATATATATCCAAGCACTAACATATTTGAAGATTCAGAAAAGGTAGCTCAGGCAATTCACAGTAATAACCATGTATTTGTTCAATCCGCTGTAACTTCATTGCTGTGTGCTTGACCTTTGTCCTTAGTTGAGAGTAGTTGTTTGGCCTACCTGACTATTTCCATGTTATTTGTCATGTTTATAAGTTATCAATTAGCTACTTACTGATATTTAACTTTCTGATAATTAAGTTGAAGCTCTAGCCTTATTTACAAACTTGGAATGTTCTGGAAGCTAGCTAATGTGGCCAACACCCTGATCATGTTATTGTATTGCAGGTCCTTATATAAGGATGTGATTAAAAAAATTATTCATTCCTACCTTAAGATCGGTCTGCAGAATCATTTTCAGTTGTGTTCAGATATAATTTAAGACAAATCATTTAATAATTGTTCATTGGATTTATAAAGTATTCATTTACTTTGGATTAAACACTATTTTGGGATTATTGTGAATTTGCTGAAAGACATTCAGGATTATAATTAATATGATACATTGAGACTCTCAATAAATTAACCTACTCCAGATTTGGTAACGCAATACATTCATTAGTCAATACAATACATTCATTATTCAATACATTCATTATTGGAACACTATACTTTTGTACTGTGATTACCAGTAGGATTATTTAGGATTATTTAGGGTTTAATTCATAATACTGTAAGTTGCACTGGGGTGGCCGAGTGGTCTAAAGCGCTGTCCATTACGTATCACTGCCAACTCACCTCTGTCTGCGTGGGTTCGAGTCTAAGATTCGATTAATGTAGTTATGTGAGAAAGCTTGCCAGTAGCTTATTGTGGGCAGTGGTTCTTTCCGGGGTTTTTCCGGTTTCTTCCTCTACCATTAATACTGGCCGCCATGTATAGCCTATATTGTGCTTAAAAATGGCGTTAAACCATAAAAAACAAAAACAAAAACTTTTGCACTGTGATTAGGATTATTTAGGATTATTTAGGGTTTAATTCATAATACTGTAAGTTCCTCATAACTTTGTAACTTAGATTAAGATCATAGACACATGGACAATTCTTTTGTTGGGAAAGGAATTCTACAATGTACATGTAACATTGTCTTTTGTCACTATCCTTATAATAGAAATTGTAGCATATCAACAGTTCAGGTTTTGTTTAAAGTTGAGCATTAACTAGGACTTCCTTAACCGTTTGATAAATTCTTATTATACATGTACATTGCACGAATCATTGAGAAGCTGATCAAATTCATTTTTTAAAAATATAATTTCTCTTCTTAATGTTAATTACAAAAATAGTTTGCATTAATGTTAATCACAAAAATAGTTTGCATTAATGTTAATTACAAAAATAGTTTGCATTAATGTTAATTACAAAAATAGTTTGCATTAATGTTAATTACAAAAATAGTTTGCATTAATGTTAATTACAAAAATAGTTTGCATTAATGTTAATTACAAAAATAGTTTGCATTAATGTTAATTACAAAAATAGTTTGCATTAATGTTAATTACAAAAATAGTTTGCATTAATGTTAATTACAAAAATAGTTTGCATTAATGTTAATTACAAAAATAGTTTGCATTAATGTTAATTACAAAAATAGTTTGCATTAATGTTAATTACAAAAATAGTTTGCATTAATGTTAATTACTAAAATAGTTTGCATTAATGTTAATTACAAAAATAGTTTGCATTAATGTTAATTAAAAAAATAGTTTGCATTAATGTTGTGGTTAAAGTTTTTGTTATTTATTAAACCTTTGGTTGATTTTCATCATACATCATGGAAAACTTGCATTCTGGTTTTATTTGTAGTATTGTTATTGGAAAACATTTCCTGAACATATTTTTGTATTTTATTAATACTTTTGATGCTTACATCATTAAATCTGTGATGCATGCCCTCACCTTCATTTGCTGGGTCAAGGTCAGTCAGAGAATATTAGTTTGTGGTGTCTGTTTAATTTTGTCCATTATGTTTACCTTACCAGTGATGGATTTTTTGCGCATATTGAATTAGTGAAGCCACGGCAGTTCATTAAGTAATAGTTTTTTTTATTGCATGCTTGCTCTGTCCTTTTGACCTTTAGCATGAGCTCATAGCTCATACAAGACTAAAGGCTCCCTCAGCAGCCATTTTGGGTCCATGCTAATCCATGATTTTCATGTTCATTTCAGCTGATTTCTTGTTGGGAACATCATTACAAATTTTTTTTCTTTTTAAGAATAATAGATATTGAAACAGACTAAAAGAAATTAAAGCTGAAGGTGAAATTTAACTGAAAGCATAATATTTATAGAGATGCTGCAAAAAACTGAATAATTGGAATATTATACCAGTACACAGGTACATATGCTATTGTTATTGTTGTTATAACTTATAGGGTTAAAAACCATTTTTCAGCACAAAATAGCTATACATGGCAACCAGTATTAATGGTGGAGGAAGAACCCATGAAAACTCTGGAATGAACTATCGAACCATGAGAAGCTACTGGCAAGCTTTCTCACATACCCACAATACCTGAGCCTGAGACTCGAACCCATGTGAGGGGCCCTGAGTGGCAGAGTGGTCTAAAGTGCTGTCCATTATGGATCACTGCCATCTCTCCTCTGCATGGGTTCGAGTCTCAGATTCAGCCAATGTGGTATGTGAGAAAGCTTGCCAGTAGCTTCTCGTGAGTCGGTGGTTATTTCTGGGGTTTTCCGAGTTCTTCCTCCACCACTAATACTGGCCGCCATGTATATCCTATCTTGTGCTAAAAAATGGCGCTAAACAATAAGAAAAACAAAAAATAAACAACAAAATGAACCCATGCGACAGGGGTGAGATGGCACTGATCCATAATGATGAGTGCTTTAGACTACTCGGTTACTCGTGCCCCTGGTACACGTGCTAGCAGGATCCATACTGTAACATACAGATATACTGATTTTGATTTTTAACATAACTGAAGCTTTAAAAAAATTTCAGTCATAATGGCGACCACTTCTGTGGCCTAGTGGTTAGAGCGTCCACCACGGAAGCAGGAGGTCGTGGGTTTCAATCTCCGGCCGAGTTAAAGGCTTACAAGAATGGTACTAATCACTGCCTCACTTGATGCTCAGCATTAAGAGGTTAGTGTTAGGACTGGTTGGCCTGGTGTCAGGATAATGTGACTGGGTGGGACATCATGCTACATGTCTGCAGCATGATGTCCTAGTGCTAGACATCATTATAAACTGTCACACTGCAGACATTGTAGTGATATGACTGAAAAATTGTTAAAAGCTATATTAAAAATCTTAATCACACACACAGTCATATGTCTACAGTGTCTGCATTGTGTCAGTTCATAGTGATATATTGCAAAGGGGCATCATGTCCCATACAATCACATTATCTTGACAGCAGGCTGACTAGTTAGTCATAACATTAATGCTGAGCGCCTAGCGAAACAGCTGTTAGAACCATTTTTGTCAGCCTTTAGTATGACTCAGCGGAGGTTTGATCCCACGACCTCCTAGATCCAAGATGGATGCTGTAACCACTAAGCCAATGGACTCGTTTACAGGTATTCTGGTAAATCGCATCCAATGGAACCATTTACAGTTATTCTGGTAATCATATTCAATGGACAATATAATAAAATTTTGCTAGGAATCAGTGCGATTAAAATACTGGTTAACAAATCAAAAACGAATAAAATGTCCAACCTTCTTAATCTCTCAACCATAACTATGGTATTAGCATTATATACCAAAGCACAGTTTAGCAGCCACTGAATTTTTCTTATGATCTGACCCCATGGGCTTTATGATCTGACCCCATGGACTTTGGAATAGAAACAGGCCTAATCTATGTTCATGTTATTGATGCTACGTATGCATTAAATTACATAATGGATTACTAAAACATACAAAGCACTTTGTACACTGTAATAATCTACACTTACTGTATATTTCAATGTCTAAATTATACAGGACTACAATCAATAAATCTATCAAAAACAAAGTTGTACTCCAGTTCACTGCCAGCAAAGCCATAATAAAATACCAGGATTCATACAAGCAACCCACCCACCCACCCTGCCAATGTAAAAGGAGAGTAAATGTGTCCTAGTTGATTTCATGGAACTGTTATATCCCAGAAATACTAAACATATTTTAGCATTAATATTATTTAAATACTGCAGAATTCATCAGTTTTACTTGTGTAAAGTAAAATGCTTTTAACATCCATGTGTACAAAAGTGTATGCAAGCATACAATGGGCAAGTTCCTCCTCATACTAAACAGGTGTTCATACTAAACAGGTGTTAACATGATACATGTATTTCTGGACCATACTGCAAAGATGAAGGCTAATGGACCAACCATTTATTGGGAGGGGGGGCAGGTGTGCTGAGATTTTTAATTTTTATTTCCATATATCAAATAGCATTTAAAGAAAAAATGAAAAATAACTTGTTTCAATGAATGAAAGCAACAAAACAAAAAGCAAAAATTTATATCCATATCCTTTATATTTGTGAAAAAAACATTACTTTGAGTTAAACAAAAACAAATGGTGTTTCTCAAAAGAACTGACTGACTAAAATGAATTTCCAAGGTTCGAGATAAGACCATTTTTTTTAAAACTGTTGAATGTGGTAGCCATAGTGGATGTAAGACTGGCACCATTTTCATTTAGGACCAACTGGACACTTACATAAAACTTTTGCTGAAAACCCCATGTTGATATGACCATCCATTTAGGAGAATTAGTGACAAGAATTTTAGTGTGTTCCTTGCGTCAGCATTATTTAAGGCCAGATCAGTATGATACAGGACTAACTAGATGTCACAATTAGTATTCCTGTGAAAAGTCATTGTCAACACAACCAACCATTCAGTCTGATACAGGACGAACTAGATGTCATAATTAGTCTTCCTGTTGAATGTCATTGTCAACACAACCAACCCTTCAGGAGGACAAACAATACTAAGATTGTCAAGGTAGACGCCAACTGAGGCCATATCAGATTGACACCAGTTTCATTTAGTGCCAGATCATAAGAACGTTTCATTTAAAAACTCAATGTTTACATGATTTTTCAATATCAGATATCAGATCAGCAAAATATTTATACATAAAAAGTCTTTCATTGATAAGCCCAAGCTGAGATGACTTTTCTTCAGGAGGAGTAGAAATAACAAGAATTTCAAGATGGTTGCCATGGTTGTCATATCCGTTTGTTAAAGCATCATTTTCAGTTAGAACCTGAAAGACATCATTAAATTTGATTTGACCACCCATCCTGGTAAGTAGTAATAATAAGAATTTAAAGATGGCCACCGTGGCAGCCATACTAGATGCCCAAGAAGAACCATTTTCATTAACTCACTTTCGAGATCTGCAGCCTAAAAGTCATTCAAGATACACTAAAGCGGGTGGCATTGTATAAAGGTAGACAGAAATAGCTCTACAATAATACTATATAATCTGGACTATCTAGTTGCGCTACAGAATACAGAGGGAAAAACAAATTTTTGGATCAGATTCTTTTCATAAAAAATCAGCTGTTGTCTGAATCTGATTTTTGTTAAATTCTTTAGACTTTGTTGCCTCAGAGCTAAGTAGGATAAGATGGGCATTTGGAATAAAATGTGGTCTGGATATGAAAATGATGGGTGCATTTAGTAAACAAAAAAATTTTAAAAAATAAATAAACAAAACAAATTCAACTTCTGCCCTTCTGCTTAAGTGCAAGCGAAATAGCCAATGAAAATGAGGTTTCTAACACAACTAGGTTAACTAGATATCTCTTGGAAGTCGACGTATTAGATATACTCTGAAATAAGCCCCGTATTTACTTGTATTTCAGGTGAAAATGACAAAAACATCCAGGAGTTAATGAGTTAAGAACATCATAAGAAGTCCAAAATTGAAAAGAAGTAGTGGTAAAAACTTGTGGAAACAAATGGATGACAAGAGTTATTACCATAATCTCTTTTTTTTATACATATGACCAGACGAGTTTAAAATTGCAAATTTAAAGCACACTGATTTGTCAATATGTGCAACTTCAAATGATGCCCATAACATGTACAAAGTTAGTGATCCATTAAAAGCTAGATAGCTAGTACTCAAAATTCTGTAATATACTTAACCTAGCTCCACATTACAAGAAGCAACAAAACATGATGAATTGTAATACATACCAAGTTTCACAGCAATCATCCAAAAATAAGTTGCAAGACAAGCTACTCCAATAACAGCAGCACAATCCTTGATTGTCATGCATAAACTGAGTAAACAGCAAAAGGACCCTGAGAGAGATCTGCAAGACTAGCTACTTCAATAACAAAAATAAAATTGTTGGTAATGTCATTCATAAACTGCCAAGTTCACAGCCAAAAAGCCCTCAGAGATAACTGCAAGACTAGCTACTTCAATAACAATAAAATCATTGGCAACATGGTGCATAAACTGCTGACATCACAGCCAAAAGGCCCTGAGAGATAAATGCATAATCACTAGTAATCAAACCTATCAAAATGTCAACATGCCAACCTATAGCATTTAAAATCTTATGTACTTTAGATTTACATAATATACCTTGCTATTATCTGCATCTCTTATATCCAAAACACTTTCATTGTAAATGGGCCCCCGAGTGGCCGCGTGGTCTAAAGCGCTCTCTGTTATGGATCACTGCCGTCTCACCTCTGTCTGCGTGGGTTTGATTCTAAGATTTGGCTAACGTAGTTATGTGAGAAAGCTTGCCAGTAGCTTCACGTGGGTTGGTGGATCTTTCCATGGGTTTTCCTGGGTTCTTCCTCCACCAATAATACTGGCCGCCACATATAGCCTATTGTGTGCTGAAAAATGGCTTAGAAACCCTACAACAACAACAACAACTTTCATTGTAAACAGTTTGCATACCACTGAGAACCCACACATAGTAAACACTTCAAATGTATGTCACCTGTTGCGTAATAGTGAACGAGTTTAAGATCCATTAAAAAAAGTGCAGTGAAATTAAGTGGGTATATTTTAATGTCTTAAATGTAGTTATGATTTATCCAAACATTATTATATTTGAGCAATTATAAAACTTTTCTCTCACTTAAATATGTTTATAACATGATAAATATTTGAACAGAACCATCATTAACCAAACTGACAAAAGGATTTGAGTCATTTTGATCACATCCTTTTACTGACATATATTGCTATGGAGTGGAAGGGCTGCTCAGCACTGATAATTAAACAGCCATGTTATCATGGGGTAAATATAAACTCATTATTTATGCATCCGTCCTGTATTCACACACCATGCAACACAATTTCTATTAATGTCCTGGCTGGCTGCACTATGAATGAATACTATTATTTGTCAAATGAAATGCAACTTGAATGATTAAGTTACAACTACTATAAAGTAAAAGCACCTTACACTGGGAAATGCAGTCAATAGCCGATAACAGCGAGTTCCATAAGTTCCTATTAATTCAAGACCGAGACAGAAATAATTCATCGGAGTAATATAATATATACACAGAGTAATTTGTATCTTTCTAGGTGTAGCTAGGGTAACTTTAATCCTCCAGTCTAATTTGTATTCTTTATAGTATAATTTTTATTATCTATACTGTGATTGTTATCCTCCATGAGGTAATTTATTTTCCTTCATGAGGTAATTTGTGCATCCTCCATGAGGTAATTTATATCCTGCATGAGGCAATTTATATCTTCCATGAGGTAATTTGTTATCTTCCATGAGGTAATTTATATCCTCAATGAGGTAATTTGTTCTCTTCCATGAGGTAACTTGTTAACCTCCATGAGGTAATTTGCTACCCTCCATGAAGTAATTTATATCCTCTGAGGTAATTTATATCCTCCATGAGGTAATTTGTTATCTTCTATGAGGTAATTTATATCCTCCATGAGGTAATTTGCTATTCTCGATGAGGTAATTTATATTATCCATGAGGTAATTTGTTATCTTCCATGAGGTAATTTTTATCCTCCATGAGGTAATTGATGTTCTCCATGAGGTAATTTGTTATCCTCCATGAGGTAATTTTTATCCTCCATTAAGTAATTTATATCCTCCAAGAGCTAATTTGCTAACCTCCATGAAGTAATTTATATTCTCCATGACGTAATTTATATCTATGAGGTAATTTATATCCTCCATGAGGTAATTTGTTATCTTCCATGAGGTAATTTTTATCCTCCATGAGGTAATTAATGTTCTCCATGAGGTAATTTGTTATCCTCCATGAGGTAATTTATATACTCCATGAGGTAATTTATATCCTCCATGAGGTAATTTGTATCCTCCATGAAGAAATTTATATCCTCCAAGAGGTAATTTGCTATCCTCCATGAGGTAATTTATATTCTCCATGAGGTAATTTATATCTATGAGGTAATTTATATCCTCCATGAGGTAATTTGTTATCTTCCATGAGGTAATTTTTATCCTCCATGAGGTAATTTATGTTCTCCATGAGGTAATTTGTTATCCTCCATGAGGTAAGTTGCTATCCTCCATGAGGTAATTTGTTATCCTCCATGAGGTACTTTATATCCTCTATAAGGTAATTTATATTGTCCATGAGGTAATTTGCTATCATCCATGAAGTAATTTGTTATCCTCCATGAGGTAATTTATATCCTCCAAAGTGTAATATTGTCTAAATATTACCAGAGCCTCCAGATTTCACCCCTCCCTTACAATGCTGTTGCTTTTTATCTCTTTAATAAAATCCACCCTCAAGAATACCACTTAGACATTGAAGGTCAAAGTCAAGAGTCCCATATGTGACTCAAAAATTTGTTTATTTCCATATTTCTTCCCAGATCCATGTTTTGCACTGAATGCATACAATAGGTACAGTAGTCAGCCACATGACCACCAATATGAAAACCGTATTAGAAAATCACAAGCATTTCTCACATCAGCCATGTTTAATAAAGTTACCATTGAAAAAAGGTAACAATCATATCTAGGTAGTCACAAATACAATTCTTTGGACTAGTGCAAATAGGACTAGTAATATGCTGGATGTGTGAGTTTGGTAAATATTGGAATTTCAGAGATAGATATGAAGGAAGCAATGATAAATCTGGATAACAAGGTCAACAACATAAAAACTAATGTAAGTTGGGTGTGAGAACATATCAAGTTTTGGGGTTTCAGGAAGGCTTTGACAAATCTGGACAACAGGTCAGCATCATGACATATCTAGCTAACTGGGTCATATTCCTGCTGTTTCAGCACCATTTAGTTATGGTGTAATTGGGGGGGGGAGGAAGCTGTCATTAATTTAATAATGGTTAGTCAATCAAATTCTGATTGTGGGGATAAGGTGTGAGATTACGATATGTGTATATAGATAGATACAAGAAATAATGTGCTGAACAGAAGCGTAGAGAAAGCAGAAGGCAGAAGGGACAGAATGCAAAAACGAAAGCAGAAAGAAAGTAGGGAAAAAACAAAGGACAGTAGAGATAAGATGAAGTTGGAAATAAGAAGCTTACCGAGATATACAAGATGGGGAGTTAAGAGAAAGGATACCTAATAGACATAATAGGGTGATAGATATTCTGAGTGGACAAATATAGGAAAAATAATGTACATAAACATTAGTGTAGAATTTGGAGAGGTGGACAGAACTTTACTGTGCATATTGGATATAAACAGTAGATTACAATATGACTTAGTGTTTTACTTAGTATACACCTGGTCTCCACCTCACCCCAAAGTCAACAGAAGAAAGATCAACTATGTCAGACTGACCACACCTAATGGGTTTCACAAGCACCAGATTTCATTTTCTGTGTGAACTGCACTAATCAGGCCCATGTTTATGTAAATGGCAAATACAGTTAATGTGTTGTACATTAAAATTTGTACATGATTAGGAACACTGAATTATGGTTCCTTTGACAATGTTATAGTTATACTTTATACAATGCACACCAAGGCAAGCTCACATATAACACAATATACTTGTATGTCTCACTTCATCAGTGATATATATATATATATAGATATATATATATGGGTGGGTGTTGAATTAAAAATCATATTGCGATAATATTATTGCAATATTAAGTGCAATATTATTGCAATATATTGATTTAAGAAAGAATTACAGATTACTGTTAATTTATTGAAATAAAATGAATGCAAACTACAAAAAAATTTCTTAAAATTATTTAATTACATCAATAAAATATAGTAGAAAAAATGAATAAAATGCATTACAGTAGTTGCAATCTAACACAGAAATTAAGAGTTACAATTTAAGTCTTTTTTCTGAACAGTTCAGTTTGTGGTTTACTTTTTGATAAACATAAAATGCATGAAACTGCAGATTGGTCTTTTCGTTGTCACTTTACCCCGTGTAGTTCAAACTGAACTGCCTTGAAATTCACATGATGGAACTTACTTCATATTATTTTTAAAAAGATAAGAGCATCTACATGATTTGGTTTTAGGGCTGAACGTTGTGCATTTACTATATCTCCAGCAGTGGAGAACACCCTCTCAGAAGGGACACTTGTTGATGGGATGCACAATAAGGATTTAGCAAGCTTAGCTAATCTAGGAAATCTCTGTTCATAATTTTTCCACCATTGAAGAGGATTTGAATCCAAGGGAATCGACGGAAACACTCTATAGTTCTTAAGCTCTTCTTCTAGTTCTTCCATTTCTGTTTTTAAAGTCTCAACACCAGATATGTAGACATCACCAAGAAGTTCTTGCATGCCATAACAACAGGTAACTTTTTCTATCATATCACTGACCAATGTCCGACTTGAGCTTCTTGCAAACTGGTTGAGCATCCTCAGCAGCAGAATTGGCAGACACACATAACTGTTCGGTTAGCTGTGGTAAAGGTGGCAGTTCATTCTGCCTACTATCACCCACAGGTGAGTGATCATTGTCAAGTTCAGCCTCAACTCTAACAATGATTTCTGATGCATTCTGCAAAATTTTGGTAAAGATTTCATTCCTTGGTGCATCACTGAGAAAAGGTAAGGCTTTAAAACATGGATCCAAGGCAGCAGCATTGGTGAGAGTTTCTTCTTGATGAGTGTATCTATCCTGAAAATCATCAACCACATCCCTTTTCATCTGAGCTATTACTAGAGTCATCATCACTATGTTGGAAAATGCTGTCAATAAGTTTGCGATGAAGAGGCATGATAACAGAAATGGTTGGAACTGACTCAGCAAAAAGAGTAGTTGTCACCACTTTAAGAGGTTTTAGACAAACCATTACCTCATCTGCCAGGCAAATGTCATCATCTGACAATGTGTTCAAATCTTTTTCTTTTATTTTAGCAAGATCTTTGGATCTCAAAACGGCAATTATTGCATACTGCATTTCAAGAAACCTTGAAATCATGTCATAAGTACTGTTCCATCTAGCGGGCACATCAGCTATAAGATTACCGTATGATCCGGTAGACCTAGCAATTCAGCCCGACTTCTCAGTTTAGCTGCTGCAGTTGTACTTCAGTGGAAGAACCCAACTATTCGACGAATTCTGCTGAGGAGAATTTCAATGTGTCTTGAGACACTTTTGTGCAGCTAAATTAATTGTATGTGCATAACACTTGATGTGAAAGTTGCATCCTAACCGAGTCCCTGCCTTGTCCATGTTTGATGCATTATCTGATACAATAGGTGGTATGGGGATAGACTGTATTTCCCATTCTTTGAGGGCCTCATGAATCACTGCAGCTATATACTCACCTGTGTGCCCTTCATACATGAGCCAAGTTTGAAGACCATAGTTTATCAGCTTCCAATTTTTATCAATGTGAGTTGACATGACTGTCAGATATGATTCAGTTGACCTCGACGTCCAACTATCTGTTGTCAATGCAACCTTCTCAGCATTTCGTAGGTCTTCTTTTACCAGTGCCTTGACTTGAGCATATTTTTGAGGAATGATCACATCTGCAAACTGCTTTCTACCTGGAAGATTATATCGGGGGTCAAGTGTATGTACAAGGTCTCTAAACTCTGGCGAATCCACTATTCGGTATGGACACATGTCCTTTATTATAAATCTGCACACCTTGTCAGTTATATGTAAAGCACGAGAAGAATGCGAGGGGTATTTCGCACCAATGAGCTCTGGTAAGGTTCTCTGGATTGGCTGTGACATTTTAACTTTAGAAAGATCAGAAGTATCTTCACATGATGAACTCACATTAGCAGGGATCAATGATCTGTTGTCTGTCATCTTGTAATTACCACATTTCCCAGGATGGTGCTTGTTTATGTGGTACGCTAGATTAGTGGTTCCACCAGAAAACTTATCATGAGCGTCACATAGTCGGCACACAGCAATTGCCTCATCAATTTTCCCATCCCTTTTACTCTTTCTTAATGCAAAATAAGTCCATATGGCAGACCGCGCTTTTGAATTTTGCACCAGGTCGTACTCAGCCATGCTTGAAATGCAACTCAAGGTCAATGTCAGTTAGTCATCAATGTCAGCAAGGTGCTTATTTGTTGACAAAGAGAAGTTAAAACTTCAAAAGGATGAAGATTCACAGACATGTAACTTCCAATTGCCCATGCTGCAACTGCTTAGGAAATGAAATAGAAATGTTACTGAAGCTGATTACCGGAGGTAAATGTATGGAATTCAATAGGTCATTGTCAATCAGAAACTATTATAAGTAGTGAAATATGGCTAATATTAATTTATAATAATAATAGAGTTAATTTGCTACTTCTTATTGTTATCAAAATTTACGTCAATATCACACTATATCGATATAAGAAAGTTATATCATGATTATTGTATCGTCGGTTTAATAGCACAAGATACCGATATTTGATATTATCGCGCACCCCTAATATATATATATATATATATATATATATATATACAATTTACACAGAACAAGACAATCTCATATATAGCATGTTACACTGTTCTGTTGTGTTATTGTGAGGATCTTTCTCATACTATCTGCTGACACCTTGGGACATAACTGTGTTATTGTGAGGATCTTTCTCATACTATCTGCTGACACCTTGGGACATAACTGTGTTATTGTGAGGATCTTTCTCATACTATCTGCTGACACCTTGGGACATAACTGTGTTATTGTGAGGATCTTTCTCATACTATCTTTTGACACCTTGGGACAACAACTATTTGTCATGGTACATACCACACGGAAAAGAAATATAGAAATATCCAGGAACCAACTTCCTAATGTCTAGACATATTTTTCCAATTCCGACATCACTGCTGCTTCAGTGCTTAGAACCAATATTGCCTTCACTAAATGATGTTATTAATATCTCTCTCATATCAGGGGAATTCCCATCATTTTTCAAAACTGCCATTGTAAAGCCACTGCTGAAGAAACCAACACTGGACCATAACGATTTAAAGAACTACCGCCCAGTTTCTAATCTCCATTTCATATCAAAAATCTTAGAAAAGGTTGTTCTAACTCAACTTGTATCTCATTTGAATTCAAACAGTCTTTTTAGCAATGTACAGTCTGCATATCGCCCTTCCCACAGTACGGAAACTACCCTTCTGAAAGTATTTAGTGACATTCTCTCCGCTTTGGATAGTGGAAAGATAACAGTCCTCACTATCCTGGATTTATCTGCAGCGTTTGACACAATAGACCATGATATTTTACTTCACCGTCTCCAGCATGTATTTGGCATTCAGAATATAGCCTTACAGTGATTCAAGTCCTACTCAGTCAACAGGACACAAATTATATCTGCAAATGGAATACACTCCAGCCCAGTTGACGTATGTTCTGGTGTTCCACAGGGATCTGTTCTTGGACCTGTTCTCTTCATTCTGTACACTCAGCCGCTCTCAAGAGTCGTAGATCATCACCCAGTGTTGCACCAACTGTACCAAATATACAACTGACACCCAAATATACAAGTTTAGCCACCCAACTGAAGTTGGTTCTACCATCCATGGAGTAGCGAAGTGCATTTCGGATGTGAAATCATGGATGCCATGTAACAAGCTGCAGATGAATGATGATAAAACTGAGGCTATTCTGATCACAACACAAAGACTTTCTCATCCACATCCTTTACCTCAGACAATAAATATCAGCAACACCAACATTCAATTCTCACAGTCAATATGGAATCTAGGTGTTACTCTAGACAGTACTCTCACATTGCACCAACATGTCATGAACATATGCAGGGCTGCATATCTTGAATTGAGACGCATCAGTTCCATTCGTAAATATCTTTCTGTTGATGCCACGAAAACACGTGTGTTCATTAGTACTTTCAAGACTGGACTATTGTAACTCAATTCTGTCTGGTTCATCACAATATTTACTCCAGAAACTTCAAAAAGTTCAAAACACAGCTGCACGGATCATCTTTAGAGTACCTCGATCAGAGCACACCTCACCACTGCTCTATACCCTACACTGGCTATCAATTTGATACAGAATCAAACACAAAATTTGTTCTCTGTGCTATATTTCAATGACAGACTCCAGTCCAACATACCTATCCAGCCTCACTCATGTGTATACACCAGCTAGATCCTAACGCTCTTCTTCTGATAATCGTATACTCATTGTTCCCAAGGTGAAAACAAAGTCATATGGACAATGTTCAGTTGCATACCAGGGCCCGGTAACATGGAATGAATTGCCCATTGAAATTAGACACAAAGACACAGTGGTCCCTTTTAAGAGTGCTCTCAAGGCTCACCTGTTTCGACTTCAGGGACAAACTTAGCGACCTAATCATGTTTTGTATCTTATATGTTTTTGTTTTCCAATTTCATTGCTTTTGTCATTTGTTGTTCTGTAGTGTAGTCATATTATTGATGGTGTAAAGCACTTAGAGCTTTTAAAGATTAGGCGCTATACAAAGTCCTCATTATTATTATTATTATTATTATTATTATTATTATTATTATTATAAGTCTTAGCCTTAGCCATGATCTTCATCTTTACTTTTTTTCAGTTATACCATTTAGTACTGAGTCAATTGGAGTAAATTATTTCCTCTTTTTTTCCATTAGGCCATTTAGTACTGGGTCAACTGGAGTAAATTATCTGGTCTTTTTTCCCATTAGGCTATTTAGTACTGAGTCAATTGGAGTAAATTATCTGGTCTTTTTTCCATTAGGCCATTTAGTGGAGTCAATTGGAGTAAATTATCTTGTATTTTTTTTTTATTAGGCAATTTAGTACTGAGTCAATTGGAGTAAATTATCTAGTCTTTTTCTATTAGGCCATTTAGTACCAAGTCAATTGGAGTAAATTATCAGATACATCATGGTAGCCAACCCTTGGATACAATATGAGTAATAATTTATGTAATAACAGCTACAATAGATGTACAAGCATTCATGACATTTTTGGTGTCGGGATCAGTCTAATTTGCAGGCACAAAAAAGGTTTAGTGACTGACCTTTTCATTCTTGAAAAGTAGGGGATGGGTGTGCCGTGATTGTATTGTTTTATAAATTTCTGGATTTCAAAATGGACTGAAATTTCTTTGCTCTGATGTATATAGTGAAGGAACCCTATCAGATGTATATTAATTATATTAATTAAAATATAATTTTGCTGTTAATTTTAAATGGAAAAAAAATTAAAGTTTATAAAAAATAAAAAACAGCCCACCCCACCTCAATCAAATTTGCTGGTTTCTTCTAGCTAGGGTTTGCATGTCCAACCCACAACAAAAAGTAAATAGGAGTGTGTTGAAGAATTATCTTCATAATGAAGAGATTCTAAGGAAATATATAAGTAGTGATGGGAATTGGTCAGAAATTCATAATCAATAACCGGTTCCCCTTAACCAACTGATGATCAATTATACTCGATAATCGGAACAACACTATACATATATAAGTAAACATTTTTAAAAAAAAGCATAACACAAATCGTACATAGCTAGTGTGTCTCTCGATGAATTTCTTTCATTTCATGATGATTAATTCATTTCAAAGGGAACTTGGCTTGCCTTTTTCAAATCATAATTTTTTACATCTTGCCTCTCTGCATGGGTTTCAGACTCAGCACAGCCAACATGGTATTGGAGAAGCCTGCTACCAACTTTCTGTGGGTTGGTGATTCTCGCCCGGGGTTTCCAAGGTTCTTCTTTCACCAAGTATGTATCATGTGGCATTAAAACCATAAAAACCAAACTAAGACTGATTTATGCTGCATCGGAGTTTGAACAGAACTTGTCAGTGGTTTAGGAAATATAATAAATCATAAGTCCCTAAAAAGGACTGTTGATCTTTATTTCTGTCTCTTTAAAAAGACATTTATCAAGACATGATAGGCAATACATGGTATTAAGTATTAATGGTGGAGGAAGAACCTAACGAAAAACCCCGGAAAGAACCACAAACCCACAAGAAGCTACTGGCAAGCTTTCTCATCTATGCATATTGGCTGAATCTGAGACTCGAACCCACACAGAGGTGAGATGGCAGTGATCCATAATGGAAAGTGCTTTAGACAATTCAGACACTCGGGGCCCCCAACTGGCGCTCTTGTAACTGGTCAAAAGGATTTCCAGGAGTCCAGGATTTCCAGGAATCCAGGATAATGCTTTTTATTAGTTTTAATAATGACTGTTGAAATCATCTGTTAACCTTAGAGAAATGCTAGATTAAGACCTTAAAGCCCAATATAAGCACTGAATATATGGTACCACCCACCCACAACCTCCAACGTGAAACTAAAAAAACATATTAAAAGCTAAAAAGCTTGAAAAATACCAGAGTTGCCATCACTCCAAAGGAAATTGGTAAACTGTTAAGTTATGTAAGCCAGGTGAGTGTTATCAAGCTGACTTGGGTCTCTCGGCAAAATTTGCTTGAGTGCTTACCATTACAGATAATTGGCATCTCACTTCTGTCTATGTGAGATCGAGTCTCAGGTTTGGCTAATGTGGGTATGTGAGAAAGCTCGCTATTAGAATTTCGTGGGTCTTTGTTCTTTCCGGGGTTTTCCTGGATTCTTCCTCCACCATTTTTACTGGCTGTCATGTACAGCCTATCTGGTGCTAAAAAAAGGCTTTAAATCCTACAACAACAACAACAACAACAACAGCAAATCAAAGAAGTTAAATATAATTCAATTTTATCATCAACAATTAATTTTAATTTTTTTCTGATGTCCCTGTTGGATTGGTGCCCTATGCATGTGCTTAGTGTGCCTAATGGGTAATCTGGTACAGGACATAAGAACAGCACCATGACATTTATAACCAGCTACATGTCATAAGAAGTCTTAGGTTAAAAAATTGCAACATTGTTTTAACATGTTATGCAAAAAAAATTGCAACATTGTTTTAACATGTTATGCAAAAAAAATTGCAACATTGTTTTAACATGTTATGCAAAAAAAATTGCAACATTGTTTTAACATGTTATGCAAAAGGAACAACAATATCAAGATTTTCAAACTGACCTTTTGAGAGTATCTTAAAACGTATTATCCCTGCTTCATAAAGATTCCCAACACATATGAAGAAAATCCATCAACTTGAAGTTTATGAAACATTCAACAAAACCTTAAAACAGCTTGTGCTACTGCTGTCATCTTTTTCAGTTGTTAGAAAACTGACTGCTAATAATCACTTTTCCACATGCGGGCTAAATACAAATTTGATATAAATTAAGCCAGCTTTCCAATATATGTATGAAACAGAGAGTATATCAATATCGCTTAAATGTAATTTTATTCATCCATCAATATTTCTGAGCTGACTCCTAAACTTTGACACAGCTAATTCATTTTCTCTATTTCAAATTTTCAGCTTTTAAAATAATAACAAAGAAAAATCAATTACACTGAACACAAATGCTGTGAAGATACAACACGTATCGTATGTACACACTTATAAACCGAATCCAACAAAATCCACCAGCTGTAATACATTAATGCATTATGCAATGGCAAACATGGGCCTATGCAATTTATTTGGAATAATCACTAGAACAAACAACACAGACCCTGATCTGATGGCACATTATGCAATGGCAGATTTGGATCTTAAGTTGATTGCAGTTGGATAAAACATGAGAGTGCATATAGTATGAATGGTGCAGAAAACATAACAGCTGTCTTTAAATATTTATATATAATAAATATTGATATAAATATTGATATATAATAAATATTGATATAAATATTGATATATAATAAATACTGATATAAATATTGATATATAATAAATATTGATATAAATATTGATATATAATAAATATTGATATAAATATTGATATATAATAAATATTGATATAAATATTGATATATAATAAATATTGATATATAATAAATATTGATATATTTTAAAGTGTATAATGTGAGATTCCATTATTTTGTCATTTGTTTAGCATTTATTGCTCAGCAATACGCATGCATATCAGCTGAAAATTTTGCTGAGAGACCCAAGTCAGCTTGATAACACTCACCTGGCTTACGTAACTTAACAGTTTACCAATTTCACTACACTGATTTATGTAGTACAGAAAAAACCCTATTTAAATCTAATATACATTTCTGATAATTCTCATTTGTCAAATTCGGGAGCCTAAAACACATCAGTCAATGGGGAACTGGATCCTCATCTCAGCTGAACAAAATGGCAGATCCAACCTGGAAATTTATGCCGTGTATTTGCAAATTACATGCATCTTGGGGAGCATACTTATGATTGGGTGTTAATTTTAATTCATGTATAAATAAATCAGCAGTTTATTGTATGTAAAATATTCCTAAACTAAATTCCTAAAATTTATAATCAGTCAATGTTACTTATTTTACACGACTTTCATGAGAATTATTTACAAACATAAAAGGTACATCTAGTAGTAAAATAAAGGAACTGATCCTTGACAGTAAAAACAGTTACATGCATGTATTGTGTAGGCAAATATCATGTCAATATTTTCTTCAGCTCCTTTCTACAGTGTAATATGATTTACCAGAATACCCGTAAAGAGGTCCATTGGATATGATTTACCAGAATACCTGTAAACAGGTCCATTGGATATGATTACCAGAATACCTGTAAACGAGTCCATTGGATATGATTACCAGAATACCTGTAAACGGGTCCATTGGATATGATTACCAGAATACCTGTAAACGAGTCCATTGGATATGATTACCAGAATACCTGTAAACGGGTCCATTGGATGTGATTTACCAGAATACCTGTAAACGAGTCCATTGGATGTGATTTACCAGAATACCTGTAAATAAGTCCATTGGCTTATTGGTTAGAGTATCCACCTTGGATCTAGGTCGTGGGATCAAACCTCCACTGAGTCATACTAAAGACTGACAAAAATGGTTCTAACAGCTGCTTCGCTAGCTGCTCAGCATTAAGAGGTTGATGTTATGACTAACTGGTCAGCCTGCTGTCAAGATAATGTGATTGTATGGGACATGATGCTACATGTCAGCGGCATGATGCCCCTTTGCAATATATCACTATAAACTGACACAATGCAGACACTGTAGCCATATGACTGTGTGTATGTGTGATTAAGATTTTTAATATAGCTTTAACAATTTTTCAGTCATATCATTACAATGTCTGCAGTGTGACAGTTTATAATGATGTCTAGCAGTAGGACATCATGCTGCAGACATGTAGCATGATGTCCCACCCAGTCACATTATCCTGACACCAGGCCAACCAGTCCAAATCACAAACCTCTTAATGCTGAGCATCAAGCGAGGCAGTGGTTAGTACCATTCTTGTAAGCCTTTGGTATAACTCAGCCGGAGATTGAAACCCACGACCTCCTGCTTCCGTGGTGGACGCTCTAACCACTAGGCCACAGAAGTGGTCGCCATTATGACTGAAATTTTTTTAAAGCTACACAGTTATGTTAAAAATCAAAATCAGTATATCTGTATGTTGCAGTATGGATCCTGCTAGCATATATGGATCAGTGCCATCTCACCCCTGACGCATGGGTTCATTTTGTTGTTTATTTTTGTTTTTCTTATGGTTTAGCGCCATTTTTCAGCACAAGTTAAGATATACATGGTGGCCAGTATTAGTGGTGGAGGAAGAACCCGGAAAACCCCGGAAAGAACCACTGACCCACGAGAAGCTACTGGCAAGCTTTCTCACATAACCACAATGGCTGAATCTGAGACTCCAACCCACGCAGACAGAGGCAAGATGGCAGTGATCCATAACAGACAGCGCTTTAGACCACTCTGCCACTCAGGGCCCCTCACATGGGTTCAAGTCTCAGGCTCAGGTATTGTGGGTATGTGAGAAAGCTTGCCTGTAGCTTCTCATGGTTCGATAGTTCGTTCCAGAGTATTCATGTGTTCTTCCTCCACCATTAATACTGGTTGCCATGTATAGCTATCCTGTGCTGAAAAATGGTGTTTAACCATATAAGTTATAACAACAACAACACATGTACCTGTGTACTGGTATAATATTCCAATTATTCAGTTTTTTGCAGTATCTCTATAAATATTATGCTTTCAGTTAAATTTCACCTTCAGCTTTAATTTCTTTTAGTCAGTTTCAATATCTATTATTCTTAAAAAGAAAAAAAAATATATTTGTAATGATGTTCTGAACAAGAAATCAGCTGAAATGAACATGAAAATCATGGATTAGCATGGACCCAAAATGGCTGCTGAGGGAGCCTTTAGTCTTGTATGAGCTATGAGCTCGTGCTAAAGGTCAAAAGGACTGAACAAGCATGCAATAAAAAAAACTATTGCTTAATGAACTGCCATGGCTTCACTCATTCAATATGCGCAAAAAATCCATCACTGGTAAGGTAAACATAATGGACAAAATTAAACAGACACCACAAACTAATATTCTCTGACTGACCTTGACCCAGCAAATGAAGATCAGGGCATGCATCACAGATTTAATGATATAAGCATCAAATGAAGGTGAGGGCATGCATCACAGATCTAATGATGTAAGCATCAAATGAAGGTGAGGGCATGCATCACAGATCTAATGATGTAAGCATCAAATGAAGGTGAGGGCATGCATCACAGATTTAATGATATAAGCATCAAAGGTATTAATAAAATACAAAAATGGGTTCAGGAAATGTTTTTTCAATAACAATACTACAAATAAAACCAGAATGCAAGTTTTCCATGATGTATTATGAAAATCAACCAAAGGTTTAATAAATAACAAAAATTTTAACCACAACATTAATACAAATTATTTTTTTAATTAACATTAAAAAGAGAAATTATATTTTTAAAAAATGAATTTGATCAGCTTCTCAATGATTAATGCAATGTATAATGAAAATTTATCAAACAGTTAAGGAAGTCCTAGTTAATGCTCAACTTTAAACAAAACCTTAACTGTTGATAATGAGAATGCTACAGTTTTTATTATAGTGATAGTGACAAAAGACAATGTTACATGTACATTGTAGAACTCCTTTCCCAAAAAAGAATTGTCCATGTGTAAGGAAGCTATGATCTTAATCTAAATTGCAAAGTTATTAGAACTGTCTATGTATAAGGAAGCTATGATCTTCATCTAAGTTACAAAGTTATGAGAATTGTCCATGTGTAAGGAAGCTATGATCTTAATCTAAGTTACAAAGTTATAAGAATTGTCCATGTGTAAGGAAGCTATGAACTTAATCTAAGTTACAAAGTTATGAGAATTGTCCATGTGTAAGGAAGCTATGATCTTAATCTAAGTTACAAAGTTATGAGAATTGTCCATGTGTAAGGAAGCTATGAACTTAATCTAAGTTACAAAGTTATAAGAATTGTCCATGTGTAAGGAAGCTATGATCTTAATCTAAGTTACAAAGTTATAAGAATTGTCCATGTGTAAGGAAGCTATGATCTTAATCTAAGTTACAAAGTTATGAGAATTGTCCATGTGTAAGGAAGCTATGAACTTAATCTAAGTTACAAAGTTATAAGAATTGTCCATGTGTAAGGAAGCTATGATCTTCATCTAAGTTACAAAGTTATGAGAATTGTCCATGTGTAAGGAAGCTATGATCTTAATCTAAGTTACAAAGTTATGAGAATTGTCCATGTGTAAGGAAGCTATGAACTTAATCTAAGTTACAAAGTTATAAGAATTGTCCATGTGTAAGGAAGCTATGATCTTCATCTAAGTTACAAAGTTATGAGAATTGTCCATGTGTAAGGAAGCTATGAACTTAATCTAAGTTACAAAGTTATGAGAATTGTCCATGTGTAAGGAAGCTATGAACTTAATCTAAGTTACAAAGTTATAAGAATTGTCCATGTGTAAGGAAGCTATGATCTTCATCTAAGTTACAAAGTTATGAGAATTGTCCATGTGTAAGGAAGCTATGAACTTAATCTAAGTTACAAAGTTATAAGAATTGTCCATGTGTAAAGAAACTATGATCTTAATCTAAGTTACAAAGTTATGAGAATTGTCCATGTGTAAGGAAGCTATGAACTTAATCTAAGTTACAAAGTTATAAGAATTGTCCATGTGTAAAGAAACTATGATCTTAATCTAAGTTACAAAGTTATGAGAATTGTCCATGTGTAAGGAAGCTATGATCTTCATCTAAGTTACAAAGTTATAAGAATTGTCCATGTGTAAGGAAGCTATGATCTTCATCTAAGTTACAAAGTTATGAGAATTGTCCATGTGTAAGGAAGCTATGAACTTAATCTAAGTTACAAAGTTATGAGAATTGTCCATGTGTAAGGAAGCTATGAACTTAATCTAAGTTACAAAGTTATGAGAATTGTCCATGTGTAAGGAAGCTATGAACTTAATCTAAGTTACAAAGTTATGAGAATTGTCCATGTGTAAGGAAGCTATGAACTTAATCTAAGTTACAAAGTTATGAGAATTGTCCATGTGTAAAGAAGCTATGATCTTAATCTAAGTTACAAAGTTATGAGAATTGTCCATGTGTAAGGAAGCTATGAACTTAATCTAAGTTACAAAGTTATGAGAATTGTCCATGTGTAAGGAAGCTATGATCTTAATCTAAGTTACAAAGTTATGAAAATTGTCCATGTGTAAAGAAGCTATGATCTTCATCTAAGTTACAAAGTTATGAGAATTGTCCATGTGTAAGGAAGCTATGAACTTAATCTAAGTTACAAAGTTATGAGAATTGTCCATGTGTAAGGAAGCTATGATCTTAATCTAAGTTACAAAGTTATGAGAATTGTCCATGTGTAAGGAAGCTATGATCTTAATCTAAGTTACAAAGTTATGAAAATTGTCCATGTGTAAAGAAGCTATGATCTTCATCTAAGTTACAAAGTTATAAGAATTGTCCATGTGTAAGGAAGCTATGAACTTAATCTAAGTTACAAAGTTATGAAAATTGTCCATGTGTAAGGAAGCTATGATCTTAATCTAACTTACAAAGTTATGAGAATTGTCCATGTGTAAGGAAGCTATGATCTTAATCTAAGTTACAAAGTTATAAGAATTGTCCATGTGTAAAGAAACTATGATCTTCATCTAAGTTACAAAGTTATAAGAATTGTCCATGTGTAAAGAAGCTATGATCTTCATCTAAGTTACAAAGTTATAAGAATTGTCCATGTGTAAAGAAGCTATGATCTTCATCTAAGTTACAAAGTTATAAGAATTGTCCATGTGTAAGGAAGCTATGAACTTAATCTAAGTTACAAAGTTATGAAAATTGTCCATGTGTAAGGAAGCTATGATCTTAATCTAAGTTACAAAGTTATGAGAATTGTCCATGTGTAAGGAAGCTATGATCTTAATCTAAGTTACAAAGTTATAAGAATTGTCCATGTGTAAAGAAGCTATGATCTTCATCTAAGTTACAAAGTTATGAGAATTGTCCATGTGTAAGGAAGCTATGAACTTAATCTAAGTTACAAAGTTATGAGAATTGTCCATGTGTAAGGAAGCTATGAACTTAATCTAAGTTACAAAGTTATGAGAATTGTCCATGTGTAAAGAAGCTATGATCTTCATCTAAGTTACAAAGTTATAAGAATTGTCCATGTGTAAGGAAGCTATGAACTTAATCTAAGTTACAAAGTTATGAAAATTGTCCATGTGTAAGGAAGCTATGATCTTAATCTAAGTTACAAAGTTATGAGAATTGTCCATGTGTAAGGAAGCTATGAACTTAATCTAAGTTACAAAGTTATGAAAATTGTCCATGTGTAAGGAAGCTATGATCTTAATCTAAGTTACAAAGTTATGAAAATTGTCCATGTGTAAGGAAGCTATGATCTTAATCTAAGTTACAAAGTTATAAGAATTGTCCATGTGTAAAGAAGCTATGATCTTCATCTAAGTTACAAAGTTATGAGAATTGTCCATGTGTAAGGAAGCTATGAACTTAATCTAAGTTACAAAGTTATAAGAATTGTCCATGTGTAAGGAAGCTATGATCTTAATCTAAGTTACAAAGTTATAAGAATTGTCCATGTGTAAGGAAGCTATGAACTTAATCTAAGTTACAAAGTTATGAGGAACTTACAGTATTATGAATTAAACCCTAAATAATCCTAATCACAGTACAAAAGTATAGTGTTCTAATAATTAATGTACTGAATAATGAATGTATTGTATTGAATAATGAATGTATTGCATTACAAAATCTGGAGTAGGTTAATGTATTGAGAGTCTCAATGTATCATATTAATTATAATCCTGAATGTCTTTCAGCAAATTCACAATAATCCCAAAATAGTGTTTAGTCCAAAGTAAATAAACACTTTATAAATCCAATGAACAATTATTAAATGATTCGTCTTAAATTATATCTGAACACAACTAAAAATGGTTCCGCAGACCGATCTTAAGGTAGGAATGAATATTTTTTTCATCACAACCTTATATAAGGACCTGCAATACAATAAAATCATCAAGGTGTTGACCACATTAGCTAGCTTCCAGAACATTCCAAGTTTGTAAATAATGCTAGAGCTTCAACTTCATTATCAGAAACTTAAATATCAGTAAGTAGCTAATTGATAACTTATAAACATGACAAATAACATGGAAATAGTCAGGTAGGCCAAACCACTACTCTCAACTAAGGACAAAGGTCAAGCACACAGCAATGAAGTTACAGCAGATTGAACAAATACATGGTTATTACTGTGAATTGCCTGAGCTACCTTTTCTGAATCTTCAAATATGTTAGCACATGTATATATATATATATATACTACTGCAGTACAAAGAAAGCAAATTAGTACAAACAAACCAAGTTCTAAGAGTATCTGGAGTGGGATCTAAGCCAATGAATTCAATGAAAAAACTGAGTATGTAGGAGTATAATTGAAAATGTCATATGGTTTATAAATAATATTCATAAAACTATTGTAAATACTTGATTCTAAATCTTTTTTTTAAATTCGGATATTGGTACATCAGCTTTCTGGAATCATATGTAACATTCTGACTGAATATAACATTTGATGAATATATTGTAGGCACTACAAGTCAACAGATTCATGAGCTGTGCCAGTATTAAGACATGCAATAAAACGTGATGTATTATGTTCAATTATGGTTTTAAGTACTCCAGACAAATGCATACAAACCTAAGTTTCACTTAAATTTTAAACACCTGTGCTTCTTCCCATGATTCACCTGTGTTTCTGAATCTCTTCAAATGAAATGTGAGATTTTTGTACTTACAAAAAAAAGCCAAATTCAAAACCTGCAGCTCTTTTAAAAAATCACTTTATATGTTAGAGAACTTACAATAAAAAGTAACTTTCAAAACATGCAGCTTTGTTTAAAAAAAAAAAATCACTATTTGTCAGAGAGCTGCAGAAATCTAGGTGGTAAAGCAATTGACTACTAATCCAAATATCTAAGTTCAATACCTTCCAGACCAGCCTTATTGGCTGCTGAATGGGTCGTTTAGAAATACACTTTCCATGCATTATTTAGCCAGTAAAGTGCTGACACATTTTAAAATCATAGAAGAATACAGCACCATCTTGACTTGTTTGTAAGTCAAGTACAACAACAAGGATCCAGATCTGCTGGCACATAATGCATCTAAATGTGTGAGTCTATGCAGTTTTCAATGAATAATCCAAACACAGATCGGCGGACACATAATGCATCTAAATGTGTGAGTCTATGCAGTTTTCAATGAATAATCCAAACACAGATCTGCTGGCACATAATGCATCTAAATGTGTGTCTATGCAGTTTTCAATGAATAATCAGTAGACCAAACACAGATCTGCTGGCACATAATGCATCTATATGTGTGAGTCTATGCAGTTTTCAATGAATAATCCAAACACAGATCTGCTGGCACATAATGCATCTAAATGTGTGAGTCTATTCAGTTTTTAATGAATAATCCAAACACAGATCTGCTGGCACATAATGCATCTAAATGTGTGAGTCTATGCAGTTTTCAATGAATAATCAGTAGACCAAACAGATCTGCTGGCACATAATGCATCTAAATGTGTGTGTCTATGCAGTTTTCAATGAATAATCAGTAGACCAAACACAGATCTGCTGGCACATAATGCATCTAGATGTGCGAGTCTATGCAGTTTTCAATGAATAATCAGTAGAACAAACGCAGATCTGCTGGCACATAATGCATCTAAATGTGTGAGTCTATGCAGTTTTCAATGAATAATCAGCAGACCAAACACAGATCTGCTGGTTCGTTATGCACTGACAAATCAGAGTCTATGTTTTTTGCTGATAAAGCTGACTTCTACCAGAGTATATACAGCATGGAATCCCTGACAAGACCTGGGGGTAAGATTCATAAATTTGTCAAATAGAAAAAGAACATGGTCAGATTATTATAAGACCTAATATCCAGTAAGGGGTACAACAATCCTAAAAATCCTAATTTGCCTCAGGATAATAAGCATTGAAAAACTGTGTTGCCCTAAAGATATTTTCATGTTGCCCATCAAAGTACTGCAGTTGCCCCCAAAGACTTGTAAATCAAAATTTTGTTGCCAAATTTATGAAAAGTGTCACATATGTTTAGAGACATATTTATTCTATTTGAGATCAAGAAATGAAAGATAATCAACCATTTTCCATTTCTTGATGGTGTTTTGTTGCCTAAGTTTTCTAGCAGCTGGAAACTGCTGACAAGAAACTTATCATAGCTGCCAACGCCCGAGTACAAAAATACTGATTACTTGTGACAAAAATACTGATTTTCAGGAACAAGTACTGATCCTTAAAATTTCAATGCATATGTAACTATTTACAACAAATACAACCATCAGTAAAGTAGGACAGTGCCTTACATAATTATTTAACGTCAAAGATGCACATGTTGCACACTAGTACCTTTTGGAGTAGCACCATATTCCATTCGGGTGGCCATTTAGAAGGTACAAGAGTGCAACACTCAAACACAAACTGTTTATAGCAGCCCTTTCCACACTTTGTTTCTTTTTCAACCATCGATTCCAATTGTCAAATTTCATTGATTATCTCAATTCTGAGATTTTCTTATTGAAATGTTTTCGTCTCATCCATATAATATGGCATATTTAATGCTTATATGATGTTCAGTGAATAGTCCCCAAATCCAAAATGGCTACCATTATGACCCTTATACAAATCTTAATTTTCTGTCTAAACAGTTAGATGTATCAGCATGTGGTTTTGACTAAAATACTTCAAAATGGTGTCAATCTGACCCCGCCAACAAGGTATTCAAATCTTTTAATCACTATTATTGACTTTAAGTTAAAAATAAAAATAAAAATCTTATGAGCTCAAGTTGGTCTTAAATGAAAATGGTGCCAACCTGACATACAATACAGTCACCATGGCAGCAATGTTGGACATCTTAGCATTTCTCCTGAATGATTGACATGGAATTTTTTCTAATATGTGCACAAGATCCTAGAAGAAGATGTGCAGATAGATATATACCCAATATGGTCCCCACTGTAAGTATCTTAAAAAGTCATAGGTCACATTAAGACTTCAAGACTTAATATATTTTGCCCTAAATGGTGCCAATTTGATAGTTGTTGCATTTTGTTATCTACACAAATGGCCATATTTCTGAAACAACCACTATAAACTCACATGACAGCAAATGCACAGATGTCTTCATACATGTTTGTCAGATAAATTGATAAGATTTCATATGACTTGTACTAATGGGCATTATTTAAATATAGTAGTTACATGATTTCTGATTTGACTACATATGTTAAATGTGCACTACTAGGAGTGCTTTAGCTAAACACCAGATAGACCTGGCATTTCATGATAAGCCATGTCTTGTAATCCAAAATTGTAATGAGTGTATTACAGGTATTACATGTACTTATTTTTATATGTAAAAGCATACAACACAACGAGACAATACACAATCTATGATAAACTAAAAATTGAAACGTTTTTACTAAATCAAACAAAATATTGTATGTGTGGATGTATGTGGTTATGTATGTATGTATGTATGTATGTATGTATGTATGTATGTATGTATGTATGTATGTATGTATGTTAGAGGCCGACCGAAACTTAAATTTCTGGTTTTGGCCAAAACCAGACTGAATGTTATAAATTGACTTTAAGCCAAATCTGAAGCTGAATCCAAACATTCAACTACATCCTTTGGCCAAAACTGAAACCGAAAGATAAACCAAAGTTGCTGAAGACAAGATTTATTAAATAGGCCTGGTTTATGATGCAATTCTACACTAATTAAAATTGAATCTGAAAGTTATCATTCAAAGCCTGCAGTAAGAAACTTCGCTAAATATCAAATTGCCTAGAGCCGACTGGCCAATAAGCAGAGTAATAGACGCTGCACTAGCTTTGCATTCTTAAAGTTAAATTTGAACTTTGGCTGATGACTGAAAGTCAATATCAGTTTCAAAAATATTCTTTTGTTTTTATTTGGTAATTTTATAAAACTGTAAAACTGAATAAATTTAAAGCCACATCAGACCAAGAAAAAACAAACAAGAGATGGCAAACTGATGAAACCATCAGTCATAATTGCTGTCTTATCCCAGAAACACACTACAAACAACAAAGTGGAATAAGTTATACACTCACTCACCTGAGTGATCCCACCTGCATGTATATTGCATGATGTAGGGCACTGCTATAATTATACCATGTACATATATAATATTGATGCTTTGTTTTAAATAATTGCAAATATTCTGACACAACAGCAAAGAAATTACCTGGCCAAATCTTGCAAACTAATTAATTTCAATTGTTATAATTACCTGGCCAAATCTTGCTAACTAATTAATTTAAATTGTTATAATTACCTGACCAAATCTTGCTAACTAATTAATTTCAATAGTAAAAATACTATCAAGCATCAAACATAATTCCTCACTTCACGCTTGAAGCATCACTAAAGCAAAACATACTGTATTTTGATTTATGCCTTCATTACCTAATATAGGCCCTATAATTAATAAATATGGGAGTCTTTTAAATTTATTATTTCTTTCAGTAGCATTATTACAAAAGCAGTGTTTTCTATGTTATAACACTAAGTGTGTATAAACTGATTTTTTTTGATAACCTGTAAAAAATTTAGCATGCAATATGTTGTACAAAGACTTCAACAAGTTTATATCACTAAGAGAATGAATAATCACTTTGATATAATACAAACATTTCAACAAGTTTCTAAACGAATGAATAATCATCGCTTTCATAACAAAAAGTATCGAGATCCTGTTGTTTTTATTATATATCAACACACTTAAACACCAATATTCACTCTCTACTTGATTTTTCTTTCATGCCAATTGATATTGTGCATGGTGACATAAACAGACTCATAAAAGAAACTTATTGGATTCATAAGTTAGATACTTTGTATCCTGATGGCATTAATACAAATGCACTATATAAAATTTCACAATTGTTTTTTTTAAATTGATAAATTGCATATCCTTTATAACAACATATGAAGGATTGTTTGTCTCTATCTTATTGTATTATTTTATTGATTCAGGTTTTAGATCATGTCATATATATATATATATATATATATATATATATATATATATATATATATATATATATATATATATATATATATATATATATATAATTGTTGACGATGCATATCATTTATGATATTACTTGTCATTTTAAATTAAAAAGACATCATCCATTTGTTTCAAAACATTTTGTGCCTGACGAAGCATAAATTAAATGCGAAATTATTTGCACATATTTTTTGGTGTTAAAATCCCAAATCTATTCTTACAGTATTCACCTACCATCCCCATTTGTTTTGTACCCGCTACAGTTTAACAAAGTAAACTTAATAAAGATATAAAAATGCAAAATACTTAACAATTTAATTAATTTATCATGTTTAACCTGTCATGGGGTATGGGGTGATAATACAAACATATTATAGACATTTCAAAAGATCCTTAAGTTTTCAAAGCAAACAATGAGCCTAATTGTGCCATCCTTTTCAGGTTCCCAGAAAACTCCAGTAGCAACAACATCTAGCTCTAATATTTCTATTAATATAAATCTAACAAATTAAAAGGGCAAGTATGTATATGCGTACAACTGGATGTAATGGCAAAAGGTACAAAAAGGTAAGGAATGACATGTATTCAGTATTTATTGCAGACAGTGAACATAATCACTCTTGATGTCAGAAAAAGAGACCCACCCAGACAAATCCAGCTGCCAAGTTAGTAATAAAAAAAAAACAAAAATGCTTGGTTTGAAATGCAAACATGATGAGTGTTAGCGACCACTTGATGACAATCAGATTAATAATATTAAATTGCTGAATCATTGAATGAAAAAGTCATATGCAATTTTTATACTATTGATACTTTTCATTTTTAAAATTTGTAGGGAACCAAAGAAATGGGAAGGTATGTCAATGAAAATTCGATACAACAGTTCTCTATAGTTTTAGCATCCACCCCCACCCCATGTAGCTTGTAGCCTCCTACCAATTTTAAAACAAAAAATCATCAAGGATATTAAATAAATGCATAAAACTAAAAGACTACTTGGAGACAATCAAGTTATAATCTTTAAATAATTTTGTGGCATTTTAAAAAAATATCCTTGATGTTTTTAGCTTAATAACGAGGGGAACATGCTACCATGGCATGTATGAGCACAGGAGTCTGACGTTTTATGAATAAAGTACAGCGAAATGTCTGACAAAATGAATTACCCTTATCAACAATAATATATATATATATATATATATATATATATATATATATATATATATATATATATATATATATATATATATATATAAACACGTGTTTTTGTATATATTATTGATAAGGGCATTTCATTTTAACGGACATTTCGCCATAATTTATTGACAAAACGTCAGACTCTTCTGGTATGGGGAAAATTAAGGAATCTCACATTCCCAATTTCGATCGTGCAATGATTGCCACATTTTAAAAGAAGAACCAATCAATAATAAAATGTAGTGCTATTATACGTCGATTTCTCAAGGTCTCGTGGCTGCTCTTCAAGTCTTTTCAGGCAACACAGATTATGATCCATTCCGTACATGTGTATGCTTCTACTCACCTTCACATCTTTTTATGTCCATAGTCGTGACATTTACTACGCCTGTTGATTATTGCAAGTATACCCGGATGTCTTTATATTTACATATAACTCTTTCGGGTTCGCCACATACGAGTGATCACTAATATTCAATGCTGTTTACTTCAGGTTAAGAACATCCAAGGGGGAGCAATTTATCGTATTTTCCGACATGGCACTCACTTGACATTTCCCCTTCAAAATTTCTAGAATTATGCTTGTATGATAGTATCAGTATGTATTATTTATTCAATAAAGTCACACTATCTTAAAAATTATAAAATGTGTCAGCCTATGATTTAGACTGCTAAATGATTTCATCATAATTTCCTTCCGATTTTAGAAGGAAGTACTAAATACACAATACATGAGACACAAACACCGAAGCGGAGAAATCTGACTGGTTTGTGTCGGACATTATAATAATAATAATAATAATAATAATAATAATACAATTTACAATATAGCCAATAATAACGTGGGATAGTGTTTGCTCATAATTAGCAATCAACAATGAAAAACTTGAAAACAACATATTCTGTTACGAAAAATATGTTTACTATTTAATATTTTTTTTTAAATTTATTAATTTAATGAGTCTGAATAGGCTACGGTCTAAAAGCATTAGCTGCTGCAAATGTAACGACGATTTTAGAGACAAATAACTCAGATTCATATGTAAAAAAATTGATACGAATTTGACATCTATGGTAAATTTAAGATGATAGATCAGGAATATAGCAATCACTACAAAATGTGTAAAACGTAGGCAAATATTAAGAAAGCAAACTGCTATTATAATTGAGGCTATGACAAATCAGACTAAGAACATAAAAACTAGTGAATATGGAAATCTAATCATCTTGCTGTTAGAGCAAATGGCAATCTTTATGCATTTTGGTATTACGACATTTTGCCTGTAAACATTATGAACCGAAATGGAAAAAAAGTTTAAAGTTCAAAAAGAGCAGCAGCAGGGGCGAATCAGACAACTTTATAGAAGCGTCCATTTGGGAAACCAAGGCTTCCTCCAAAATCGTAAAAAAAGCGTTTATTTGGCAAACAAAGGCTTCCTCCAAAATCGTTAAACAAAAGTTTTCTTGGGGGGGGGGGGGGAGGACGCAAAGTCGTTGTCGCGCCCCTGCTGCTGCTATGGGTTAAAAATCCTTGTTGAAATTGCAAGCAATTTTCATCGTAAACGATTTTTAAGATTTCACAAACAGGCTATTTTGTAAAACCTCACCTCGTAAATCAATCATATTATTGGATTGGCCAGTGAGTTTGAAATTAATTCTCGTTAATGAATTATTATGACATCGCATATAGACTGGATTAGTGGAATCCTCAATGATTAGAAACCCTGAAGGAGCGGTTGGTGCAAATGAATATATAAAATATATCGTTTTTAGGCTTGATTTGATCGCTCGAGATTTATTTGATAGCTGTCTTTGATAACATCACATACTAAATTCAATGCAATCACCGAGGATATATTGGCGTTTTGAGGAGCGATATGTCTACCACCGCCGTCTGGGTCATTATTATGTTTGAGGATTGTTGTTCCTTGTTTCCATTTGGCGAGTATCATAGAAAAGTTTTCTTGAATAAGATAATTAACAGATTTTTTTTTAGTTTATTTGCGTTATACCCAAGAAACTTGAAATCGGGTAAATCGGCCTCTGTTATATTGTAACCAGTTAGGAATTTTTGTTTATCTCCGTTCTCATCATTAATTATTGCTTGAATTATTCGTTTGCTGATATATTCCATATCGGATACAAGCTGATTTAATATCCTAATGTGTTTTATGATCTCATCACGTGGCCTTGTTATATAAGAGAGATGCTCTTGGAAGCTCTGTCGTAGTTGTTGTAGTTGTGTTCTATGTAGTTGATTAATCTCTTTCAAATAATCAATGATGTCAGTTAACGTAAATGTAATTACAATGGATGAATCAGGAGTTTTCTCAAAACAAAATACCATTGCATGGTATTGTTATCAAGAAATGTCTATCGGTTAATTTTGTATTTTTTATATAAGGTAAATATTCTCGATATGATGGGTTGATTGCATGATATGATTGTATATCCGTGACATAATAAGATTTTTTGGTTCGGATATTTGATAAGATGCCTCAGGTGGTATTTCAGGCTGTCCTAATATAGTTATGATTGAGCTCTGATAGATATCTACGACATAACTGGGTGAGTTTATCTCAATGGCAGATAATAATGTTGGTTCATGAACTGTTATAGCGATTTTCGATTCTTTTCCAGTAATGGATTTTATTCTGCGCTGAAATTCATTATTGATTTGTTCAATTTGATAGGACCCAGATGGTATCGAAACAACGTTCCAGTCTGGAGTCCCGTCTTCTTTATTCTTATTCGCAAATGCCAAGGAATTATTCGGTTGTTGACCACCAAATGCTACCAATCTAATATTAGGCCAACTGTGATACACTCGTAATTTCGCTAACGCAATCTCCGTAACTGGAATCGGAGTAGGGAAATTCACACTGAATTCAGGATTCGTTGAGGTTATTGAGATCATACTGTTTTCACCGGGTTGGTATTTTCCGCTATTTGTTGAAGCAGTTCTTGCGGTGTTGTCATTGTTATTATACTCATGTTGTTGCTCTAATTTTGACATCGCGGAATCATAAATACGTACCATCGCTGAGAACTCACTATCTTATATTAATGTGTCATTGAGTGACGACGATATCATCGAGGATAATTGTGAGTACGCGGTTGACACAATATGGAATTTAACTACGTAGTCTTGTAGTTTGCGCTGGCTGCATGATGATATTTTTTTTGTTATACTCGAAATAATGCCCGCGATTGTTACATCGCTGATATACAAATTGGAACAGCTATAAAAGCAATCATTGTCACCGAGAAGAGTATTATACCAGCTCCGGTGATTACACCACTCACCGAGTACACGGTAACATCAACTACGGTTATTCTTCGTCGGTATTATTTTATTTTTACTTGATACTCCTCAGTGAGCGTTTTGAGTTTAGTTTGAAATTCTCTGACCTGATCATAGCGGTATTGAGATACCGAGGGTATCGTCGGTGATGAAATCATTAGTGATGACATTTTATTTTTAAATCGTTTATGATTTCAATTTAGTTATTTACTTAAATCCACTACGAGTTCCATATACCATGTTACTGAAACCCTAGCCAAATTATTATCAGTGGATGTTATTGTGAATCGTTCAGTTGTTTCCTTGTTGATGATTGATGATATTATATTGTTGACCCCAGATGAACTCTTTGATGAAATATTAAATTGAGTTGGTGATACTAGTGTTAATCGATAAATACCCATGACGGTTGCTTTGATACTTAATATATTGTTTGTAGGAGTCCACGCAAATAATCCGTATTGAATCGTGTATACGTTATTTATGATATTTTTTGTTCGTGAGGATTTTTTGTTTTTTCAATGATTGCTATCATCCTCGTTGCATCATTTTTGATTGCTTCGAGGAAGTTTTTCATATCTTCGATGGATTTTTTTTGCTATCAGGGAATTTTATGTCAGTTTTATCCAGCGGGGTTGTAAAAAATTTATCAATGATATTTTTACGAAATGATGAAAACTTTTTAACGTGATCTGCATATATGGATTGAAGTGTTGCTAGTTCCAACATAGAAGTTTTTATCTCTGTCAGCTTCGGTGTGGTCACCGGTGGATTTTCAAAAGAAATCTGATATGGTTTTGTCAATATTGGTAATTCTATCCACAATAGTTGAAACGAGGACGCCTGGTTTGAGTTTACCCTGATCAGAAAACAACGCAATAGTATCTTCTACTGAGTCGCGTTGTTTAACTAAAATATCATCAAGGGAAATATTACTCGTTTTCAATTTACCCTGACGATCTTGAAAAACAACTATTTCATTTGGATCAACACTTGCTAAGTTCAACATCTCAGTTATTTCATCTTCGATTATTTTTTATATCACCGGTTGCAGATATTTCCGCGGTGGTTTTTTTTTCTACATTGAGATAGATCGTCCCCAAATATCAACCATGTTATTTTATATTACTTTCTCTCTCTAAAAAGCGACTACTAGTATATTCATTCACGACTTGATGAGGTGGTTTTCTCGATGATGAAATAGCGTCAAGGACATTCAATACTTCTATGCCGCATATTGATGGGTCAATTATTTTCTGTGTTGGTAGCGTAGAATACCAAATAGGAATTTTTCAGTGGTGTATATAACGCATAAATTATTTAGGCGGCGCTAACCCATATGAATCGAAATAAACGATTACACGCGGTACAATCGCGTATGCAACCCAGTGGGTTCCAGGTCCAGTGCTGTTATCGAGATTAATGATACCGGTTTCAACGTTTTTTGGTTGTGCCGGTAATTGATCTTTCATAATGACACCTCTGAAGCTTTTTATCGCTAGTTTTTTTAGCAGCATAGAGTAAATCAAAATTTGAGATCGGAGTTAGTAAACCGTTCCCGGTATTCTCATGCCGCTTCCCTTGTACCATGAATACGAGGTTCCTGGTAGTCTTAGACTCTTTCCCTTTTTTGTATCCCTGTCCAGTTGCTTTCTTTAGTGCCATCCCTGCCTTTGTTACCAACGGCTCCTAACGCTGCTGCTTTAGCTACCGCTGGGGCCGCTGCTTAAATTTAGCGCTGGTAACGCAGCTAACAGTGGAAATATACCACCTGATTTTATCATGTTTTTGATCGCAGCTGCAGAGAGTGTGATCCCAACACCCTTTTTATCTTTGAAAGCATCATTAAAATGTTTTATCTGACGAGTTGTTAGCGACAATTTATTCTGACCACCAGATTGTGTTTCAGCGATATTGTGGTACCACATTTTTTTTGTTGATTCTGATTGCAATTTCTTGAGTTAACCAGGAGTTAACGTAACACTAATATGACTATATGACATTATATTAATAACAGATTGATCTAATTGTTACATGTTTTTGGAAAACACTACATGTTTTTGAAAATATCACATATTTTCCACTGGTGCATCGATTACTCTCATTCGTCCACCAACACCCTCGAGTAGCATTGATTTGTTGCTGAGAATGATAGCAACTGTTCTGTAATTAGCAATACCACCAGGACAGGTTACACGAGCTCTAAAGTGTATATCAACGACGGATTGTCTTGTTAAATCAAGATGTTCCAGCGAAAAGTAATAGATCGGATATAAGCTCTTAAAATCCAACTGAGATATTTGTAGAACAGTGTCGACGTTTTGATCACGACCCATATATGACAACAGACGATGATACACGCGTGCAATATGGTTAGAGGTGTAATCAAGTTGTATATCCTCAGATGGTTCCTGTTGTCCGTTTATTCTGAGCGAGACTTCATTAACGTCTATCTGATCAAATATCATATGACTTCGTTCTTGATCACCAACTCGCGCGTTATTCTGTAACGCAATAAATATATGACGTGGAGCTGAAGCACCTTGTTTTGTTGCCAGGTGCCATGTAAATGTACCATCAATATTATCCTGTTTAATATCCGTTGTTATTGTTCGCCAACTTAGCAATGATTTTCCTCCATGATCCATAAATGATAGTAGTCTCTCTTCTGTTGTGATTGATGGAGTCCTTACTGGCATCCACAGTGATAGTTTTGTTAAAATAACTTTACCCGCGGCAACACCAGCACCACGCCAGATTGCATCATTATCAGTACCCTTTCGCACGGGTGCTACTGTATGCTTCACTCCATAGATAACCTTTCTAACATCTCTACAGAATCCGAAAATATGATGCAGTGGAATCGCGCATGAAAATCGTCGACGCTATCCCTCTAATGTTGCTACGCGTGTTGCAAACCCCAAGTTGTAATTAGTAATATTTTTTATGACATCAAAAGTACTAGGCGGTCTTACATATCCTTCTGGTGCTGGATCAACTGCATCAGTTAATGCTGCCTTTACTCTAGAATACTGGACGTGTTTAGCGTGATCAGTAATATCCTTAGAAAACATCACAGATGGACCCGCCGATCTTGTATAATCATCAGAATATCTTGCTAACCCCACTATTGTTGTGGCAACATCAACATCACGCGCTATAGATTCAATTTCTCTTCCATCAATCATATATCTAGCACTCTCAAATAACGCCATGATACCATTATTAAAACCAACTCGGATAGTTGGGTTATTGTCATATGGTGGTGTTATAAGTATGATGTGACCCTTGGTGCTGTATCAGATTTCAGCCTGTTAGTAGAGACATTTGGCCAGAATATTAATGGCAGCATTCTGGATAGTTGATACCAGAGGCTGTCAACACCTTCAGCATCTGTTGTTTATCTTCCCAGGGCTATCTGAGCTTGGACTTCTTGACTTCTGATAAGGCACACATGTTAAATTAATTATAATCCATTATCTGTAGCTTTTTCTAAAACAAGAGTAGAGTGCATGAACAGTTAGTTAAACTCAGGGCTTTGTACTGTAAAGAACACTGGTTATTTCTTTCTAGCTTTTGTAAAAAATTTTGCTTTATTCTATATAAAGTGATAGGACCCTTACTTGGTGTTTGTGTGTCCTTTGAACCCGAATGTAACATTTTGGTGGCAGCGGTACGGATTCCAATACTTCTGTGTGAATTATTTGGAATTATTCAATACGTTGGAATTAGTAGTGTCTGGTGGTACTGTGTGTATAACCTACGGTTGTTAATTGCTAAATGCAAAGTGTGTATCACTGTAACGAGTGTACACGTATAAACCCAGAAATTCTTAGAAAAGAAAAAGTAGTCCAGTGGCTGTGAATACAGTGATAGAACTTACAGTACGTATAGTTTGTCATTATGTCTGTTGCTGATAATGTAGAAGTTGAGGGAGCAATGATTGCTTCAGGACGACCAAGAAGAAAAGTGGCAACACATAATTTGATGGAGTTTACAGATAGTGAGATTCCGGAGTATGTATGAAGAGGAAATTAACCTTGAGCACATGCAACCACCCAAGGAAACAAAGCGCAAACCTAGTGCAAAGAAGAATGAAAGAGAATTGGAGTTAAGACAGAAGGAGTTTGAATGGGAAATGGAAAGAGAAAAATTAAGATTAGAAATGAAGCGTTTGGAAATTGAGTTAGAAGGAGTAAAACGTCAAGAAAACGTGAAGGAAAAAGTATCTTCAATGCCATTTAAAGTAAAGTTACAGGCATATGACCATGAACGAGGAGAAGATATTGTCACTTTCCTAGCAGAATTTGAAACAATTGCAAAACATGCTAAGTGGTCTGACGAGCTGAAAGTACTACAGCTAAGAACTCTTTTGACAGGTGAGGCTAGATATGTTGCAACTCAAGCTTGTGGTGATTATCTGGAACTCAGGAAAGGACTGATTGATCGTTTTGGAAGGAGACCGCATGAACATTTCACTGCGTTGGTGAGCATGAAGAAGGGGAGTACAGAGACGTATCGTGGTCTGATGGCCAGAATTGATCAGCACATAAAGCGTTTTTTGGATGATCGTGACCCAGTTATTTGTCTCCGTGAGGAATTTTTCCTGAAAGCCTTGCCACAAGATCAAGCACAGTGGATTAGGAGGAACAAGGGCTCTAGTCCAGTTGTTGAGGCTGCGGAAGATTATATTCCCACCAATATACAACAACAATGGCAGAAAAATATGTTTCGTCCGAACATAAATGGGAATAGTAACAGGTGTATTCAGAACTTACAGCAGCAAGCGAAAGTAACATCAACGAATTACCTGTCCACACGTAAGAATATGCAGTGCTATCGATGCAGGCAGTGGGGACATATTGCAAGTAAGTGTCCAACAGATGACATGAAACATCGTGGTAACCCAGCAACTTGTTTCGTTAGGCCAACAATTGGTGAAAGGCTTATTTCGGAAACAGGATGTGTAAATGGGCGTGAGATCATGTTTGTGAAGGACACTGGCTCCGATATGACCTTAATAAGAGAAGATCTCGTTGACGAGAGTTGCAAGCTGGAGGGGCACCAAGTTACGTTATATACAGCAGTGGGTCAGCCATTTACCGCACAGTTGGCAGTGGTAAATATCAACACAACGTATTATAAGGGACCAGCACAAGTGGGTCTTGTTCCAAATTTAGCCGCTGAAGCCCTATTAGGGATGGATATACTTATTAAGAAAGGGTCATTTGTTGTTACGAGGTCGATGGCAAAAGGACTCGATGATGAGAGGACGGTAGAAAATACTCACCAATGTGAGGATGAGGGTAAAAATGAAGTTGTCAACGACAGCATCGAGCAAGCAGATACTGATCAGCATGATGACATTGAATTTGACACACTTTCAACAATGAATGCGGACATGTTGTCAAATCTACAGATTGCAGATATTTCACTGAAAATTATTAGAGATAAGTCCTTTGCTACGCGGGAAGAGGCTGAGGAGGAGCCAATGTCATTCTTCTGGGAGAATGCTATTTTGCGGCGGAAATGGCAATCTGGTGATGGTTCGCGTGGAGGGGAGCAGATTGTTGTACCAGCATGATTAAGAAAAATGGTAATGGAGCTGGCACACGATCGACCCCTTGCAGGTCACTTGGGTTTGGAGAAAACAAAAGAGAGGATTCTCCAATCATTCTTTTGGCCGGGAGTGTTTTCTGATGTAAAAAGATATTGTACATCGTGTCATGAATGTCAGATAACAGAAAAACGTACTGCAGGTGAGAAAGCCCCAATGGTTTGTCCACCGGTAATAACAGAACCGTTTTTGAAAATTGCAATGTATATTGTAGGACCGTTATCTAGAACGAAGTCGGGACACAAATATATTCTGACAGTAATTGATGATGCAACCAGATATCCTGAAGCTTTTCCTCTAAAGGATATGGAGGCAACGAGTGTAGCTAGAGCACTAATTGAACTGTTTAGCCGTGTTGGTTTTCCAAGGGTCATATTAACAGACAAAGGGACCAACTTCACTAGCACCTTATTGAAACAGTTGTATGAACTAGTGGTTATCCGTGGAGTTACAACCACACCTTATCACCCACAAGCGAATGGAAAGGTAGAACGTTTTAACGGGACATTGAAGTCAATGTTGCGGAAGTTCTGTACAGACAACAAGAATGAATGGGATGAGAGGTTACCATATTTGTTGTTTGCATATCGTGAGGTCCCACATGAGGAAACTGGATTTGCACCTTTTGAGATGTTGTATGGTTGGCCAGTTAGGGGGCCAATGCAGATTTTACAAGGTTTGTTTACGGGAGAGGAGGATGTAAGGATGTCAACTGTGAAGCATGTTGTGAAAATGCGTGAGAAGTTGGCTGACATCGGGGCTCATGTCAAAGATAACCTGTTGGGTCGCCAAAAGAAAATCAAGGCACTTTATGATCGTCACACGAAAACACGAGAATTTAGTCCAGGAGATGAGGTACTTATTCTCTTGCCATCAAGTTCATCCAAGATGAAGGCACAATGGCAGGGACCTTATCGTGTGGTCCGGAAGGTAAACGATGTTAACTACCAGATATCGGTACCCGGTAGGCGAGGTATGGTAACCTATCATATAAATTTACTGCGTAGATACAAACGTGCTGTGCTGCTGGCAATGCAGACAGATGAGAACGATGGTGTGGATATTGATTTTCCTCCAAGAGCAGGTGAAGGTGATGCTGGTGTTAAGCTGGGAGTCAACTTGTTGAAGGAGCAACGAGAGGATATTAGAACTCTGTGCAAAGAATTTCAGGATGTTCTAACAACAAGGCCTGGTCGAACAAACATCTTAACCCACAGCATCAAGACAACGTCGGAGACACCAATTAAACAACGGCCATATAGAATACCTTTCGCGCAACAGAAAGAGGTGTAAAGCAATATTGGATGAAATGCTGGAGCAAGGCCTCATTTGGCCCTCAATCAGTCCATGGAGTTCGCCTTGTGTATTAGTTGACAAGAAAGATGGAACTCTTCGGCTGTGTGTAGATTACCGCAAGCTTAATAATATCACGTTATTCGACGCCTATCCAGTCCCACGAATGGACGATCTATTTGAGAAGATTGGGTATGGAAGTTACTTGAGTCAGATAGATCTAACTAAGGGTTACTGGCAAGTCCCTCTAGCTGAAGAATCTAGGCAAAAGTCTGCATTTGTGACTCCGTTTGGGCTCTATGAGTTTAATGTTATGCCCTTCGGTATGAAAACGGCACCCGCCAGTTTTGCCCGACTCATCGACTTACTAGTGTCCGGACTACATAATGTCGCAGCATATTTTGATATCATTGTGTCAAGCAAGACTTGGTCAGAACACATAGAAAATTTGCGTGCATTGCTGCAACGTATACGGGAATATGGACTTAAAATAAAGCCGTCAAAGTGCGAGTTTGGAGCAGCTGAGATTGAATGCCTTGGGCATATCATTGGAGGAGGAAAAATTAAGACAGACAAAAATAAAATTAAAGCAATGCGTGAGTTTCCATTACCCACAACGAAAAAGGGAATACGCTCATTTCTTGGAATGGTTGGATACTACAGAAAATTCATTAAGAACTTTGCTGAAGTAGCAGTACCATTAACCTCCATGACACAGAAAGGAAGACCAAATATACTTGTATGGACTGAAGATGCTGTCCAATCCTTTAAAATGTTGAAGGATGCTCTTACTAAGACCCCAGTCCTTATTGCACCGGATTTCGGTAGGAAATTCATCGTGCAGACCGATGCTAGTGACACGGCAATTGGTGCTGTGCTAAGCCAGACAATGGACGGTGACGAACATGCGGTGGCCTATCTAAGCCGGAAACTTCTTCCGCGAGAGCAGAAATATGCAACTATTGAGAAGTAATGTCTTGCGATTGTGTGGGCGATTGATTCGTTACGGTATTACCTGTCAGGGACGACATTTGAAATTGTGACTGACCACAACCCATTGACATGGTTGAATCAAATACAAAGCAAGAATCAGCGTCTACTTAGATGGTGTTTGGCACTCCAACCTTACAACTTCATTATAAAGCACAGGAGCGGCAAACAACATGGGAATGCAGATGGATTATCACGCATGTAACTGAAGTGTGTAGGAATTAAACGACAAAAGATACTGGTGTGCATAGTACACTTCAAAAGTGCTTAGAAACCTACTGGGATAGTTCAGGACTCTAGGATTTTTCAAACTTAAGTGTTCTGTTTTTATTTTATAATCAGAATGAATTTATGCAGATATAGACGGTAACCAATTTGTTGGATTTCCCCTATTCTGGATGGTTACTGATGGAATTCAAAACTCTTTTACAGAAGTTAATTGTAGTGACTCTAAGCTTTATGCTTGTTAGTAATAATGTAAGCATTATGCAAGTTTTATCATTTTTCTGATGTATAAAATTGTATTGTATCGAAAACATAAAGTTTCCTCTTAAGAAGGGAGGTGTTATAAGTATGATGTGACCCTTGGTGCTGTATCAGATTTCAGCCTGTTAGTAGAGACATTTGGCCAGAATATTAATGGCAGCATTCTGGATAGTTGATACCAGAGGCTGTCAACACCTTCAGCATCTGTTGTTTATCTTCCCAGGGCTATCTGAGCTTGGACTTCTTGACTTCTGATAAGGCACACATGTTAAATTAATTATAATCCATTATCTGTAGCTTTTTCTAAAACAAGAGTAGAGTGCATGAACAGTTAGTTAAACTCAGGGCTTTGTACTGTAAAGAACACTGGTTATTTCTTTCTAGCTTTTGTAAAAAATTTTGCTTTATTCTATATAAAGTGATAGGACCCTTACTTGGTGTTTGTGTGTCCTTTGAACCCGAATGTAACAGGTGGATTATCACGAGCATCATCATTTGTTACGAGTTCTCCTTCTACTTCGATAAATGCTTCACAAGGCAAAAAGTATTTACTGGTATCTTGGGCTTGAAGTTCAATTCTTGATCGAATATCCGGTTGTACTGCATGATAGGAACAATTTTGATTATCGAGTACAGGATCATTCTTGCGCACTGGGGCGTCCATATCAAACGGTGGGTCAGGAGACGATTTGAGCATTTTATTATATATTCCTCGATCTAAATCATGATTTTGCTCGTGGTTTTCGTCGTGGTTTCAAGCCGCTTCCCGCTATTATGTTTGCAATATTATTTTTCTGTGCCTCATATGCATCATTGGACAATGATGAAGTCGCCAACGATGCTAAATTTTGATCCACTGCGTTATTTATTATTTTACTAACACTTGCAGGCATCACTTGTGTAGATGGTAACGGTGATACTACCAATGGTTTCTTTTTTTGTCGAACTAATGACATTAGTTTATCCTTTGCAGCGGAAAACGCTTTCCCGGCAACATCTCCAACAGCGCTAATACTCTTATCATGAATAACATCAATAGCTTTCATTGATAATTGTTTTGCTAATGGTGCTATTTTTGATGCCATTCTTGCAAATAATCCTGCAATGGTATTGCCGAGACCATCACCATAGTATGCTCTATAAACAGGCAATCGTGAATTTACTACATAGACACTGGTTGGTTTATCATGGTTGTAGTGTATGATTGTTCTTATTCAATTACTGGTAATTCAAATGATATTTATCTAATGTGGTGATTAATCACTGTAATAACCATGATTTTCGGCTAACCCATCAATGAAATCTAGATATGTTTTGATATTCATGATGCCGCCTTGAAATAACCGCATACAGATATCAGCTGCTTCATTAATTATTTCCATTGAGTTATTTCCAGCTCGTTTCCCTCATATGAGCACTTCTAATCGTGCTATATCGCTGAGAATATTACCAGGACAACGAACAAGGCAACTACTTGAAATTCCACTCTCAGAAAATCCCTTCCCACTACTATAACCAGTTGCACCTTGTGCATCATCATCATCATCTTCGTCCCGATAATATAGTTGTCGACCACTCCCTATTCTTTTTATTTTATCCAAATACGATTTATGATTATTATCATCATTTGAGATTTTAGTTCGCTCATCGTGTTTTGTCAAATATACTTTATTTTTCCAGGTGGTAAAGGTTTATATGAATTTTTTAAAATCATCATTTATGCATTGTTCCCTTGTCTTCTTTGGAAATGAATTAATAACAAATTTAGCTAATTCATCATCCGTGTAATTTTTAAATTTATTTATAGCTTCTTTCGGAAATATCTCTTGACGTGCGTATCCCTTCCTCGTTTTCGACATTTTTCTTTTTGTTCTTCAAGTTGTTCTTGTTGTTCTTGTTCAATTTCTTCAAGTAGTTCAGGTGGTGTGTGAGGGTAATCAATATCACCTAATCGCTCGAATTCCATTTTGAGTTTGTTGAGCTGCTACTATATCACCAAGAAGTGTTTTTAAAGATTTCTTTGTTTGTTTAGATCTTTCTGCTATTTTTTCAAGTACAGGAAGAAGAGACGTTTCTTTCCTTTTCCCTTCCTCGGGAATATCTCCATATATTGCTCGCTCAGTGGCTGATATTACCCCTTTGATTGCTGTGGTTATTGGTTTAAACAGATCTTCAGTTCCTGTTATAAAGCAGTCTGAAAACTGTTTATCTTGCAATTTTTCTCAAACAGAATCGCGGATTGGTATAACTTTCTTAATTGCAGATAAACGTTCATGTGCTAATCTAGTCGTTGGTGCTTCGTTTACCATTATTAAAATTGCTTTGCAATTTCCAATTAATATACGATCTAAATGCAGTGACGAAGTTACCATAAATGATCGATTTTCGAGAAATTCTCTAAGTGATTCATGAGGCATAATGATAATGAGACAGCAAAACAAATTTTGAATGAGAAATCTCTACGAGAAATCCCATGCAAATTCGACTACTTTACTCGATTTTATTTTATCAGGCAGGAGAAAAATGACCAAAATGACTCAAATAACTAAAAATCAATTAAAAAATGACTAAAAATTACCAAAAATGACTCAAATAACTAAAAATCATTAAAAAAAATATTATTTCAACATTTAAAAAAATTAATTAAAATCCGTAGACACCTACTCTCACCCACCGTTATTTACATTAAGAAGCAGAACTTATTCTGTTGAGGTAACCAAAGGGAAGTTTCGGTTTGGCGGATAATATCCCTTATTGTTTTAACCTTATAACTAATTGTGCATTTGATTTCATATTGCTGCCCCAATTCTTTTCTGAATTTTTCGACAACAGTGAATAACGGGACAAACTTATTGACGTCGTTACAGAATACAAGGGAATCGCGAATAGCATTCTGGATTTTCTTTATAAAAGCGTACCGTTTTGGTAAAACATATTTATTATTCATAGCGCTATATTCAATATCTTGAAAATCAGAAAGAATACGATCACAATTTAACTTATCTGACAATTGAATTCCTTGATTTTTCAAATTTGAAATCTCATTATGATCTCATTGATATTTTCAGAATTCATATATATAATAATATTATATTTCTAATTTAAAAAGCAAAAACTTGGGAGTCAATTTTGACCCGTTTTTTGTTGTTGTATGAACTGTGTTCGTAGTAAGGTGTTTATTCATCTTACTCACGCCTAGAGATATTATGCAATTATATATGATGATGAACTCTGTTCATTGTAAGGTTTTTATTCATCTTACCCACGCCTAAAGATATGTAAATTGAATTCTTTGTCCAGTCCCCTTGGAAATCGCAGACCGATATACCCCTTCTGCAACATATCGTATTGAGGCTCTACAAATATTGAAATATCTTTCGGCTTCATTCATAGATTGAAATACTATTTGTTTGTTAGTTACTGTATTAAATGATTTTATAGGTCTCTTCACAATTGATTTACATGTACCAGTTCTTCCTCGTCTTAAATTCTCACTTTGTGAAATAGCTTGTAAATTATCTAAAGAATTGTTCTTAGGATTCGAATCAATATGATCAATAACAAAACAATCCTTGATCAATCCATTAAGCACCTCGAAGATGAATCTGTGACAGTAATATTTCTTCCTTCCAACAGCAAATTTCAAATATCCCATAGCATTGTCCGCCCCTAATGGATTCTTCAGTCTGCAATTTCTGACAATACCATCACGAGACGCTTGATAATTGGTAATCACGGGATGTGGCTGAAATTCTTGGTCCATTTATATATAATACTATTTGTCTAATTCATTGTTTGGTTAAATTATTCCTTTGGAATCTATAAATATAATCTTGAGGTGTTCTTATGATCTTGTCAGAGTCATTGATGGAGTTTTTGATGGAGTTTTTGATTCTCTTATCATAATAGCGCTTCAACTCTCTCTATCGCTTACCACCGCAACTCAGACACAATTGCGATTTACCACTCACACCTACCCCACATCGGAGACAAGGGTGTGGCCCAAAACTCCCACCACTAACGCTTTGTAAATGATAACCACAGAATTCATTTCTGCATGATTTGTTACATGCGGTTATTGATCCTATCATCAACCATTTGCAATGATTCATTATATAATAATTTTTTTATTTAAATACTTCTTTTAATTATAATATGGAGGAGTTCGAGAGATTATCGAAAATTACGCCTTGGAAAAATGCTAAATTCAATCTTGATAGAGTCTCCGTAGATGTACCAAAGCGTCTAATAAGTGATAGAAGTATGATAGGTAAAATCCGCGATTGTTTTAATGAATTCAAGCGCGATGGAGCATCTCACTGTTGGACGACATTTCGAATTGATGGTAGTGTTGATGCTACTATGAACGAGGAAAGAGCAGCAGTGATAATCTCACATCTTGAAAAGAAAAAGTATTTTTTTAGAGTGAAATTCATTATCCGCTCAGAAACAGGAAATTGGATTATTCGAGACAAATTTGAACCAATTTTGAAAGATAAAAGAACTATCACTGTGAGTCATGATTCCAAACCAGGATTGCTGACTGGGATTGACAAACCGCATTACGAGAGATCTTATCCTGTAACAGCAGTTGTTTATGGGATATATTCGTTAAATGATACACCGAGTATTGAAAAACTAAAACCAATGAAACTGTTGTCGTTGAATTGTGTAGCAGAATGAATAATAGAACACTTCACTAATGCGTTGCGTGGAAATAAATTGACTGATCTAAGACGTAAAAAAATAAACGAATGGGAATTAACAGTTAGGAAGAACGGAGGAACGATTCAAGAGATAGCCAAATTAGAAACATCATTAAGATTCCCAATTACCATAATGACGATAACAGGAGAAGTATTGCACGAATCGAAATATAAATCAAAAGGAGTTCCAATTAAAATTATTGACTATAATGAGCACGCGTGGACACCTGCGGTAACAATATTCCCGCGGGGTAGAACCGTAAAATATTACACGGGAAATTTATTTGATTTTATTTCTCAGTCAAGTAAATACGATCCTTTGTCAGTGTGGTTACTTCACAGCTTTGAAGACGAAGAGGGTAAATTCGATCAATTTGTAAGACCCAATGGCGAATTACACCGTACTGAAGCCCTGCACAATGAAATGAAAAAACTAGCTAGTAGTTTTTCAACAGAACACGACGAACAATTGCTGACAAACTGTTTTACAATTCCGTCGGTTGCAACTCATTTTGCGAGAAAGAAAAACACGTGGAAACCAATAAGAGCTGAATTTCTATCAGATATCAAATCGAGCTGTATCGAATATAACCACAGAGGATTATGGAATACAAAATATGACCATGAAAATATTATTTCGGTTGATATAGTTGCGTGTTATCCCGGGAGTTTTCTCGGGTACGGAGAATGTGCAAAGTACTTTAAACGATTTGGACATCCCACACATGAGATGACCCGTGTTGCGATTAATGGACTACTGCCTGATTTTGATTTAACTGGATTTGCTCGTGTGATATCATTTGAATTGGCTAAAGGACTTCATCCGTGTTGTTATAATTGGTTTGGTAGACACATCTCTGAAAAACATTGGATGCCAATAGAGTTATTACAGTATATGATTGATTCTAAAATGCTGACATCGCTGATTGTCAGTGAAGTAATTATACTATATCGAGCGCAGACTGAGATCTGGTTACCACAACCTGATAGTCTAGATAGTATTGTTACACGCGCAGGGGTATTCACTTGACCGAGCGGTGTCAAACCCTGGTGCGAGTCACGCTGGAAGTCATATGATTTCCCCAAATTTCCAAAGACTTCCATACAACTTGAGTTGTAAAATGGAAAGAGAGACGTGTCCGCTATATTTAATAACCTTTGCTCTAATCGATTGGCGACCCAGATGAGACATCTTTCCCAAAAGTCCATTAACTGCACCTTTGAATGGTTTTTCTTCATTATCGTCCGATTTCCGTACCGACAGCTTGTCATGCCATAGAAATGACACTAGCATTCCCTTACTAACTGGGAAATATTTAACTGTGCGACCCTAGGCCAGTCAATCCTCATAATTTCCGGCGTATCACGCTCATATACATACGCCCACTTTCCACTATGGACACATAAACGATACCTACCAAGTTCCACTTATTGATTCCATTATATAATTTACTGATTTCCAACCATAAATAATGCCATTTCAACCACAACACTTTTATACACCGCTGAATTTTAATATGGACTATGTTACTCCAGCCAGGGACAGTCTTTCGGCTTGTACTTTAATTCACTACTAACGACCCCAGCATGGTTCAAATTCACTAACACTCGGCTCCGTGACGTTTGCTTCTACCAATTGGCTAACTATTTCGGCCAGTAATTTCCATGGCACCGAAGACTAAATACTCACACAAATAAATCTAAGAATTGCTTAAAAACGGGATGCTGTCAAATACACATACTCCAAATTTATTACATTATAATCAGCGACTATAGAAAACAGTTCCCTGATCTCGACGAAGAATATATTTTGAAATGGTCCAAACAGATATTTGAAGTTAGAAATAAACAAGCAAAGGATCTTGGTAGAAGAATAATTGGCAAATTCACTCAGGGTGGGAAAAATACGACAATAACCGATATTCTTCACGGCTGATTATATATGATGCTGAATACGACTTTATAATCGCAGATGTAACATCTAGGGGTATATACGTCGATCGAAAAGACGCTTTCTTGTCCGATGGAACCAAATTGGGTACAATTGTTACTTACACAGATGGATACAATCTTCAGCATACACATTTGAGGTCGCCTATGCTGACTTGTGCTTCTATTAATTTACTTTCGATGATAAATAGATTTCCTGAATCAGCAGTTAGAGTTGCCACCGATTTATATTATATAGACGTGAAACATAAAGAAGCAGTAGCCGAATTTACAAATTCCGACGAGAGTTGGAGGTCATGGGGAATTAAAAAGGAAATACCGTGTGATTATTCCAAATCAGCAGATGTTACAATTGAAAACAATTACTTCAAAAATAATTAGATATCAGAACTATCTAATGCACCGTCGTGTTCCGATCCAATATGCAGATATAAAACCGTTTACTTAAACGGCTGTGGTGGGTCAGGAAAGACGACTCGTGCGATTGAATTATTTCGTAGAAACGCATCAAACTTGATTGTGCTAACACCAACCCACAGACTTGCAAGAGAGATGAAACAACGAGGAATTAATGCTTGTACTTATCACAGTGTCTTTCGATGGAAAGGCGACGCATGGACTCCTGATCGAATGGGTGAAAAATATATTCCTGAAGTCATTCTTTGGGATGAGATACACACAGTGTCGTTAGAGGTATTACAAAGATTTCTTGATTAACTATTGTTAGCGAATACAAAAGTCATCTTGTGTGGCGATCATGGCCAACAACCACCATTTGTCGGTTTGTCTCCACATGATTGGCTGAAGAATTTTGTAGACTATTATGAAGAAATTAATACCGATCATAGAGCACTTGATGAACAATTGCACGAGTTCAAAAAACTAATTAGATTACAACCGGATAGAATCCAATCTGAAATAGCCCGTGATTAATTTCGGAAAACTCATTAAATGATTTCTGAGAAGCGTGGAGACCAAACGATTTGTTAGTAACAAGTAGAAAAATAGAGACACACTTCAGATGAAGTTATTTAGAATGCATAAAGAAATATTTTCAACACTTCCAGTGCCGTTGTGTTATAGACCCAAGGATACACGAAAACAAACTATCGAAGTTTATATTCCAGGCTTGACAGAGAAGCAGAATTTAGTGTTAAATGATATTGAGTTGGTTGATATCAATGTCGTTGAAGATGCATTACGCGCTGATAAATCCCCATGGATGCTAGGTTACGCAGCGACGATAAATTCTTCACAGGGATTGACTATATCACATACAATTGTTTGGAACATAGATAATCACATCGAGTGGTCGAATTTAGTTTATCTTGCGGTGTCCAGACTACGAAGAATAAATCAACTTCGAAGAGTTGTTCTAGACTATAATGACACTACAATAAGTGATATTGTCAGCGATGAGATAATCAGAAAAAACTCTCTGGTTATAAACAACAGGATAAAAAATAATAGAGAATTTGATATTGATGCCGCATTAATAATTACACTGAAACAACAACAAAATAATCATTGCGCGAGTTGCAATTGTATAATGCCAATTTAACGTAGACAGTATTGGTCATACCAGAGATAATGTGATGCTGATTTGTCTTGAGTGCAACAGACGAAGAGGTGCTAGTTAAGACCACGCGGTGGTAATTGAGTATCCTCGGGTATCACGAGTAAATCCTCGCTGAGGAGCAGTTGAATCCAACCTATTTATTGCTGGTATACCCGTGGATCGTGTTATACTAGATATTTTATGCGTGGTGACACTCCAAATAGGATCAGTAGCCCTCTTTTTGCCACCTTCGAGCTCTCCTGGTTTTTATAAATACATAACAGTGACATTGCCGAATATTGGTTGTTTTGAAAAATCATTTTGTGGTTTTACGGATATATACATTTTTAAAATAGCGTTGTTAGGTTTCATGTTGATTGTTCGTGTAATCTAATTATTCAGCGCGGTAATCACGCCTGGTAATCTCTTGACCCATTCACGAGATCGTTTATCCTGATTAAATTCCTTCGCGTATTGATATCCAAATAAACGCGTATTGATATCCAAATAAACGCTCAGAAAGTGTGCGATTAAATCGTTCAACAATTGCCTGATCGCGATGTACTGCAGTATGTCCTCGTCTGATGGTGACATTATGATGCTTCACTGCACCCTGAAATTCCCTGCCAGGATCAACTTGTAATAGATTTGGCCAATGCAGAGGACCCCTACGATAAATCCTTTCAAACGCAGAAGCCACTTCAGTTGATGATTTTGTCTTTAGCGGTTCTGCTTGTTTGTATCGACTCGCAACATCAACTACGGTTAGCGCGTATTTGTAAAACCATCATGCGGCAGAAATAATATATCAGCTTGATGAACCTCATTAGGGACGGTCACATCAAAATGCGAGTAGTTAATTTGTTTAGGCGGTGGTTGATAAATTTGCCATATTGCCTGTTTGGATAACCAATCCACTGCTGTAGTATTTTTCACCTTTGCGGCGCTAGCGAGTTTACTAATTGCTGCTTTACCCCTCCAGTATTCTTTTTGGAGAATAATAAATAGATTCCATGTTGTAATTATTTAGCAGCACCTAATACCAATTTACCCTTCATCGCCGATTTTATGAACCATGAAGCCAATTTTTCTTTGAAGGATTTATCAGTGATAGAATTCAACGCGTGAATCAATTTCACATCTGCGATATGTTTGTGTTGCAGATTGATGATTTTATAAGCAACATCATGAGCATGACACGCCTTATCAATAGCGTTTATTGGGTTTTCACCGGGTCAGGGTTGGTTTTGATCATCGAGTAAGATATCGAGTCTAGTCCCGGGTCCACAATAACTATACCCTGGAAGATGTTTTTCTCCTGGATATTTTGCCCATGGTGTTCCTATGTGTTTTACTAACTTGGCTGCAATATCAACTCCTCGTTTTTTTTAAAATCATCTGCAGATTTCATAGAAACAAATCTAATTTTTTTGTACTACATTGTTGACATTTACCAGTAAGTGCTGATATGTTATTTTTAGTTGTAATCGTCAAGTCATCTGTGCCAGTACGCTTCTTACATTTCATACAATATAGATCCATAATATATTTATAATAACATGAATGTAATTGATTTTTCGGCCACAAAAACACGAGAACAAGTTAAACATCATGCAGCGCTACCAAATTATATTCGTATAATTATAATCGGACCATCTGGAAGTGGCAAGACACAATTGTTACTTAATTTAATAACGAGATGGATGAAATGGGACAAGTTGTATTTAGTAGCCCCGAGTGTAGATGATCAGAGATGTTACGAAGTGTTGAAGGATTACAACAAAAAAAGCAGCAGAAATCACCGGCGAGGGTATTATTGAGTTTATAACCGATATTGACGAAGCACCGAGCATTGATGATATTGATGGAGGTATTAACAACTTAGTCGTATATGATGATGTGATGTTAGACAATCAAAAGAATCCTGCATGGATATTTTCCAGAGGCAGGCATAAAAACACTGACGTGATATATGTCACTCAACGATACACTCAAATATCGAAAGTGATCAGAGATAACTGTAATATTCTTGCTGTATTCAACGGAGTTGACACACATACGCTACGAAATATTGGGCAAACTTGGTGCGGCTGTGATATGGATTATAATCTCTTTAGAAATTTCTTTAGTCACGCTCAGTCGATCCCACATGGCTTTGTAACGATAAATTTGCATGATCCTAGATCAAGATATCGTATCGGACTTGATCAAATATTCGGATGAAACCGTTTACGATTTTAAGGACAACGACTTTGGCGTCCTTTTTCTTGTTTGATTCTGATTTGTCTATACAGCATTTACGATGAAGCCTTGGTTTGCCCAATAGACGCTAGTTTTACGATTTTGGAGGAAGCCTTGGTTTCCCAAATGGACGCTTCTATAAAGTTGTCCGATTCGCCCCTGCTGCTGCTAAAAGTGTTTAATGTACTAGATATAAAATGTAGCCTGAAAATAAGTCATAATAACCTTTGATATTTTGTCTACCTAAATTACCTTAAGCTATGTGCAGGCATTAATAACATATTAATACCAGAACGGACTTTACAATTTCCCGACGTAATGCTTAAAATAGACACGATGATTGATTTTGCAGCTATATAATTTAAACCAAACGATAATCATGCTAGGTCATAAAATATAACGCTGAAAGATGTAAGCATTTATTTAATAAATGTGACATAAACACGAAGGACATTGTTTATAAAGAGACGTCAATCCGCCGTATGTCCACCAAAAAGTAGACATGAATAAGACAGGAAGAATGACAAAAAGGGAACAATATAATCATGTAGCTAAATTTTAGAACTATCCTCGCCAACTAAACTAATTTTCCCTTCATATAAGGACTTGAAAAACTTATGGAACCAATAATTAGCTGTATATTAAAACCAGAATGCACCATGGACAATAAATGTAGCAAAACAAAAAGTCATTATTATTTTTGTCCATACATTAAATCAATTAAGAACGGATTCATGTTTATAGTTTACAAAAGATCGGATTGCGTGCATGCATTTGACGGATATTTACAGTTAAATACAGAATATGTTTTTGAAGAATTTACACCAAGAAAAGCTTATACAATGATACTGGTGATAAAAAGACGTTATAATTCCACCAACATATGCTTGTGACAAGGAAGCTACTGACAAGTTGGGCCAAGGCGAGACCGACTGTGCTAAACTACCAACGTAAAAGTAATATATCATGATCGGATGACAGGTGGGTATTGCACATACAGAGTATAATTTAAATTACAAATATCCTAAGAATATTCCACCAATTACTTATATGAATATGGAGCCCCGAGTGACCGAGTGGTCTAAAGCGCTCTCCGTTACGGATCATTTGACATGTCATCGCTGTCTGCGTGGGTCAGAGTCTCACATTCGGCCAATGTGGGTATGTGAGAACGATTGCCAGTAGCTTATCGTGGGTCGGTGTTTTTTTTGGGGGGGGTTTTCCCTGGTTCTTCCTAAACCATTAATACTGGCCGCCATGTATAGCCTATCGTGTGCTGAATAATGGCGTTAAACCCAACAACAACAACAACAACAACCTTTACGAATCTCAGTATCAAAACCTTGGTATTAAAGATTATATAGACCAGGAAGCATTAATAATAAAAAATACACATATGTATGTATGTATGTATGTATGTATGTATGTATGTATGTATGTGTGTGTGTGTGTGTGTGTGTGTGTGTGTGTGTGTGTGTGTGTGTGTGTGTGTGTGTGTGTGTGTGTGTGTCCCAATATTTGCTATCCATGCACAGTAAGGAGTACATAACAAACTAACAACAAGCTACTATCAAAATATCTACTATCCACACAAGGGGAGGAGTAAACACAAAATTAACCACAAAATACTATCAAAAACCACAAATATCAAAACAGAAGGGAGAGCAAACAAACCACAAATATAATATTCACACACAGGAAGAAAAAAGAAAAAACAAACCACAATATACTATCCACACAAAAAGGAAAGGAGAAAACCACACAAATCCACACAAATCTAAGCGAACGCTTGCATACCCCAAAATCTACTTTCCACAAACGGTAAGAATGAAAACAAACCCCACAAATATGTCACCATATAAGGGTGCGAAAACAAAACACAATATAAACTATCCACACACACACACACACATACACACACACAAATGTACGCGAACGCACACAAACCAAATTATACTACACACACACACACACACACACACACACACACACACACACAAACGTACGCAAACACTTACAAACCAACATATACTATAAAAAACCAAATTCTACTAACCATTTTAATACGATATGTTCTAGAAAATCAAAATAAATCCACACTGCAATTTGTATAATTATATGTAGCAATCCAGCATAGGTAACTTTATTTTTAAAAAAATCTTAAACGGATATCGCTACCAAGGTGTCCGTGGTGCATTACCAAAGCGAGGAACTCTCATACTCGAAGTTTGGATTTATAATCCCATGACTTGACATATTGTCGACGGTTGCGATATTTCACGATTATTAAGTACAAAAGTGATGATTTACCGAATGCTCAAACTTCAATAGAAAAAAATATACATCCTTCCAAGTGGTTGGTGCTCTTTGGCAATCTCCTGAGGTTGTGTGTGTGTGTGCAGAAATATGTTCAATGTAGAAAAGACCCCATTAGGGTAAATTAATTAAGATTATATGTATTGTGCCGTCCTTAGGATAAGTTAAGTAACATTATATGTACCTACTGTAGTGTAAGCCTTAAACTAGTTAGCTTTGAAATATTACTTGACTGTAAATGTAATCAGATATCTCACACTGGACTAGAACTGATACACACCAACAGCTGGTGTGTGTTACACATTCACCAGTGTTTCCCTTTACGCACAGTTGTGCGTCAGATACGCACGTTTAAAAAATTGACGCACACTTTTTTATTGCCATGCGTATTTTTGACGCAAAGGATGTACACGCTGCGATGTGTTCAATCTCCAATGCAGTGGACGAACGATGGCATCGTTTCTGAGATCGAGTGTAGGCATTGTTATGACAGAGTAGCTTCCCCTAATCTCGCGAGCTCATACCAGTCTGGTTCTAGTGTAGGCAAGTAACTGTGGCGCGTAATTTCAACGATAAATGGAAGAAAGAATTCCCCTGGATGGAATACAATTCATCTGCTGGAATGATATGCAGGACTTGTGTTCGGGCGAGTGCAAAGACTTCCAAAGTGAAGAATCCTTTTGTGACTGGGTCAAAGAACTATCAAAAATCCGCCCTTGTTCGCCATGAAGAATCTGGGGAACATATTATCGCAAAAGGGATTATTTCGCAACAACGAAATCTGGAAGCGTGCCGAGAAAAATGCAAAGAGCAGGTAGACGCTAGCCTTATGGCGCAGATGAGAACGGCGGTGCATATGTGCCGAGAAAATATTCCAGACCGACAGTTTCCTGGTTTAATCGAACTTCAGGTAAAATATATCCCTCTCTCTCTTTCTCTGCTTGCATGTGTCTGTGTATGTGTCTCATGTATTACTTGAGATCCAATTAAATTATGAAATGAAACTGTCATTGGTCAGACCACTCCAGTTTACTTTTTTTAAAATTGATTTCAGTTAAAGAACTATAACACCGATTCTGAATGAAAGGAATAACATTGGTTCTGCAATATTTAGTAAACTAATTACTTAGTAAACTCTTACCAGCTAACTTGTGCTCTGTGACAGGATGTGATGCAAGGTTTTATTACTTTTTTATTTTTTTAGAGGGACAATGGTTGCTCAGCTCTGCAGAATGAGACCCTGACATACAAGAGGCATGGGATTGTGTCTGAGATACAGGCAGCAGCCTCTTTAGTTTGCAGGGAGAGGGTTAAACAAAGGGTCCATACTTCACCTTACCTGGGCATTCTTCTGGATGAGTCTTTGGATATTGCTGTGCAAACAAAATTGGTTATATTTTGTCGAACTGTTCATGGTGGAAAGGCAAACACTGAATATTTAGCTAATGTGAAGATGCAAGATGGAAAAGCTGAAACAATCACAAATGCCTTAATGGATATTCTTCAGGACTACAAGATTGATATTAAGAAGGTTATTGGTTTGGGCACTGATGGGGCAAATGTCATGGTGGGTTCAAAATCTGGAGTTGGTGTACGGCTGAAAGAGAAGAATAAAAGAATTGTGAGTGTCTGGTGTATTGCTCATAGATTAGCCTTGGTAGCATACTGGGCTGCAGCAAGCATAGCATACATGAAAAAGTACCAGTCTGGTTTGGTCACAATCTACAACTTCTTTTCATATTCAGCTTGTAGATATCAGAGGATAAGAGACATGTGCCAGATCATGGAAAAGAAAGCAAAAAGGTTCAAAAAACCTACCCAGGTGAGATGGCTGTCTCACCATGATGCTGTGCAAGCAATTGAGAGCTGTTGGGGATGTTTAGTTCTTGCACTTGAGCAAGAAGCAGCTCAGAATGACTCTGCAAATGCTACAAAAGCAAAAGGCATCCTAGCTGAGGTACATACATACAAGTTTCTAGCATCAACAATGTTACTGCTTGATGTCCTGCAAGAGGTAACCAGATGCAGCAAAGTATTTCAAAAGGAGGTCATTGACATTGATCAGGTTGAACATATGCTTGATGCCACTTAGGAAACACTGAAAGATCATGTCAGCAATGTAGATGGATACACACCACGTGTGACTGAACTAAATGGTCAACTTGACATGTCAGGAAAAAACCAAGGTGTACAGCCCAAAGAATATCATCAGCATAGTAAAGAGTCTGTCAGAAATCTCGGAAAAGAATTTGTAGCATGTGTTGAATCAGAGATGAGTAAAAGATTCTCCCCATGTGATATGCAGATTTTGAAAGACCTATCTACAGTACTCAATCCTAGAAAGTTACCTTAAGGCACTGAAGAAATAAGAACCCATGGTTCCGAGTCCTTGGAGAGGCTCATTGAACACTTTGGAACAGGGGAAAATCCTCCGATTGACCCTGAGGAAACCAAGGCATCTTTCCTTTGCTTCAAACGCTACATTTCAAGACATAAAGAGAAGGGGCTGGCTGAAATCAGCGAACTACTTCTTCAAGAAGGAGGGGATATTTTCCCTAACTTTGCTCAGCTTGCTGCTATTAGTCTGGCCATCCCACTTACATCTGTGCCTTGTGAGAGAGGGTTCTCTGTCCAAAATGATATACAGTCACTCAAAAGAAACAATCTTTCATTGAGGTCTCTTCATGAGAAAATGCTTGTTAAATATGAAGCCAAACGTTCTGACTTTGACAAGCAAGAGTTTGCAAAAAAATCATGCATCAAATTTCAAGAAATTTGTAATAGGAAGAAATAAAATTAAAAAAATGGTGAGAGTATAAATTTCGTTTAAGAAGCATTAAAATTATTGTTTGATTATTGAGCTTCTTTGTTGATTTTTAATTTTAGTACAAGATATAGTGATGCACGTAATTTCATATGATCAGGTAAAAAAAATTAGGGGTGAGATGAAAATTTGTCACCATTATTTTGACCCCCACATTTTTCATTTGACCCCCAGTTCTGACACCAAAGGTTTTTTTTGACCCTCAGTCTTACACTCCTAGGGGATACACTGTCATTCACTAGGGTTTAAGTTCCATGGGAAATATATTCTCAGGGCAGACTTTACTCCCCTTCCAAGTTGTATAGATGTATTGTATTGAATAAATTCTACACAACGCCTTCTATGGTTATTCTTCAATAATAAATAACATTATACCTACAAAGCCTGCTAGAATATCGTTTGGTAATCTTGGGGTTTACATGAAGGTTATGCTGACCTTAGAATTAAGATTGTATATAACGCTGTAAATAGCTTAATATATGTTGTCCTGTCCTTAAACACAAAATACATAACGCTGTAAATAGCTTAATATATGTTGTCCTGTCCTTAAACAAAAAATACATAACGCTGTAAATAGCTTAATATATATTGTCCTGTCCTTAAACACAAAATACATAACGCTGTAAATAGCTTAATATATGTTGTCCTGTCCTTAAACAAAAAATATATAACGCTGTAAATAGCTTAATATATGTTGTCCTGTCCTTAAACAAAAAATACATAACGCTGTAAATAGCTTAATATATGTTGTCCTGTCCTTAAACAAAAAATATATAACGCTGTAAATAGCTTAATATATGTTGTCCTGTCCTTAAACAAAAAATATATAACGCTGTAAAAAAAATAAGCTTCAAATATTTTGTTAAAATTATGTATTATATATATGCTGTTTAATTTTGAAAATAAAAATATTATTTCTGCAATTAATCAATAAAAACATGACGGTATAAAAATTAAACTTGATCTTGAAAAATGTATTTGCGATTTTGAATCATTACAGCAACGAAAAGTTGAATGTGGATTTACATTATCAGCCGAATATCGATTGATTAAAGTTATCTAACAAGGTATACAACAAATTTTGCCAACGGTTAATAATACAGACTTTGAAAAATTCGCCTCTTCAATTGAGATAAAAAAATTGCGATCTAAGCTATCTCATTAATACGAAACAAAACGATTGCCAAATACATGTGAGAGGCAATTTAAAAAGATTTTTCACATCGTGAAAACGAAAGCGCTGTCACAAATTTTCATAGTGACAGGGACTAATAATTTGTCTAGACTTTGTAAACAAACATTTATTCTGAGAGTAATATAACTTTTTGTATTGTTTGCTTCTGTTTTAAAGTAGATTGTTTTAGATAATATAACATCACTCTGAAGAATCAGATAATTTTTTTTAAGAAAACCCCAAAAATGCAGAAATGCGCATAATTCTGTGATATTTACATATAATCACATATAATCATAATAATATGTTCTCGCCGCAGCCCATTTAACTGTTATTCTTTCAACAAAACTTCTTCATAGCCAACTTCATCAAAAATTATGAAATCAACACTGAATTTTTTTGCCCCACCTGAGGGCAGCGTAAATTTTGTTCTGATTACATGTTCAAGTACCTCTTAGTCGTCTATATAACCCACACGTGTTGGTGTTTTGTATAACATTTCTTTTGATTAATTCATACAATGCCAACTTCGACTCCACAAAAATATTTTTATGAAAAATAAATTGTTAAGATTTTACGAAGAGATTCAAATTTAAACTTAGTTTCAAGAAGGTGTCCGGCCTGGTCTGTAAGTGTGAAATGTATTCTTGATAATAACGTGTTATGATATTGAAGATGAACTGGATTAATGGGTTCTAATGCAATTAAATATCCAAGAGGTACTTGAGCTGAATAGTATATAAAATATATCTTAGCTGAGCCTTAGTATCTTCAAGATTTGCTTGATAACTTTCGTCAATTTGCATCACATATAAGATTGACTGCAATAATTGATGCCATTGTTATTGTTGATAGCAATACGCCGGTTCAAGCGTTAACAGCGGATGCCAAATATACAATTATATCAACAATAACTAAACGTCTGCGATATTATTTTACCTTTACTCATCAACGATAATTTTTAATTTGGTTTGCGACTCACGCACTTGATTGTATCTATTCTGTTCCACGTTGATTGTGAAGTCATATTCAGGTAAGTGTTAGTTCAGTGACTAACTCAAGACGATAAATCAAGCAGTATTTTCTGCTTCAGGTTCTAGTTCAAACGTTACTTCGTCGTTTTGCTCCAACGCACACACACGTGTGTGTGTGTGTGTGTGTGTGTGTGTGTGTGTGTGTCCACAAGATCAAGTTAGTGGATAACTCCTTGAAATTGAAAGTCGTTTACGACTTATGAAGCGGTTTGGTTGATAAAGATGCAGAATTGATTAAAGCAATTACTTCACAGCCGCACATTGGCTAATCGGTCTACTTTGAGCATTAGGTACGATCATTTTATTTTTTATTTAATCACTGCGATAATCATCAGTAATTTCATGACTAAGAGACCAATAAACATTAATATCCATGATGCCGCCTATAAATAATCGTTGATAAATATCAGCTGCTTCATTAATAAGTTCTGGAGAATTATTCCCAACATGTTTTCCTACAATCGAAATTTCTAAACGTTCAACACCTGAAAGAACATTGCTAAGACAAGGAATAACATCACTTCCAACCTTTGGTTTAAGATCCGGGTCATACAGTGTCAAGAACATTCTTCTTTCTCTCAGCTAGTTTCCTGTCAGCTTGTACATTATCATCTAATTTTAATAATACAATTTTTAAAAAAAACAAACTAAAAAATCAAGAACATGTGTATCATCCTCCTTGATCGATTTACGAATATCATGCAAAATATTGGTATGCATTTATAATCCATAGATCAGGATTTGTTGTATTAACATAATCGTGTTTTACATTTGAGTGTCTTGTATCATCTGCAGTATCTAATGTTCTATTTGGAACCTTAATTAATTTCATACCAGCCTTTGTAAATGTATCTACAGTTTCTATTTAAGGCGATTATGGATTTTGTTGTTGAGAAGGTTGTGGCCTTGGTTCAGGGAGACGTAGGGTTTTGTTGAGTTACCGGAATTTTGTGTTTTTGTTGTCGAGGTTGTGGTTTAACCACTCTTCCTCGCTGTAATTCTTACTGAACACGCATAAAATATTTATCTATTTCATTCGCTTATATAGCATATTCGGGTTTTAAATATCTGTTATTAAAACTCGTAGCTAATTATTAAAACTCGTAGCTAAATCTGCTGTAGTATCATTCATATTTATTTTATCAATACCTTCTTCATCTTAATCGTTTCTCTTTATTTTTATCAATACTTTCTTCATCTTAATCGTTTCTCTTTATTTTTAGCAATACTTCCTTCATCTTAATCGTTTCTCTTTATTTTTAGCAATACTTTCTTCATCTTAATCGTTTCTCTTTATTTTTAGCAATACTTTCTTCATCTTAATCGTGTATTTTTATTTTTAGCAATACTTTCTTCATCTTAATCGTGTCTCTTTATTTTTAGCAATACTTTCTTCATCTTAATCGTTTCTCTTTAATTTTAGCAATACTTTCTTCATCTTAATCGTTTCTCTTTATGCTGTTGGTTTGATTCTCTTTTTTGTTTCTATGTCATCTATGTCAACACGAATTCGTTAAAGTCCATCAAGTAATTCGTCCTCTCTGCCAGAAGGTTGAACAGCAGCCCTATCGCGCAGATGTTTTCGTCAAATCGTTTTATTTCCTTATTTCTCTCTGCTATTTGGCCAGTCGCTGGTGCAGTTTGTTCTGACGTTGGACGAAGACCTTCGGTAGCGGCTGCAACTCTTTCGTGATAGGTCTGAATAATTGTTGAAAACGTTATGCAAAATCCACCTGAGATTCCTAGTGTTCTTGTAATTTTTGTCTGCCAGAATCGTAAACTGGAAGATGTTTCGTAATTGCTTCTAATCTTTCTGGAACTAATCTAGCTGTATCAGACTTCATAGCTGTATCAGACTTCATAGCTGTATCAGACTTCATAACTGTATCAGACTTCATAGCTGTATCAGACTTCGGTATCAGACTTCATAGCTGTATCATACTTCATAGCTGTATCAGACTTCATAACTGTATCAGACTTCATAGCTGTATCAGACTTCGGTATCAGACTTCATAGCTGTATCATACTTCATAGCTGTATCATACTTCATAGCTGTATCAGACTTCATAACTGTATCAGACTTCATAGCTGTATCAGACTTCGGTATCAGACTTCATAGCTGTATCATACTTCATAGCTGTATCAGACTTCATAGCTGTATCAGACTTCATAGCTGTATCAGACTTCATAGATGGTGCCATTATTGAGATATAATACTAATTTAATTAATCAAACCCAAAGAGCAGCAGAGAGGGTGCGACCTCCATGAAACGTCCGAAAGGTAAACAAAACATACATACAAAATAAAAAAGTACTAACGATAAAAGGTAAATACAATTAAACTTACCAATTAGAGAAACTCTCAGTCAGTTAGAGGCTTGGGTTGACCGTATAATTTTCAGTCGGGAAGTTTAAAAAGTTGTAATAGGGAAGTTTTAAAAAAAAGTAAATGGCGTTCTACAAAAAGGTCTGTTTGCCCTCTCTGATGTTCTGTGACTTTAACATTTTCACAACCATACAAAAATAGAAAGAGTCTAATTAAAGATTTTCCTAAATGTTGCCACTAGTCATGACTTCATTTTGCATATTCTTAGATATCATACTCAACAAAATGCTTCTGTTTATTCCAATATTTCTTGCAGATACCTTGCGTATGCAAGGACTCATTTTTGGTGAATGCTTTTAAATGATACTGACTTCATAAACCACGTACATATTGATGTTGTTGTGCGAATTGTCTATATTTGTTACCACTGTGAAGACAGCATTTCTGCGGTAATTTTGATAAAATCTTGTAAATTGGCTTCAATAATTAAGAACTTGGATGAGTAAACTTGTGAGCATATTCATGCATATTAATGTTGCATGTACTGGATATGCTTGTTAACACCTTATATAAATGAATTAGCCACATATATTTACCAATTAGCCACATGTGGCTAATGGTCTAAGGGTTGGTGTTCCTGGGATAGTGGCTCTTTTGTGTTCATATTGTGATTGAATTTGATAAATATGTTTTTACCATCAAGATATATATTCAATTATGAATTAAATATGCACATATTAATGGAACTGCATAGCATTGGCTTAGTTTTTACAACTTGAGGAACTGTATTTCCGACATGGCATTAATCATATTTGGTAAATGTGATGTGATCATCAAAATGTCGGGAGATGTGTATTACAAACTATCAATCAATATTACTTTTGATCTGGAGATCGTTTGACCACTTTAGAGATTGGATTTATATACAACCTGTTAAATTATCCTTTGTCATGAAGATCTTGGTGGTTAAGTTTGGTTATGAAAAAGATGTGCACATATTAATGGAGAAGTCTTGTATTATCATTGACTGTTCCTCTTACCCGCTTGTAGTCGTAATTTGAATCAGATTTTTGCTTCTACTTACGTCTATGATGGTACTGATGTCATAGAAAAGATTATAATAGGTAATGTTGTTTCTTTAAATCTTACATTATCAGAACCATTTTGTTAAACTAACAAATGAAAAATACTGAATACAATTTTTTCATTGTTACAATATGATTCACAGTTGAAAAATCAGAACATGCTAAAGCCATGTTTTGTAGAGCTTTGACAAATCTCCTGGAATTTTTAAAGCACTGGTTTTATCTGTGTGAAAACAGACTCATTGAATTCTTCTCGTAGAAACAACAAAAAACTATATCACCTTTTAAATTCAGGAATTTAGTTGTATGAATATGTAGTAAATAAATTAAGTAAGTAATGCAAATGGTACAAGTTTCGATGCGTCAAATAATAATGAGGACATGCTATGGGAATGAGGGCATGCCATGGGTACTTACGAGAAAGTGTAGCACCCTTTGTGCTAATAGCACACTAATTATTTTCTCATTCTTTCTCTTCTATGCTATTTTGTACTCACTTATGCAGTAATAAAAAAAGTAACATACAAAGAAAGTTCAATCTCTGTCAAAGAAAACATATTTCTTAGAACAATTAGAAGTCCTTCAAAACTGGAAATGTTGTTGAAAAACAACTCTGGTGTTGTACAAACAATGAAAGTTTGAGAAACTCATATTAGTTATGATAGACTACTTGGTGTTTTGGTAGATATTAACCTATCATAGACTGAACATATCAGCAAAAAAAGTTGATTCAAGTTTATGGCTTCTCAGTAGGATAATAATATTTCTCCCTGAAAGGCACATACAACTATTTTACAACAATACAAACCTATTTAGATGATTGTAATACAGTATGGAGTAATTCAAATGATAAAAATGGGTCTAGGAAATTACCCCCCTGTCATTACTCCCCCTATCAATTATCCTTCAGTACATTACCCCCCTGTTTATTACACCCCCCTCCCATATATTACTAGACAACATATAATTGTTATACTCTAAGAATAAAAAGTAAATTAAAATAAATTGAAAATTGAAAATTTTTATTTTAGTAAATGAATCTCAGCCTTGAAAGACTAAACTTGTCCTGGAATGTACAATATTAAAATCATTTTTATTGTTGTGAAGCCAATACTCTAATCAGATTGTGTTTGTGTACACTTAATTAGAAACCATTTCTGCTAGAATTATATTCAATGAGTCGAAGACAATACAATAGTATAGACTGAGCACAGATTATCTGATTGTGTTTCATCACTGCTCATCGTCATCACTGTATTTGCTTTAGTTCGATTTCGTATATGTATTTCTAAATGATGCTGATGGCAGGGGGGTAATATACTGAGGGGGTAATTGATAGGGGGGTAATGGCAAGGGGTTAGATCTAGGGTGGTAATTAACAAGGGGGTAATATCCTGCTTCCGATAAAAACATAGCAAAGCTGGCACATCTTCAAAAAAGAGCATTTGGACTAATATAAATCCAGAAAGAAAGCAAGGATAAGTTGGCTGTTAAGTTACAAATATTACCTTTCAAAGATCTGTTTGAGAAAAGCCAAATTAATGTACAGGATATTCAATAATAGTGTTCCTGAATATTTACAATTACTATTCCAGTGTAAGCTACATGTCAATACTCCCCCCCCCCCCCGTGATTCATGTCTACCAAACACATTGAATTCAAATTGGTTAACCAATTTTTAATCATAGTTAAGTGAACCAATAAAACTGGGTATAACAAATCAATAATGACTAAAGTACATGAAATTAATTCTTGCTGTCGTTGTAGGATTTAACACCATTATTCAGCACACGATAGGCTATACATGGTGGCCAGTATTAATGGTTTAGGAAGAACCAGGGAAACTCCCTGGAAAGAACCACTGACCCACAAGAAGCTACTGGCACGCTTTCTCACATACCCACATTGGATGAATCTGCGACTCAAACCCATGCACTGGTGAGATGGCAGTGATCCGTAATGGAAAGCGCTTTAGATCACTTGGCCACTCAGGGCCGCTGAAATTAATTGCATCTCAAAACACTACAACAGTTTCAGTCAACAAGCAAAACCTACTTTGCAGTAGCTATATGACCTAAAATTAGACATATGCATATACATTATTACATTACATTATTACATTACATATTCATTATTACATAATGTTACTTAAGAATTGCTTTGGTCCATGTCTTTCATTTCCATTTTTCATTCATTCCGGCTTTTTTCTTCTCAGTAAATATCCCATTTTGATCTCCATCACCTTCAAACTTGTTTCAAAACTAAGGTATGCACTCACTCTCTCTCTCTCTCTCTCTCTCTCTCTCTCTCTCTCTCTCTCTCTCTCTCTCTCTCTCTCTTAAAAAAGGAAATATCATAGTCTAAAAACTTGAAAACAAGCAACAGATGAACACATGTTCAAATGAAAAACAAAATCATAGAAATCATTCTGACAATCAGTATGTATGCTATTTTCCATCTTTGCTAACAAAGAATCATCAATCCACTTTGTGAGTCACTAATCCTTGACTTATTTAACTAGATGGATCAGTACTGTGAAGAAGTCAACCCTTGTGGACAAACGAGTTATTGCATGTATCAAGCAAAATCAACTGAACAATGAATATGCTTGTTACATTATGTCTCCAGTATTCAATATGGTGCCGTCCATGATATATACATTAGACTCAAAGATAAACTTGTACTCACAGCTTACATTTGAAAAATGTATGTCATGTGTGTCATTGTTTATGAAGATCACTATAATTTTCCCCCAATATCTACTTAAGTAAATATAATAAGCAGTTTTCATTGGATCAATTTTCTCAGTCACATCCAATCATCATCTGTATTGTTACAAACAGTAACATCTTCAACTGTCAAAGTGAGTAGCAAAACTAGATTCACAGCCCTTAGCTAGCAAAGATATATTTTTTATGTGTATAACCAGTTACAATCTTACTTTATCATAAAATGAAAGTGTCATATATATATATATGAAAGTGTCATGATCTTAAACAAGTATCCTATTTGCCATAAAACGTTTCCCTGAGTTATTTCCCTTGACTACAAAATCTGGCATTACATTTACCAAAATAATATCTACAAGTTATATATTTGGACAGTTATAATATGTGTTGTTAATAGTAGTTTCCAAAGGAATACAGTTAAAGGTAACTGCAATGACTTTTAGAACAAAACCTTGTTAAATTACCCTGGGGCTCTTCCTTCATTGGTAAATAAGCAGAAAACAATGAAGTAAAAATTCTGTGTTTAGTACTACCATTATCACAGTCTCTGTGAGGTTTACATTAATATCTGAGAATGATTTTTGATGCATCATATACTGTTTTTTTTCTTATACTTCCTTCACTTCTTTAAATTCAAAACTTGGTTTCAGTCCTACAATATGTATTGAACCAGTCTAAGACTAGAAGAATGAAAACATGGTGACTGACTGACATATACTACTTTAGTAGCATTACACTCAACAGATATATTTTCTACTGTACAGCAAAAAATGGTAACCTATCCAATTCATGAATGTCTTGTTCATTATTCAAACATTACTATATGAATACAGTTATCAAGGAAAACATTATTATATGAATAAAGTTATCAAGGAAAACACTGATATTGCTTATTACTGATTAAACTATTGTCTGCTCGAGAAATATTTTATTTTTCTTTTATTGACTTTATAAGCATGTTAAGTCATATCAACTATCTATAAGAAATACCTTTTCAAAAATATGTCATATAATAGTTATAATTGTGGCAATTAAAAATATTACCAATTATGGGAACATTCTGAAACACATCATCAAATTTCAGTCCCAAGCAATGTGAAGAAAAAGAAAATTACAGTTATTGTCAAATATGTATATTAAAATATTAAACCTAATGCAAAAACAAAAATATCGTTCTCACAGATTTTAAAAGAGTTTACATAAGTGTTTATATTTCCACTTCATGACATAAACCACTGTTGATTCTTGCAGAGAAAAGGAAAACAACTCTTTCGCTGAATATCCTGATTGATGCACCACATTGTACAAACGTATGTTCAAGATTGCAAACTGAGATCTTGATGGATGCAAGACGTTATAGAAATTCACTTCCATTGCATGCAAGATTGCAAACTGATGCAAAACACTGTACAAACTCACCTCCTGTATGGCACCAAGATCTTTATCACATCTGTACAAGATTACTCCCGTAGGTACAGGGCTGCACATTGGACAATGACAAAAATAAAGTTTTTCATCTCAAACAAATAAATAAAAAATAAAAGACATTAACTTAAATAATATGCACTCAGAAATCTGACATACTGGTATATTTCTTGTGTTATTGATATAGTTTCAAAGTTGTGGGAAATGAAAGGATGTTTCACTCCAAATTGTTATTGTTTCCATGGATACAATCAATCCTAATTAAGGGCATTAGATTTAAATGAAAGATCCTGTCAAATTGAAGAGGATGGCCAAGATTCAATCTGCTAGTAGAATAATCTGTAAGGGTTACAGACAAATCTCTCAATAAAAACCCTGTAAGGATGGGTGCATAATAATCTATCATGACTAAAGACAAAGTTTGAAAATAAACCTTTCTCAGAAGGAGTGTTATATGTTTCATACTTTCTATTACCTTTTTTAAATTTATGAGGAGATCACAAAAACAAATAAAAGTGGCTAATTACATACCAGAATACAGTTACACACTAGCATTGTCAAACATTTATCTCCAGATTTCCTGATACCTTCAAGTTTAGTATGTTACATAGAATGAATTTCTGCCCATTCCTACCTTAGTGAGGTCAACAAACGAGTATAATGATGAAATCTTACTGTGACTTCGGTGACAAAGGTGTATTGTTACTAGACAGACATTGAAAGTAACAAAGTGTATTGGTTTCATCTCAGGGCATGTGAGTACAAGTGCTTTAAAGGAAAACTGATCTGAGTCACATCAGTGTGAAGGTCATCTTGACCCTGAAGATAAAACCTTCATTATAATACCAAAAATATCATCAAATTAAGAAAGTATGGTTTATCCCTGTATTTAATTCAGCCTTCAATATATGAAGTAGAAACAATAGAAACCTGAATACATTTACCTGTGATTTTGCAATTGAAGAATGAAATCCCAAATGTAGAATGTAAAGCATCATTCTGTTTGAGCATATCTCACAGTCACTTTATAAAAGTATCAGTTATCATAAACATCTCTTAAGCTATAGAGCAAAATAAAACAAAATAATTAAAATGTAATGTATTTATTTGTGACCATGACCTTGAAGACATGATCTCTAATGTGGTTTGTAACACACCTTTTTGCAATGTATCTCAAAGATCTAAGGTTAAAAATGCAAGAAAATAAAAATATAGGACCGTGACTTTAACCTTGAAGATATTAACCCTTTATAGTTCATATTACACCTTCTAGTGCAGTGTTAGTATAAAGGTATTCCAAGGTTCATTTCCTAATCTCAAAAGCTCGACAGTTATGGAGCAGAAAAATGAAAATGGTAATTGAAACCTAAAATGACCTTGACCTTGAAGACAGTAATTTAGATATGGTATGTGAGATACCTTCAAATCATGATTTATAAATACACCAAATATCAACACTTAATTTCAAATTACATGAGCAGAACCACGACCTTGAAAACAACCCAGATTTAGTACATGAACCACGACCTTGAAAACAACCCAGATTTAGTACATGGTACAAATTCTAAGGACAAAATATAAGATTACTTGGTTTCATCCCTCAATCTCAAATGGCTTGAACATTATACAGCAGAAAGAAAAGTCTGATGGAAATTTAAATATAATTTTACTGAAGTGTGAACTTGACTTTCATGAAAGGGGTACAGTGTTGTATGCAACACACCTTCTAATGGTCATGCAGAAGTTCACCAAGTTTCATCTTTTAATCTATGATAGATTGTAAGCTATAATGTGAAACAGAAAGTATGATGCAAAACTGTGACTCCTGACTTTACTGTGAAAAACTCCTGACCAGTGTAATAAATGATACATTTAAACAACACAATACATAGATGCAATAGGCAAAAATTTATTGTACAAATAAAATAATCTTTATTGTACAAATAAAATAATCTTTATTGTACAAATAAAATAATCTTTGGCACAATGGGGGCAAGTCCTGTCACAGCACACTGTACCAGCCCAGCTCTGAATTTTTTGTGATGTAAAAAATAGGAATGCCTCAGGAAGAAAGACTTGTGGGAGTTTGTAGGGTTTTGAAGTGTCTGACACCTGTATGTGGAGTAACAAGGGCTGATATGATGTAAATAGGGACCCTGATAACCGAAACTCTATGAGTCTGATCCTGAGAATGCCATGTTAACAAACATCAGCTGATACTCCATACATGGACCATAGGAAGTGGGTATGAAGTATATATGGGCATGCATAATAGTTGAGTATATTTAAGTACTGACACAAATTGTGGTTCAAAGCAAAGTTGTGAATGCAAAAAAATTTATCAATGGCCCCAAGGAAGTGAAGGGAGCGCTGTGACTATGGAACAGTGTCACTGTAATGAAGGCCCCCAAATTTAAAGTAAATGTTAGGATATGTGAAAGTAAATGTTAGGATATGTGAAATGAAATGTTAGGATATGTGAAAGTAAATGTTAGGATATGTGAAATGAAATGTTAGGATACGTGAAAGTAAATGTTTGGCTATGTGAAATGAAATGTTTGGCTATGTGAAATGAAATGTTAGGATATGTGAAATGAAATGTTAGGGTATGTGAAAGTAAATGTTAGGATATGTGAAATGAAATGTTTGGCTATGTGAAATGAAATGTTAGGATATGTGAAATGAAATGTTTGGCTATGTGAAATGAAATGTTAGGATATGTGAAATGAAATGTTAGGATATGTGAAATGAAATGTTTGGCTATGTGAAATGAAATGTTAGGATATGTGAAATGAAATGTTAGGATATGTGAAATGAAATGTTAGGATATGTGAAATGAAATGTTAGGGTATGTGAAAGTAAATGTTAGGGTATGTGAAAGTAAATGTTAGGGTATGTGAAATGAAATGTTAGGATATGTGAAATGAAATGTTAGGATATGTGAAATGAAATGTTAGGATACGTGAAAGCAAATGTTAGGATACGTGAAATGAAATAGGTTTGGAACTGCATGAATAATCTAATGTGCATCAATATAGTAATAATATTAGAATTACATATGAGATAGCCATTTAGTAATTTGCATGTCTATTAATAGATTATTCAGTACAGAAAACCAACTTGTGATATCGGTCTCTGTGCAAAGCTAATTCTGTCTGTGTGAATATATCTACACTATGTATTAGAGGACCATCAGCCTAAGGTTTGGATAAGATGGTCTGGAATTCCAGTCTTAGCTACACTGATAGCTGGCCCCATGTGGAAAAAGTGCTTGTTATAAGGATGTGAATCATAATCTAACCTAATGGTTTTAATGGTAGTGATAAAAAAAATTCTACGTATTTTCTTTGTTTGTTTGATTAGAATTTTTAATGTAGCTTTAACAGCTTTTCAGTAATATTGCTACAATGTCTGCAGTGTGGCAGTTTAAAGTGATGTCTAGCACTGGGGCATCATGCCACAGACATGTAGCATGATGTCCCACCCAGTCACATTATCCTGACACCAGGCCGACCAGTCCTAACACTAACTTCTTAATGCTGAGTGTCAAGCAAGGCAGCTGTTAGTAAATTTCTACTTAAAGCATTACTGTACCATTATCCATAAAAAACAGAGGATCACAAGGACGAGCTCCAGCTAATATCCAAATACAATGGAATTTCTTCATCACACAGTATGGGCATATAAGTACATCACAGTTCATAGCACAAATAATGATATCCACCTCTTGACGGAAAACATTAGTATTAATACCCTAAGATGCAGAATGAATAGGTGCTTATCTGTATTGAATATTATGTCCGACATACATAGATTATTTCTTGCAGAAAATTGGACTCTGTGAATGCTGCATCGACACTGAAAAGCACGCATCTCTACAGCCATCCCAGATTTTGTATGACTGACTCAAACAACTGATATAATGTTTAATCACGTGCTCCAACTCGGTCGTCTGATTGGTTCAGCGTGACAGCATATCTAAATTTAGTTACTAGCTTATTAACATATACTGGCCACAGTGACATCATGTCTGGCAGAGCAACATTAGTAGAGGGGCCCAACAAGGGGCCAGAGAAGAATGTACCGTGTGTTACTGAAACTATATTTAATCAATTAAATTTAAATCTACTAATAATGATATAAAGGTATGTTATTATTTTCATTCTCTAATCTCAAATTGTTCGGAATTACTGGACATAAATAGTGATGGATGAATAACCTACTACTATGATATAATTAATGATCTGTGACCCATGGCCGATAAACAATGATCAGTAAGTGGTAAAGTGGTAAATTAATCAACAGAATCAATTAATCAATCAATAGAACACAAACAATTACAGGTAAGTGATCCATGAAACACACACAGTTACCAGTCTGTGATGCAAGGAACACTAACAATTACCAAGACGATATCCATGGTGCATTAAAAATTACCTGCAAGTTTTCTTGGAACATGGACAAATTTTAGCAAATCATTTATGAAATGCTAACAATTACCAATAAGTGAGCCACTGGACACATAAATATAGGTAAGTGATCCGAGAAACACAGGTAGTTACCAGTAAGTGAGTCATTGGACATATAAAAATATAGGTAAGTGATCCAAGGTATACAGGTATTTACCAGTAAGCGAGCCATTGGACACATACAAATATAAGCAAGTGATCCAAGAAACACAGGTAATTACCAGTAAATGATCCATTGGACACATAAAAATATAGGTAAGGGATCCAAGGAATATTGGTGATTATCAATAAGCGAGCCATTGGACACATACAAATATAGGTAAGTGATCCAAGGTATACAGGTAATTACCAGCAAGCGAGCCATGGGACACATATAAATTTAGGTAAGTGATCCACGAAACACAGGTAATTACCAGCATGTGAGCCATTGGAAAATACTAATTATATGTTACAGAATTGTTATTGTTTTAAATGTCAATATAAATTCTAATACACTTTCAAAACCTGCCAAACAAAATCCAAACTTGAACAACAAATCAAATTAAAAAAATTAACCATATGGCTAGCTTAAACAGTCCTTTTATTTATGGTGGTGACATGACCACTATCTCTCTAACTGGGTAACAAATACAGCAAAAGATGGTTTAGCAGATAAAGCCATCTCAAATTTTGGAGTTGGACATGAATGTGGCAGAGTCATATTTTCTTTTTGCTTCTTCAGCCGAAACTCTCTTTTACTTGCTATGTAAGCTGCCAATTCAATCAACCCTAGCCGCTCAGCTCTCTCATCTGGCAGGAGATATCTAACTTCCATTTCTTCATTTGCGTGTTTCTTCTCATACTGTGGGATGAAAAATGTCATGATATACAAAAAGAATAAAAATGAGTATTTCACATTGTATGGTAACAAAATAAGTCTAACTGTGGACGAGTCAAAATTTGGACGAGTCTTTGAGTTAAGCTAAAGATTTGTTTGCATCTTCTCAACTCTGGCCAGATTGTGGACTTGGATGAAATGATGTTGGCAAACATTGCCAGTCAAATTCACCATCCCTCCTACAAATTTCAACTCTGTATCTCAACAGACACCAATGTTATCAGTTAATCTGACAAACTTCATGGATAATGTTCCTTCAAAAATTCATCCAGATACGTGATTTTATTGGTTTATTCAACACCAGATCATTTTATTTTTATTGCTGTTGTCACATTTTGCAAAATGGAAATGGGTCCTTCTGATCCAGAAAAGGATTATATTGTTCACCGGGTCTTTAAATTCACAACTCGTAGCAACAGAACAAAGAAAGAAAGAAGTAAATTCAAGCTATAAAGATCTTTATCAAGGTACAATTGCGTTGAAAGCACAGGTACTTTATGTAAACACAATGTAACATGGTCCCTTAGTATAATGCAGTTGTGGTAGCCATTTCTTTCTTATGATAGCAATAGTGGTAAAATACCTCTGTATAAGGTAACTTCCACCTAAAAAGCTGAACACTTATTATGGTTCTCTATACCAGTGTTAAAGTAAGGGAGTATTTTATATGATCATCCTATTAATAATATTATTTTAAGAGAGTGTTATAGTTAGGGAGTACTGTATTCAGTATCCCATTAATATTGTTATATTATGAGACTAATGTGTATTGTCAACTCATGTACAGCATTATAGTTAGGGAGTACTGTATTCGGTATTCCATTAATATTGTTATATTAAGAGACTAATGTATATTGTCAACCCATGTACAGTGTTATAGTTAGGGAGTACTGTATTCGGTATCCCATTAATATTGTTATATTAAGAGACTAATGCGTATTGTCAACCCATGAACAGTGTTATAGTTAGGGAGTACTGTATTCGGTATCCCATTAATATTGTTATATTAAGAGACTAATGCGTATTATCAACCCATGAACAGTGTTATAGTTAGGGAGTACTGTATTCGGTATCCCATTAATATTGTTATATTAAGAGACTAATGCGTATTGTCAACCCATGAACAGTGTTATAGTTAGGGAGTACTGTATTCAGTATCCCATTAATATTGTTATATTAAGAGACTAATGTGTATTGTCAACTCATGTCCAGTATTATAGTTAGGGAGTATTGTATATTGTCAATCATTCAAATCATTAATGGTGGTAAAATACATTGCAATTCTAAAAAAATACCAGTGTGTGTTCACCTTCGATAACAGCATTAGTAACATGTTAGTTGAGAATGACAACAGTGTCAACTTTTGTGTTTATTTCTTGTGACAAACTACAAATGCCACCAACTCTGTTAAGTCTCTCTGTGATCATTCTTACATAACACCATATTTTTGGAAGGCAAGAAAAACCTATGTGAATATGTGATTAATCATTAATTTAGTTGTGTACATGTACAAGAACCCTTAAGATTATCATTATTATAAGTAGTAGAGTTTCAATTTTTGTTAAAGAAAATTTTATTGGCATGTTAGAAATTACATCTCACACTAGCATTATTAATAGTGATATCTCACACTAACATATTAATACTTATATCTCACATTGGCTTGCTAATACTGTTATGTATATCTGATTTAATTTATATTTGATTTAGTTTAATTTTTTGTTTGTTAGTTCTAATTTTTTTAACATGCTATTGTAATGTTACTTGTTTACTTGACATTTTTCTGAAAATTCAGTTTGATCTGAATCTTATTATCTAATAATAGCAACATTTTCTATTTTTGACTTAGTTTCTAACCTTGATTTAGAAATAACTCATTGGAGTAAACAATTTTCTATTTTTATTTATTCTTGGAATAAAATGATTGATTTTTGTCAGGTTCATGATATGAGTATGTGCAAATCTTGGATTTCTGAAATAACACAAATTTAATAAAGATGTTTTATGAAATAATTTTAGTTCAGGCTTTTAAACACTTGATGTTAAGTTTTCTACTGTTGTGGTCAGTTTTAAGTTTTTTAAAAAATTTTCTTTAAACTATTTGGATTCTAAAAGATTAATTTGTTTCTCTGGAAATATCTGATTGCTCATACAGAATTCTTGGACAATGGCATTTATTTAACTTTTATTCAGAATTCAAACACCGGAATGTTATTGTCTGTGGAACAACAAAGAACTGAAGACAAAACAGTACTATACTGGCTGTAATAAATGTCATAGCCATTCATTTTAGATTTTTCACCAAGACTGAAATTGAATTCATTAGAACAGTTCATTATTAGGACTTCTAAAATGTATTTGTTGTTTATTACGAGAGCTATATCTCACATTGGCATGGTAATAGCTATATCTCACAATAGCATTTTATTAGTGATATCTCACATTGCCATGTTAATAGCAATCTTTCACACTGGCATGTTAATAGCAATGTCTCACACTGGCATGTTAATAGCAATGTCTCACACTGGCATGTTAATAGCTATATCTCACACTGGAATGTTAATATCTATATATCTCATGTTAAGAAAATATGCCGATTTTCTATTCGCTACAATTTTTTAAAATATCAACTACTTTTCTTCTGTTCCAAATGAACCCATTATATGAATCATTTCCTTACTAGAAATGAGAATTAATTAAATCATCACTGTGTAGAGACAAATGTCTCATTACTGAAGTTTAATTATAGTGCCAGACATTTTGTAAGACATTATTTCAGCTGCCTATGTTTACCTCCTTTCCTGTTTTAAAGAAGATGATTGATTCAGGCTTCATCTTTCTTCTTGAACCCTTCTATTTTTTTTCATATATACAACTCACCATAACTGAAATTTACCTTTTCTTTCCTGCAGATGTCTGCTCACATATATACAACTGACCATAACTTAAATTTAACTTTTCTTTCCTGCAGATGTCTGCTCTCATATATACAACTGACTATAACTTAAATTTACCTTTTCTTTCCTGCATATGTCTGCTCCCAGTCCTACCAGTCTGTAGGCAATATCCTCTTTCCCATAGTCTATGGCTAAAAACAGCAGGTCTCGATAATCTGGCATCAAGGGACATAACTATGACAGAAAAGTGATCAGAAACTGTTTTCAAAAAAGGAAATCATCAAGATGGGACATCCGTCCATCCATCCATCCATCCATCCATCCATCCATACATACATATATACATACAGAGAGAGAATTTCTTATGCATACCAGTCAATCAAAATACCCGTTACACAGAGGGTCCATGAGACAAATATAACAAATATCAGCAACTGGTCAATTTACAGAGTTAATCGACATATGCAAGAATATGATATAGGATATTTGAAAGAGATGGAAACATGAGGATATATGAAAGGGAAGGAAACATGAGGATATTTAAAAGGGATGGAAACATGAGGGTCACTAACTATGAGTAGGTGGTTGCTATAAGCAGGTGGTCAAATAACTATTTTTAATTATCTTTCAAACATTTATGATCAGATGTGACTGATTTGATTCTAAATTACTTAAGCTTGTTATTTTTTATTCCCCTCTATATTTCCTAGGTGATTCATTGTCATTTAATAAGTAAATGTATGGTCTCCAAATACAAGCTCAAAAAACTGTATCTGTTCTTCCCATAAATTGAATTATGGTTTATCTTATTGATCAAATTTGAATTGTCTTCTTCATGACTACTACAATAAAAATATCTCAGAAAGAATGCAACATATAATCATAATGCTTAGTATGTCTATTGCCTATAGTCTGTTGTTTATTGCCTATAGTCTGTTGTCTATTGCCTAGTCTGTTGTCCATTTCCCTTGACCTATTGGTAGTAGTCTACAGTCTATTATATATTGCTTATGGCCAGTAGGTCTATTGCATATAGTCAGTCTATTGTATGTATTGTAAATTTTTTATAGTTTATTGTCTATGGTTAGTATACCTATTGCCTATAATCTATTGCCTATGGTATATTGTATATTGTCTATATTCTTCAAATTTTCTGCGTCAAGAATGTATGGAACTATCAGGCAACAGGTATGATATTAATAATATTATTAAATGGGAATGGTGAAATAAATTTTCTGTTATGATGTGTCAATGGATGGTTGGACAGAACAACACAAAAACATGTATTTTCTACTGGGCATTAATATAACTATTCAGAGTTTAATTATTTTCAAAAAAGCTGACCAATCACTACCATTATAACAAACTGACTAATCATTATCATAGCAAGCTGACCAATCACTATCATTATAACAAGCTGACCAATCACTACCATTATAACATGCTGACTAATTATTATCATAGCAAACTGACTAATTATTATCATAGCAAACTGACTAATCTCTATCATTATAACAAGTTGACCAATCACTATCATAACATGCTGACCAATTATAACTAGCTGACTAATCACTACTCACAATTTTAGGAAATTCAACCACTGGATATGGAAATTGTTTGGTAGCTTGGGAGAATTCTTTTAAGCCTTTCTTCTTGGCCCTTATGATCTTCCTTAATGCTTCATACTAAAAGTCAAAACAGAAAAATCACTTTATGACCTTTTGCATACAGTACAAGGATAATCAAATTATATATAAGCAATTATTTATATACAATAATGTATTTATGGCCTATATGCATGTATTTATTTATATACCTTAATGTAATTACATCAAATATATATATATTACATCAAATATATATATTTATATATATATATATATATATATATATATATATATATATATATATATATATATATATATATATATATATAAATGTAATTTTAGACTAAATGACTGAGTGAGGGACTGTAAAATTTATGTTTTTATCTGTAATGACTTTATACTTAAAAAACAGACTGTAACAGCTGAAGAATAAGATACAGACTTGTACAAATAATCATAATGGACAGGAATTGAAATATAAATGCAAGCACATGATAACAAGTAGAACCAGATGGACAAAGAGTACATACACACACAAATTTGACTGACTTACTGACACAATGAACAACAGAGAGACAGAAAAAAGAATTTGTAAAGGATATTTCAAAATTGTACAGGTTAAAATTCCAAACAATTTATTTTGCTACTAAATTTGATAGGGTCTGAAAACATGCATACAGGGTCCTAAAATGTTGATAAATTTCAAATGGGAACAATTTCACAGTAAATATATATAAACTCCATTTTAGCACAGATAGATATAAAGATAAAACAACACAGAAAACAAATTGACAGAAGGATATACATATATATCAAAGATAGTTGCATAGTGACTCATGGAAAAGGATGGAAACTGAAGAAGCCATTTAGTAAATTTGATTGCAAGGAACACATTGTTCATTTAGAACATTTTTGCAATTAATTTCAAAGTTAGTCATAACTGATTTTAGTTAGGGGTCTTAACTAATTACTTGGAAATCAATACTACTTCAAGTTGGTTTTTAATAACTCTATTTGCAGGTCATTACTAACTCTGGGAGTCAGTACTAATTCAAGTCAGTCAATACTAACTCTATTTGCGAGTCATTCCTAGATCAAGTTGGTCATTAATGTGTTAGGGTTCTTTATTAACTCTATTTGGGAGTCATTACTAATTCAAGTTTGTTATTACTAATTCTATTTTGTAGTCATTACTAATTCAAGTTGGTCATTACTAACTCTATTTTGGAGTCATTACTAATTCAAGTTGGTCATTACTAACTCTATTTGGGAGTCATTATTATTTCAAGTTGATCATTACTAACTCTATTTTGGAGTCGCTACTAATTCAAGTTATGGTCATTATTAATTCTCACTTAAGTCATTACTAACTGGGGGTTATTACTAACCTGTTTGAGGGTAATTACTAATTTAAACTGGGGTTCATTTGGGGTTATTAGTGACCTTGTTTGAGGGTAATTAATAATTTAAACTGGGGTTCATTTGGGGTTATTACTAACCTTGTTTGTGGGTAATTACTAATTAAAACTGGGTTCACTTGGGGTTATTACTAACCTGTTTGAGGGTAATTACTAATTAAATGGGTTCATTTTGGGGTTATTACTAACCTTGTTTGAGGGTAATTACTAATTTAAACTGGGGTTCATTTGGGGTTATTACTAACTAATAATAATAATAATAATAATAATAATAATAATAATAATAATAATAATAATAATAATGAGGACTTTGTATAGCGCCTAATCTTTCGAAGCTCTAAGCTCTTTACACCATCAATAATGATATGACTACACTACAGAACAACAAATGAGAAAAACAATGAAATTGGAAAACATAAAAACATGCTGAAAACATATAAGATACAAAACACGATTAGGTCGCTAAGGTTGTCCCTGCAGTCGAAACAGGTGAGTCTTGAGAACAGTCTTAAAAGGGACCACTGTGCCTTTGTGTCTAATTTCAATGGGCAATTCGTTCCACGTCGCTGGGCCCTGGTGTGTAAACGAACGTTGTCCATACGACTTTGTTTTCACCTTGGGAACAATGAGTATACGATTATCAGAAGAAGAGCGTAAGGATCTAGCTGGTGTATATACATGGGTGAGGCTGGATAGGTATGTTGGACTGGAGTCTGTCATTGAAATATAGCACAGAGAACAAATTTTGTGTTTGATTCTGTATCAAACTGATAGCCAGTGTAGGGTACAGAGCAGTGGTGAGGTGGTTGCTCCTGGGAGTAATTACTAATTTAAATTTAGGTTCATTTGGGTTATTACTAACTCCTGGGGGTAATTACTAATTTAAATTGGGGTTCATTTGGGGTTATTACTAACTCCTGGGGGTAATTACTAATTTAAATTGGGGTTCATTTGGGGTTATTACTAACTCCTGGGGGTAATTACTAATTTAAATTGGGGTTCATCCTGGGGGTCATTTTTAAATCTAATTAGGCATCAGTATTAATGCCAATCGAAGGCCATTAGTAGTTCCAGCTTTCACAAGTCAACATCTGTAATATCATGATATCCACAAAAATGAAACAAAGTTTTGCTGAATGTAAAAATCAATTATGACCCTGCTGCAAAGTGAAATCTCTTCTTAATGCTTTTTAGAGGCCTGAAATACCTTGTCAACACAAGTAAGTTCTTTGTCCATCCCATACACCGCCTGAAACACAGAAAAGTAGCATAGAAATAACGCACATGCATTTTATTCATACATCAAGTAATATACATGCTTACATAAGTGTCTATAAACTTTACTATTGTAAAATGAGATCAGTGATTATTTGTATTATAACATTCTCAATATTTATTTTTTCCCAAATAATTACACAGACATATATGCAAACAATGAAGAAATTATTAATCGGGGTTTATTTTTTTCAACTTTTTAAATTTTTTTTAGCTATAATAAATAGATTAAGTATAAATTTCACACTTATACCATCAACCAGACATTGTACTGCACTTGAAAATTGAAGGTAAGGATTCAAATCCCTGCACAGACATGTCTGGATTGGTCATCAATGTGTTGCTTTAGGAATGACACTTTACTCCAAATGCATAAGCACAATGAAGTTTTTAATGTGCTGATGTGTAATATTCACTCACTCAATGAGCAAATGAACAAAGGACACTGTGCAGCAAATGAACAAAGGACACTGTGCAGCAAATGAACAAAGGACACTGTGCAGCAAATGAACAAAGGACACTGTGCAGCAAATGAACAAAGGACACTGTACAGCAAATGAACAAAGGACACTGTGCAGCAAATGAACAAAGGAAACTGTGCAGCAAATGAAAAAAAGGACACTGTGCAGCAAATGAACAAAGGACACTGTGCAGCAAATGAACAAAGGACACTGTGAAGCGAATGAACAAAGGACACTGTGCAGCAAATGAACAAAGGACACTGTGAAGCAAATGAACAAAGGACACTGTGCAGCAAATGAACAAAGGACACTGTGCAGCAAATGAACAAAGGACACTGTGCAGCAAATGAACAAAGGACACTGTGCAGCAAATGATGTGCTGTTGCATCATTATTCTCCAAAACTCAAATAAGAATATTGTGCAATAATTTGCAAATGTTGATGTGTCCCATTATTCACCAACAATCAAACAAGAATATTGTGCAGTAACTTCCAAATGTTGATATGTCCCAATATTCACCAAATAAAGAAAGGATGATAATAATGCATCTTAACATTACCCAATTTCTCCTATCTAAACAGCATTAATGGATATCAAGACTATACTGAGTTATCTCCCATTCTCCATCTTTCCTTAATTTTGTTTTGAATTTGACATTAAATAAAAGGACGAGTTGTGCTGTACAAAAACATAAGTTTCATTTATTTACTTTGTCTATGAAAAATTACCAAACATGTTGTAATCCAAAATTTTTCTTTCTTTCCCAAGGTCTTCATATCATAATGTACAATGCATAACAACATCACGAAAAAACTGATGAGAAATTACCAACAATAAAAAAAATAATCATGTTTGTAAAATTAATAACTGGTAACTTAGAATTCCATGCCATCTGAAGTTTTGAGACATTTCCCTAAGTACACTAGCTTATAAACTGACTCCAGCTGCAAACTACATAGCCCCAGATTTGCCATTGTGTAATGAGCAGGCAGATTTGGGTCTTAACAGTCTGTTTTGAGTAATCAGGAGAACAAACAACATGAAACCTGATCTATCAGTGCGCTATGTGATGGTAGTTCTGAGTTTATAATTTTACATCTTATTCATTAAAAGGGAAACGTGTGCGTTTCTGTGTGTCATTTTGAATTTTAACAAAGCTTTAACACAATTTTAATCATATCGCTACGATGTCTGCAGTATGGCAGTTTACAGTGATGTCTAGTACTGAGGCATCATGCAGCAGACATGTAGCATGATTTCCCACCGAGTCACATTATCCTGTCACCAGACCGCTCAATCCTAACACTAACCTCTTAGTACCATTGTTGTAAGTCTTTGGTATGACTCAGCTAGGGATTCAACCCTTCATCTCCCACATCCAAGAAAGAGATAACAGAGTTTATAAAGACCATATAGAGATACAGACTGTAAAGATTAATTTCCATTTTTCAACAAATGACATTCAAAACCTGAGATTGCAACATATAAAATTAGGAACATGGCTCAATCTGTTTAAATTAAAAATCTTCAACATAATGGAGATCTGGCAACAGTGATGCGGGTCATGTTGTCCTTTTGATTCTCTCATAAAATTATAACTCATAAGAGTGTTAAAAGCATCAATCAGAACAAAAAAGTTTAACATGATAACTCTCTTTTACATGCTTTATTTGACAGCTTACTTAAACATCAGCTGAACATTAACTTTTATTGGTGGCTGTCACCATTTTTACTCACTCATATGTCATGTCCAAACTAAACAGACCCCAATCTAAACTAACCAGACCCTGATCTAAACTAAACAGACCCCGATCTAAACTAAACAGACCCTGATCTGACTAACTCTAACTAAACAGACACTGATCTGACTAACTCTAACTAAACAGACACTGATCTGACTAACTCTAACTAAACAGACACTGATCTGACTAACTCTAACTAAACAGACACTGATCTGACTAACTCTAACTAAACAGACACTGATCTGACTAACTCTAACTAAACAGACACTGATCTGACTAACTCTAACTAAACAGACCCTGATCTGACTAACTCTAACTAAACAGACCCTGATCTGACTAACTCTAACTAAACAGACACTGATCTGACTAACTCTAACTAAACAGACACTGATCTGACTAACTCTAACTAAACAGACCCTGATCTGCAGTGGCAAGATACATCAGGAGATCTGGATCTTAGGAGTAACCAGTAGAACAAACAACACAGACGCTGATCTACTGGCACATTTTGCCATGCTATATCAGGGTCTATTCTGCTTAATGTTGTAACTGAGCAACTACATATGGTACATATTATAGACAGATCTTTATTTTTATGAGACTGGCATAAACAAAAGAAAATTCGAATGATAAGATATTAAGATGGATAATTCAGGGTCATACCTTACGCTCCTGCTCAATCCATTCTTCTCTATTAGGAAGCTTGCTGTATTCTTCTGGCTTTTGTTCCCTCTACAAATATCAAACATTTGTTTTCATTCACATTCTTAAATGATGTTCCTACATCAGGATATATGGTAAATATTCATTAACCATTTGTAGAACAAGTATAACTAAAGCATCCAGGACCACCAAAATGTCTGAAAGTTGAAACATTTGATTGGTTAAATGTATGTTTGACTTGAATTTTAATCAATCAAATTTCCTAATTCTACACTTAGGTTTAAATTCAGACTCAAGTTTTGTTGGTAAAATCAAGGCTGATTTTCACACAGGCCCAAGCATGTGCTTATATGAATGCTTATTGCACAACCAGTGTTACAGTTACCTCCATTATACGAACACCTCTGATATATAACCATTACTAATTTTGTATTCTCTTCATTTTATTTATGTATTTACCTCCCTTCAATGGCCACCTTTCTTAAAGAGTCACATTGAGTCCATCTTAAAGGTGACTAGTAAAGAGAGGTTGTACTGTATTGAAAGTTCTCATAACAGACACCTCCATGTTAAGGACATCGGGTGTTAAAGAACAGTAAAGAACCCACATTTTCCTCATTGATTTTCCACAATGAATGTCTATATAAAGGATATCTGTCCATAAATAAAAATATGCATAGTTTCTTGAGTACACAGGTTTGACTGCAAGTCAAGAAAAAAATGACTGGAATATGCTAAATGTTAGTAAGAATGAATATTGATCAAAAAGTAACATTGATAAAACTGAATGTTAGTAAGAATGAATATTGATAAAAAAGTAACATTGATAAAACTGAATGTTAGTAAGAATGAATATTGATAAAAAAGTAACATTGATAAAACTGAATGTTGGTAAGATTGAATATTGATAAAACTGAATGTTCGTAAAGTTGGCTGTTGATAAACTAAATGCTGGTAAGATTTACAGAAAGTACTTTTTCATTTATTTTCAGAGTATACCATTTTTTAAAATATTTTTCAGAGAATGACCTTTGGATCTAGTATCATTTCAGTTTGATTAAAATTAAGGCATACTTGCAATAAGGATCATAAACACCTATCAATACTAGTACAATAACATTAACTTAAACACCTATCATTAATAGTACTCTAACATTAACTTAAACACCTATCATTAATAGTACTCTAACATTAACTTAAACACCTATCAATACTAGTACTCTAACATTAACTTAAACACCTATCAATACTAGTACTCTAACATTAACATTAACTTAAACACCTATCAATACTAGTACAATAACATTAACTTAAACACCTATCAATAATAGTACACTAACATTAACTTAAACACCTATCAATACTAGTACTCTAACATTAATTTAAACACCTATCAATACTAGTACACTAACATTAACTTAAACACCTATCAATACTAGTACACTAACATTAACTTAAACACCTATCAATACTAGTACACTAACATTAACTTAAACACCTATCAATACTAGTACACTAACATTAACATTAACTTAAACACCTATCAATACTAGTACTCTAACATTAACTTAAACACCTATCAATACTAGTACTCTAACATTAACATTAACTTAAACACCTATCAATACTAGTACAATAACATTAACTTAAACACCTATCAATAATAGTACACTAACATTAACTTAAACACCTATCAATACTAGTACACTAACATTAACTTAAACACCTATCAATACTAGTACACTAACATTAACATTAACTTAAACACCTATCAATACTAGTACTCTAACATTAACTTAAACACCTATCAATACTAGTACTCTAACATTAACATTAACTTAAACACCTATCAATACTAGTACAATAACATTAACTTAAACACCTATCAATACTAGTACTCTAACATTAACTTAAACACCTATCAATACTAGTACTCTAACATTAACTTAAACACCTATCAATACTAGTACACTAACATTAACATTAACTTAAACACCTATCAATACTAGTACTCTAACATTAACTTAAACACCTATCAATACTAGTACTCTAACATTAACATTAACTTAAACACCTATCAATACTAGTACAATAACATTAACTTAAACACCTATCAATACTAGTACTCTAACATTAACTTAAACACCTATCAATACTAGTACTCTAACATTAACATTAATTTAAACACCTATCAATACTAGTACACTAACATTAACTTAAACACCTATCAATACTAGTACACTAACATTAACTTAAACACCTATGAATACTAGTACACTAACATTAACTTAAACACCTATCAATACTAGTACACTAACATTAACATTAACTTAAACACCTATCAATACTAGTACTCTAACATTAACTTAAACACCTATCAATACTAGTACTCTAACATTAACATTAACTTAAACACCTATCAATACTAGTACAATAACATTAACTTAAACACCTATCAATAATAGTACACTAACATTAACTTAAACACCTATCAATACTAGTACTCTAACATTAATTTAAACACCTATCAATACTAGTACACTAACATTAACTTAAACACCTATCAATACTAGTACACTAACATTAACTTAAACACCTATCAATACTAGTACACTAACATTAACTTAAACACCTATCAATACTAGTACACTAACATTAACTTAAACACCTATCAATACTAGTACACTAACATTAACTTAAACACCTATCAATACTAGTACACTAACATTAACTTAAACACCTATCAATACTAGTACACTAACATTAACTTAAACACCTATCAATACTAGTACACTAACATTAACTTAAACACCTATCAATACTAGTACTCTAACATTAACTTAAACACCTATCAATACTAGTACACTAACATTAACTTAAACACCTATCAATACTAGTACACTAACATTAATTTAAACACCTATCAATACTAGTACACTAACATTAACTTAAACACCTATCAATACTAGTACACTAACATTAACTTAAACACCTATCAATACTAGTACACTAACATTAATTTAAACACCTATCAATACTAGTACACTAACATTAATTTAAACACCTATCAATACTAGTACACTAACATTAACTTAAGCACCTATCATTAATAGTACTCTAACATTAACTTTTATGTAAAAGTGTTTAAATTAAGGTAAATATTAATTTGATAATACAGGCACAGTTATACTAGATCTGCTACACTTCAATACATTTTGAGGCTCTAACGTGACCAGCATCTGAGAAATTAACATCAATACAAACGAGGTCATTAAAACATAAAATGCAAGTTACAATGACATGTCCTTGAAATACTTATGTACCTCCAATTAAAATGCATTCCTTTATTAATTGTAAAACACTACCATAATTAGTGCTGAATAAATATACTTAATAGACAAAATATGTCAAAGTCAGTGATATGCTAAGTGTAGCAATTAATAATGTCAGGTAAACTAACTTATGTGCAAAAATCAGTCAAAAGATCACAATAACCTACCATTGAGTTACATGTATGTTACTAACAAAGATGAAAAAGGTTCATAAGAGCTAGTATAGACAATTACCTAAGATATTCAGCAGAACCTTGTACAGCTCTAACTTTCATGATTTACCATAAATGTAAGCTCAACACTAAACTTGACAAGTCTTAGCTGTTAAGATAACTTGCATTAAAACTCTAAAACTTAAACTGACCAGTATGCCTACAAATAGTCAATATTAAAACTTAAACTGATTTTGTAAAATTAAAAGTCTCTTGTGAGGAGAAGAAGAAGCAGGTACATCATGAAACACTAATAACATTTTCAATGCCACTTGAATTCTAGGTTTTAGGAACTGATCCTACCATCTCCACATAGGATAATCATTCACAGGATCTTGAAGTGATCCTACTGTTTCCAAAAAAGGATAACCAGTCACAGGATCTTGAAGTTATCCTACTGTTTCCAAAAAAGGATAACCAGTCACAGGATCTTGAAGTTATCCTACTGTTTCCAAAAAAGGATCACCAGTCACAGGATCTTGAAGTGATCCTACTGTTTCCAAAGAAGGATAACCAGTCACAGTATCTTGAAGTGTTCCCACCATCACCACAGAGGATAATCATTCACAGGATCTTGAACTGATCCTAATGTTTCCAAAGAAGGATCACCAGTCACAGGATCTTGAAGTGAGCCTACTGTTTACAAAGAAGGATAACCAGTCACAGGATCTTGAAGTTATCCTACCATTTCCACATAAGGGTAACTAGCCACAAGATGTTGAAGTGATCCTACCATTTCCATAGAAGCATTACCATTCACTGGATTTTGAACTGATCCTACCATTTCCACATAAGGATAACCAGTCACAGGATCTTGAAATGATCCTACTGTTCCAAAGAAGGATCCCAAGTCACAGGATCCTACAATTTCCCCAGAAGAATCAACATTTACAGCATAGTCATATTCACAGATTGTAGCATCCATAAATTTGAAAAAATGGAAACCCTATGCAATGCAGTTAATTTACATTACAGTCTAATGTTGCCCTTCCTAATATTACATGTTTATATTTATAAATTGAATCAATTTTCTATGTAACACAAACCACATCTATTATGGTACTGTCTGCTCCAGCTTCCAACAGGTACTGCAAAATTATCTCCCTTGCATTATCTGTGAGTGCATAGGCATAGTGTAGACATGTTCTTCTTGACTGTAAATAGACATGTAACAATGATATATACTTGACAGATGTAGACATGTTCTTCTTGACTGTAAATAGACATGTAACAATGATATATACTTGACAGATGTAGACATGTTCTTCTTGACTGTAAATAGACATGTAACAATGATATATACTTGACAGATGTAGACATGTTCTTCTTGACTTTAAATAGACATGTAACAATGATATATACTTGACAGATGTAGACATGTTCTTCTTGACTGTAAATAGACATGTAACAGTGATATATACTTGACAGATGTAGACATGTTCTTCTTGACTGTAAATAGACATGTAACAGTGATATATACTTGACAGATGTAGACATGTTCTTCTTGACTTTAAATAGACATGTAACAGTGATATATACTTGACAGATGTAGACATGTTCTTCTTGACTGTAAATAGACATGTAACAATGATATATACTTGACAGATGTAGACATGTTCTTCTTGACTGTAAATAGACATGTAACAATGATATATACTTGACAGATGTAGACATGTTCTTCTTGACTGTAAATAGACATGTAACAATGATATATACTTGACAGATGTAGACATGTTCTTCTTGACTGTAAATAGACATGTAACAATGATATATACTTGACAGATGTAGACATGTTCTTCTTGACTGTAAATAGACATGTAACAGTGATATATACTTGACAGATGTAGACATGTTCTTCTTGACTGTAAATAGACATGTAACAGTGATATATACTTGACAGATGTAGACATGTTCTTCTTGACTGTAAATAGACATGTAACAGTGATATATACTTGACAGATGTAGACATGTTCTTCTTGACTTTAAATAGACATGTAACAGTGATATATACTTGACAGATGTAGACATGTTCTTCTTGACTGTAAATAGACATGTAACAGTGATATATACTTGACAGATGTAGACATGTTCTTCTTGACTTTAAATAGACATGTAACAATGATATATACTTGACAGATGTAGACATGTTCTTCTTGACTGTAAATAGACATGTAACAATGATATATACTTGGCAGATGTAGACATGTTCTTCTTGACTGTAAATAGACATGTAACAATGATATATACTTGACAGATGTAGACATGTTCTTCTTGACTGTAAATAGACATGTAACAATGATATATACTTGACAGATGTAGACATGTTCTTCTTGACTTTAAATAGACATGTAACAATGATATATACTTGACAGATGTAGACATGTTCTTCTTGACTGTAAATAGACATGTAACAATGATATATACTTGGCAGATGTAGACATGTTCTTCTTGACTGTAAATAGACATGTAACAATGATATATACTTGGCAGATGTAGACATGTTCTTCTTGACTGTAAATAGACATGTAACAATGATATATACTTGGCAGATGTAGACATGTTCTTCTTGACTGTAAATAGACATGTAACAATGATATATACTTGACAGATGTAGACATGTTCTTCTTGACTTTAAATAGACATGTAACAATGATATATACTTGACAGATGTAGACATGTTCTTCTTGACTGTAAATAGACATGTAACAATGATATATACTTGGCAGATGTAGACATGTTCTTCTTGACTGTAAATAGACATGTAACAATGATATATACTTGGCAGATGTAGACATGTTCTTCTTGACTGTAAATAGACATGTAACAATGATATATACTTGGCAGATGTAGACATGTTCTTCTTGACTGTAAATAGACATGTAACAGTGATATATACTTGACAGATGTAGACATGTTCTTCTTGACTGTAAATAGACATGTAACAATGATATATACTTGGCAGATGTAGACATGTTCTTCTTCACTGTAAATAGACATGTAACAGTGATATATACTTGGCAGATGTAGACATCTTCTTCTTGACTGCAAACAGACATGTAACAATGATATATACTTGGCAGATGTAGACATCTTCTTCTTGACTGTAAACAGACTCAAAGTAAATAGAGGGTCTCAAATAGGTAACGATTGTACATAGAATCAACGCAATAAGTAGAATATACATTTTTGCTAACTACAAATCAAAGAATAAGCATCCATCCAAACCAACAGAACATTAAAAAAAAATCGAAATCGTTTTTCAAAATGTCCAATGCATGTGATGCCATGATGTTTGATATGGTTCACAGTACCAGTTTGAGTTGGCAATGAAAGACAAATTGTAAATGTCAAATATTCCTTTTGTTTAGGTACCAATTGTGACTTACACAATCCTGCACATTCAAGTCGACATCATGACCAGAACTGAGCAGAAATGTAACTATGTTCTCTCTGCCATGTAGTACAGCCAGTATTAGTGATGACCTCAGCCCCTGTTGACAAACATAACAAGGATAACTTCATTATTTCATCAATACATTCTTATTTTTAACTAGTTTGTTCAAACACAAAACATTGATATTGCTACCTAGATAAAACAAAATTCTGAAATATGTTTCTTATAGCTCCAATTAATGCATCGATAGAAAAACTTCACTTGCAATGGCATAACCATCAATAATGTCAAATCCTTAAATACATGACTGTCATCTCTAATTCTTTTGATCCACACCTAATTATGCCTTGATCCTTCATTACCCTATACTATTTAATTAGCTAACATTTGTACTATTGATCCATACCTAATTATGCCTTGATCCATCGTGCCGCCTAATCAATTTACATAGTCAATATCATACGACTGATCCATACCTAATTATACCTTCATCCATCGTGCCGCCTAATCAATTTACATAGTCAATATCATACGACTGATCCATACCTAATTATGCCTTCATCCATCGTGCCGCCTAATCAATTTACATAGTCAATATCATACGACTGATCCATACCTAATTATGCCTTCATCCATCGTGCCGCCTAATCAATTTACACAGTCAATATCATACGACTGATCCATACCTAATTATGCCTTCATCCATCGTGCCGCCTAATCAATTTACACAGTCAATATCATACGACTGATCCATACCTAATTATACCTTGATCCATCGTGCCGCCTAATCAATTTACATAGTCAACATCATACGACTGATCCATACCTAATTATACCTTGATCCATCGTGCCGCCTAATCAATTTACATAGTCAATATCATACGACTGATCCATACCCAATTATACCTTGATCCATCGTGCCACCTAATCAATTTACATAGTCAATATCATACGACTGATCCATACCTAATTATACCTTGATCCATCGTGCCGCCTAATCAATTTACATAGTCAATATAATACGACTGATCCATACCTAATTATGCCGTATTTAATTATGCCTTTACCCTTCATGACCCCTACTGTAATTTACATAGTTAACATCATACTATTAATCCATTCCTAATAATGCACTGACCCTTTATGACCCCTAAAGTAATCTACATAGTTAACATCAATCCATTGATCTGTATTCAATTATGCCTTTACCCTTCATGTACATATTTAACATGTTACTGGTTAACAGGAGATGAGAGGTTGATCAGTGGTTAGGAATTTTTCTTGACTTTGCATTTGTATATATATATATATATATATATATATATATATATATATATATAGACAAATATATATATATATATGTATGTTTCAACACTAATGACCTGAAGACTTAACATTGATGTAACATCTGAAATTGAGAGACAACCCAGCTTTTCTTTACTGTTAGACAATAATTATAAATTTACCTTATCTTTTGCATTGATAAGATGTTCGGGTGCATCACTATTCTGTAAGATCTGCTGGATTCTTTCCACTGGTTCGAAATTGGTGATAGCTAAATGTAGTTGCTTTACCTGGGGCTGAAAGTATAGGAACAGTGAATTGATCTGTCTGTAAAGGACAATACAAGTGTCCTGTATAACTTAGTGTCCTTTATCTCTTAGATATGCTTCAAGTATAATTTTCTAATACCCAATGAAAAAGTTTGATTAAAAAAATGATCTAATACTGTAAAATGTATAAATGATTTATTCAAGATAAATCTAAATATGTTGCAACCATGGCCTGTATCAATACAAGCAATAAAAATTTACCCTAATTTACATTCATGTCACTCAATGACCTTAACAAGGGAGACAACTTTTTGCAACAAAAGGAGGTACCTGCAAATAGCCATATTTCCGATAAACAGAAAAGCAAAAATACAGTCTATATCTCATGCATAAACAATTCTAACATTTCACTTTACATAAATATTCAATATATAACAGTGTATTATACACAGGATTCAATGTTAGTGACTCTGAAAGTTAAAAATAAAATGATACCATAAATGATAGCAACAACTTGACATTCAGTCTGAATGAAGCAGATTTTAATGAGTTTTATTTTTCTTGGTAACACCAGCTGGATTTCATATAAAATGTCTGCATTATTTCTTTTCATCTCAGAATATTTTATGAAAAATCTGGTCAAATGCTATAGAATTATTTTGAAGAAGTAGTTTAACAGGTTTTCTAATTTTAGTAATTGCAACCATATTTGGAGGCAAATCTGTATCATCATAACAAACCATGATACTATAACGCTTTCTGTCAAATGTGTTCAATTTCTGTTGTAATGCTTCTGTGAAGAAGTTCCTTGAATTTCTACTTTAAGAAATGGAATACTTATTTTATGGTGGATTGGCATCATTTCGTACAAATCTGAAGCTCTTTGTTCTGGATATTGGCTATATTTGATTGATCAGGTTTTCAGGACAAATCATTCAAATACTTAAATGTCTATTTTTAGCAAGAGCAGATTGATTTGATAGTGAATCACATTTTTTGTGTCAAATGACAGCCTCTACACAAACATTCTTTTTGTAATGATTGGTCAAATTCTTATGAGGATGCAGCCAATAGCAGATTGGCATGGTTTGTGTAAATATTAATTTGAAAGTTCTTGACAAGATAATTTGTATAAGTAAGATCAAAATCATTAAGTCTTTAAATGAATTCATATTTGATTCAGGATCTTTTTACCAGAATTGCCATGTTGGTTGAACTTGATCTGGTAAGTTTTGAAGTTGAAAAGAGTGATACACTGAGAGACAACAAAAAGAGTTTTGTTTTAATCAACAGTGACCAAATTTTAATGATGTCTGGCATAATTTAAGTCTAAAAGGTCTTCACACAGAATTTTTAATCTTAAATTTGATGCATGGTTTGTTTTAGGTGGGTCTTCTGTTTTTTGGTAATGGTGACCATATCTGATGGTTGATCGCATCACATTTACAAATTTGAAATCCTTTTATGTCCCAATGCTGTCTCTTAGATGTACCAAATTGCAGCTTAAGTGTTTATGTGTAGCCATTAACAGGTGTTACTATTCTTAGTATAGTCAGCAATATTTGATGATAGATCAACAAAAGCATTTACAACCTGGATACTTTCTGCTATGATTGATTAGAATCGCTCCTGGTTTTTAAAATAGCGATTATTGATAAGCATATACACAACTGTAAAGAGAGATTTAAAGACATACCATAAGCTAATTTTTAAAGCCAGGTAAGATAACAATAAAACTGTACCTGAAATGATGGCAACCACTGTGTCAGTTTTAAAACATCATCAGTTTCGTTTCCTGAGGCATATATAAATGTGTCCCTGTACTGTGAAAAGAAAGAAGACAAATGTTTGTTTAACATCAAATTATCAAATAACTTTGAATTAAAGTTTATCTGTTTATCATGTACCAAATTTTAAAAAAAATTACATTCTGTTACTTCAAGCTATATATTAAGGCCTTTTATCACAGTATACTTTTATACCTCACAACTCACAAAGTAAAAATTGTTTGAAGGACTTTATGATAACATCTTCCTTATCCATGATATCCTCCATGCTTAGCATACCGGTTTTGGAGGTATGATTCTAATTCTTTGTATTCTTTGCTTCTTGCCAAGTCTATTGGGTGAAGTTGGTAAATATATGAGCCAGGCACAAACCAAGCTGTGATTCCAGTTTCAATTATTAACATCTATAACATTTAGATGAAACCACAAGGTGTAAATGATTGATATTAATAGGTATTTATTTAGACTCACAGCATTGTAAGTGATTGATATTAATAGGTGTTTTATTTAGACTCACAGCATTGTAAGTGATTGATATTAATAGGTGTTTTATTTAGACTCACAGCATTGTAAGTGATTGATATTAATAGGTGTTTTATTTAGACTCACAGCATTGTAAGTGATTGATATTAATAGGTGTTTTATTTAGACTCACAGCATTGTAAGTGATTGATATTAATAGGTGTTTTATTTAGACTCACAGCATTGTAAGGGATTGATATTAATAGGTGTTTTATTTAGACTCACAGCATTGTAAGGGATTGATATTAATAGGTGTTTTATTTAGACTCACAGCATTGTAAGTGATTGATATTAATAGGTGTTTTATTTAGACTCACAGCATTGTAAGTGATTGATATTAATAGGTGTTTTATTTAGACTCACAGCATTGTAAGTGATTGATATTAATAGGTGTTTTATTTAGACTCACAGCATTGTAAGTGATTGATATTAATAGGTGTTTTATTTAGACTCACAGCATTGTCTTAGTGTTGTTGGCTTTGGTGGCTTCCATTAATGTTATTTACCCATACACAGTGTAAGTATTCAACTTGTAATGTCTTTGATTTGTGCAAAACATGTAGTAGTATTGCATTCAAGTGACTGCTGTATAGTCTTATTCATTTGTTTTGTCTTATAGCCTTATTCATTTGTTTTGTCTTATAGCTTTATTCATTTGTTTTGTTTATTTTGGCTATTTGTATAGTCTTATTCATTCGTTTTGTTTATTTTGGATATTTGTAGAGTTTAAACAATGAAATTAAATACCTACTGATATTCAAGCTTTGATTGGCAAAACCACATATTTAAGCACTCATAAAAATGCCCTTTTTAAATAAAACAAAGAAAACTGAGCCCCATAAAAATAATTAATACAACTATAGTCCTAAAAACTTGAATATTCATAAGAGAATATAACACACACACACACACACACACACACACACACACACACACACACACACACACACACACCTGGTCAGGGGAGACAATCTGCTTGAGGAGCTAACTATATGCAGAAATTTGGACTGGTGTTACAAGTCAGATTCTACCATATATTTTATTGACTAGGAAAAGTTTTGCTTCTCTGAAATCATTAGAAGAACTTTCCAATGTCATATCAATTTATCCCTCCCAAGCAGAAAATAATTAATTTTCTAATTCCAACATTGAGACTTCACCATATAAAAGTGACAGTATTTCAATAGTTACTTGAAACTGAGTTAATAAATCATGATTATGAAGGAAATGAGAAATAGGGTCATACATTTTACTTACATTGACGAAAACCTCAAAGCTGTCATAAGCATTAATCACCATCGACTTAAGTGTAGAAAGTTGAGATGTTCTGATCAACTTTATGTAATGCTGAAATGTAGTAGAAATGTAATAGAAATGTAATACTAATGTAATAGAAATGTAATACAAATGAAAGCTGTAAGTTTATATTTCAATATTTAATACATACAGTATTTCTATTGCTTCTAATTCAGCGATGATTGGGTTACATATAATTTGTATAGTTCACATCTTTGATCCAACCATGCATATAACTCTTGTATAAAAGTCTGAATTTTGACAGACTGCATTTTCATAACTGTTACATAATCCATCAAACTATGGTGAATTTAAAAAAAATGAAAAAAAAAAACCGGATAAAATCATGCTGTCTTGCAATAATAATGCTAAGAAAAATCATAAATGCATTTCCAATTTTTGCTGTGAACTTAAAACACTTCAATGAAAAAATTACATGCATCCAAAAATAGAGTTGCTATTTATCTTTATTAATTGGCAGCCTGCATGAGTTAGCCTTATATCTTCCAAAGGCACACAAAAAATTAATATACAGTGTATACAAAAGCAACTCATGGCAAACACTCAAGTCACTAAATCAATCTAGGACATGATGGATATGTAGTAGACAATCTGAACATGAAGAGGACATGATGGAATTTATAGGAGTAATAAAGACCATGATATTAAAAATGAGCTATGTGATGATAATAATGTGAATTCCATGTCATGGTACTAACCATCACACCAACTGTCATGTAACCAATTGTCATACCAACTGTAATGGTATCAACTGTCATACCAGTGGTATAGTACCAATTGTCATACATTCCATCATGGTACCAATTATCATGCCAGCTCATGGTATCAAATGTTAAACCATTTGTCATGTACCAATTGTTACACCAACTGTCATGGTACCAAGTGTCATTCCAACCATCATGGTACCAATTATCATACCAACTCATGATAACAAATGTTTAAACCATTTGTCATGTACCAATTTTCATACCACCTGTTATGGTGCTACTTGCCATACCAGCAACCACGGTACCAGCTGTCATACAATGGCCATGGTACCAATTATCATTTCAACTGTCATGGTACCAATTGTCATACAAACATTCTTTCCACCAATTGCCATTTCAACTGTCATGGTACCAATTGTCATACAAACATTCTTTCCACCAATTGCCATTTCAACTGTCATGGTACCAATTGTCATACAAACATTCTTTCCACCAATTGCCATTTCAACTGTCATGGTACCAATTGTCATACAAACATTCTTTCCACCAATTGCCATTTCAACTGTCATGGTACAAATTGTCATACCAACTGTCACAGTACCAGTTTGCATACCATCTCAAGGGTACCAAATATCATACCAATTGTCATGGTACCAATTCTCATACCAACTCATGCTATAAAACCTCAAATCATCTGTCATGGCACAAACTGTCATACCATGCCGTATGACACCAACTGTAGTTCCAGCTGTTATGGTACAGATCATCAAACTAAAAAATATTATAATAAATAAAAAGTGAAGAGTAGCTACAGTACAATTTCTCAGACTGGATTAAGATTATCTTAAACAATAATCCATGACATGTTATTAGTTACCTTTGTCTGATTTAATCCGAGCAACAGATCTTCAAAGGTTCTGAAGAGCTTACTATATATAACAATCAACAGTAAAAAAACATGTATATTTTTATCAATAAGAACCTTTAAGCTTTAGAAGACATATATGATATAGCAAACTTTTATTAAAAAGACATTACCCACAATGCTATTATCTCAGTTACCTATCTGTATCAATTTAACAACTTATGGACATATATATATATATATATATATATATATATATATATATATATTCTTGCTAACGATACACAATAAGTAATAGTAAATACAGACAGGTAAGAAAAAGGAAAGGTGATATGCTTTGTTATAACTGATTTTATCAAAAAATCTACAGTTTACTAGCAGATATTTGAGGCAGTATTCCATGCTGATTGGAAAAATATAAAAATAAAAATGAAGTCACAGCTATAAAAACATATCTTGCAGATTACCTAAAATCATAATATTGGACTATCACTGGTGATTGTCTCATATTTTTCTTATTTAATTTCATATCCACATCTTAAAAGTTTCTGCAGGTTTGTAACACCTAATTAGGTTAACCAAGCAATTATCAACATGTGTATCCAATGTAGTTTACAACTGGCATCAGGATGGAGTTACAGGATCCAATACCGTAAAAGATATGTCTCATTACTATAACAATTAATGCCTGATAAGTGAATTTCAGGTTAATGAGCAGTGTCACTTTGACACCTTGTCAGCATATTTTAAGTCTATGAGGCGTGCCATTGTCAGCAGATTTCTGGATATTCTAATTGTAATGCTTAGCAGAGGATTTAAGGTCCTCTGGCTGTATAACTAACACCTGGTCAGCAGATTTCAGGCCTTTAAACAGTGTCATTGTAATACATGGTCAATGGATTTCAGTTCTTTGAAAAGTGCTGTTGTAACAGCTGGTGAATGGATTTCAGTTCAGTCCTTTAAACAGTGCCATTGTAATACATGGTCAATGGGATTAAGACCTCTGAACACTATCATTGCAACACCTGGCCAATTGATTTCAGGCCTTTGAACAGTACCATTGTAACACATGGTCAATCGATTTCAGGCCTTTGAACAGTGTCATTGTAACACCTGGTTAATGGATTTCAGGCCTTTGAACAGTGCCATTGCAACACATGGTCAATGGATTTCAGGCCTTTGAACAGTGTCATTGAAACACCTGGTTAATGGATTTAAGGCCTTTGAACAGTGTCATTGTAACACATGATCAATGGATTTCAGGCAAATGAAAAGTGTTATTGTAACACATGATCAATGGATTTCAAGCAAATGAAAAGTGTCATTGTAACACATGGTCAATCAATTTCAAGCCTATGAACATTGTCATTGTAACACCTGGACAATGGATTTCATGCATTTAAGTAGTGTCATTGTTACACCTGGTCAATGGATTTCAGGCATTTAAGCAGTGTCATTGTTATACCTGGTCAATGGATTTCACACCTACAAACAGTGACATTGTAAAGTTTACTTTATACAGTAACGGTGACATTGTAAAGTTTACTTTATACAACCTGTATAGTAGTTAGAAAACCAATGTCATTGTTGGAACTTGAATATTCTGTTGTAACAGTAACATTTCATAGCATGAATGCTCATTACAACTGGTGTTTCATTGCTATGTGAATGCTATTCTGTTGTGGCGAATGCCATTGTAGGAATAATTGATAATTTTACTTACCTTGTCAATCATGTCTACAACATCCTGCCGCCTTGCAAACCTTGCTATATCTCTTGTTGTCAGTCCCGTCTGAAATAAAAAAATCTCAAAAGTTCTAGTAAAACATACCTGGAACCCAGGGAGGATACTTTTTATGTGGGGTACTCACCAACAGATGCAGTTTAGATTTTTCTTATCATTTTAATAAGAACTCGATGAAATTAAAGTACTCTGGCATATATTTTTTAAAACTGCTTTCCCATGTTACCATTATTGTGTAAATGGATAAGCCATTATAAAAATGTACTAATTCTAAATTATCAACCTATGATCCACTTATTGCAAGCACTTGCCTTGCCTTAATGTAAAAAGTTTGTGAAACTAATTCATATAAAACTGATACTATATAATTAGATTTTAATGATTTGATAATAAGACAAGCTAAACACAATTCTAAAACATGTATATTTATGATCAGTAAAAGAAACTAAAAACTTGCTCAGACAGTTTGCTAAGACGGGCAAACTGTGCAGAAAAATTCCTCCTGAGTATTGCTTTGTTTGCTAATTATTCTGTGACTGACTAGTAGCATATTATTCACTGCAACATATACAACTTATATTACAAGATTTAATATTACTTTTCAAAATAACTTATTTATTAGTATATTGTTATTGTTACAAAATTTCACCATTAAGTTGGGTAAACTAGTAAAATTGTTTCAGGATGCCAGTTATAATTGCTGTGATTCGCAGGTGAAGCACCAATTTTTGATCTGAGATTATAGGTAGCCTTTGGTTTAATTGGACTTAAGATTTTAAATTCATTACCTACATTAAATATAATATTATTACTTTCTTGGTTTTCATTTGGTAAAATAAATTTGTCAAAAACTGCAAGGCTCTGTATCCCATGATTCAGCCATATGACTGTATCCCATGATTCAGCCATATGACTGTATCCCATGATTCAGCAATATGACTGTATCCCATGATTCAGCTATAATACTGTATCCCATGATTCAGCCATATGATTGTATCCCATGATTCAGCCATATGACTGTATCCCATGATTCAGCAATATGACTGTATCCCATGATTCAGCTATATGGCTGTATCCCATGATTCAGCTATATGACTGTATCCCATGATTCAGCCATATGATTGTATCCCATGATTCAGCAATATGACTGTATCCCATGATTCAGCAATATGACTGTATCCCATGATTCAGCAATATGACTGTATCCCATGATTCAGCAATATGACTGCAATTATTATGCCTTGATGCTTACACAATCTCTGTCAGTAATATCACCTCCGTGTTCAAGGATATACTCAAATATTTCGATAGGAATGCGGCCATTTCCTTTGTCCAATGCAAACATGAATGCTGTTCTGCCTCTCTGCAAATAATTCAAGTAAATGAATCATGATTATTTTTGGATGATATAATAAACTGACCAGCACATAAAAAAAACATTCTCCAGAAAGCTATATCCTGCATGTTTTTCTGGGCATAATCAAAACTCCTTGCAATATCATTTGGGGAAAGAAATTAAGATTGTCGTGACCTACATTTGTCTTTGGTGACAGTTCACACTAGGATGGATATATCTATTACGTTTCATGAAGAATATATTTGTCACAGTACCAGAGAAATAGAACTAAATTTAAAACATGTATTAATTACAGAAGCATAAAACTGACTGCATTCTCTCTGTCAGTAATATCACCTCCGTGTTCAAGGATATACTCAAATATTTCGATAGGAATGCGGCCATTTCCTTTGTCCAATGCAAACATGAATGCTGTTCTGCCTCTCTGCAAATAATTCAAGTAAATGAATCATGATTATTTTTGGATGATATAATAAACTGACCAGCACATAAAAAAAACATTCTCCAGAAAGCTATATCCTGCATGTTTTTCTGGGCATAATCAAAACTCCTTGCAATATCATTTGGGGAAAGAAATTAAGATTGTCGTGACCTACATTTGTCTTTGGTGACAGTTCACACTAGGATGGATATATCTATTACGTTTCATGAAGAATATATATGTCACAGTACCAGAGAAATAGAACTAAATTTAAAACATGTATTAATTACAGAAGCATAAAACTGACTGCATTGGAACAAACCTGTGACTTGCCAATCCTTCACAGATAAGACAAAAACGTTTCTTTTTTACTTTTATGTATTTTAGAAATTTGTCTACCTGATATTGTTATTTTTGAAGTATATATCCCTGATGCTTGTCCAGTGACACACAGTTGTTTTAATCCGATCACTTTTTCTCTTGATTAACGATTCAACTGTTATATTTAAACAAGTCATTCTAGATCATTCGATATAATCTTGAACAGTGTTTTGTTTTCTTTTCTACTGTAATCAGAGAAACCTAATGAAGCAAATGCACAGTAACAAGACTTGTAGATTGAAACCTACAAATATCCATCTGATTTTGTCAGACGAAACCTACAAATATCCATCTGATTTTGTCAGACTGAAATCTACAAATATCCATCTGATTTTGTCAGATGAAACATACAAATATCCATCTGATTTTGTCAGATCAAACCTATAAATGTCCATTTCATTTTGTCAGATGTAACCTACAAAAATCCATCTGATTTTGTCTGAGGAAACCTACAAATATCCATCTGATTTTGTCCAAGGAAACCTACAAATATCCATCAGATTTTGTCCGAGGAAACCTACAAATATCCATCTGATTTTGTCCAAGGAAACCTACAAATATCCATCTGATTTTGTCCGATGAAACCTACAAATATCCATCTGATTTTGTCAGATGAAACCTACAAATATCCATCTGATTTTGTCAGATGAAACCTACAAATATCCATCTGATTTTGTCCGAGGAAACCTACAAATATCCATCTGATTTTGTCCGATGAAACCTACAAATATCCATCTGATTTTGTCAGACTGAAATCTACAAATATCCATCTGATTTTGTCAGATGAAATCTACAAATATCCATCTGATTTTGTCAGATGAAACATACAAATATCCATCTGATTTTGTTAGATGAAATCTGGAAAGCCATATTTATATTTGCAAATTTTGACACCCTGTCCATATGACATGAGACTTTACTATATGAACTCACTTAAAAGTCATATCATACTGCAAAGAAGAGAGACCCTGATTTCACATAATGTGCCAGCAGATCTGAGTCTATGCTATTTACCTGTTAATTACTCCTGACTTTACAGACCTATATCTGACCTGTTTATCATCCAAAATTATATACATAGCGTAAGACTGTACAATTCAAACCATATGGTAACTACTGAATGCAAATCTAAAGCAACAGGTGTGGGCAATTAATTGAGATTACAAACCATATGGTATCTACTGAATGCAAATCAAAAGCAACAGGTGTGGGCAATTAATTGAGATTACAAATTGACCTGAGGGGCCCCGAGTAACCGAGTGATCTAAAGCGCTATCCGTTATGGATCTCTGCCATCTCAAATCTGTCTGCGTGGGTTCGAGTCTAAGATTCGGCTAATGTAGTTAGGTGAGAAAGCTTGCCAGTAGCTTCTCGTGTGCTGGTGGTTCTTTCCGGTTTTTTTTCTGGGTTCTTCCTCCATCAATAATACTGGCCGCCATGTATAGCCTATCATGTGCTGAAAAATGACACTAAACCCTACAACAACAACAAACTGATCTTTTATGCAGAGAAAAAAATAACTTATTTTAAAGATATTCATTTAAACATTTTATATCAAGTTTCACGGTCAATACCAGAAAAATGTGACAGTCATTTGTACCTCATATGGTTGCTTTCAAGTCCATCTGAAATCAACACAGACATTGATCTGCCTTCACATAATGTACCAACAGGTCTATGTTCTACTGATTACTTATACATGTCAAATAGGTCATGTACACATTCAACACTGATGGGTTTAATTCTTTTAAAATTTTGATTACACATAGTTTTAACTAACAGTTATTCACTTTTTTTTCAATCCACATACATCCATATAGCTTGGAACATCATTATATACACCCCTGAAGAAATACATATCACAAAATGAATGTTGAACTCTGACATTTTGTATGATATCAACCTTAGGTGTGATCCAGTACAAGCCAGTTTGAATGTCACATGTTGTGATGTTAAAAAGCTGCATTTTGTGAATAAAAATTGTACTACCATGTTATTTGTTAGGATCTTACCCAATGTCGTCCATGTCTAGCTTATTTTGTGCTGTAAAATGGTGCTAAACCCGACAACAACAACAACATTTAGAAAACTGATTACAGATAAGATGTAGACCATTTGCTAATAGACTTTGGTTAAACTATATTAAAATTAAATTTTAGAACTCTAACATTTAATTAAAAACAGTAAATGTGCCGTCGATTTGATCACAATGATGGACACTAACAAACCGTACATTATGCAACAATCTGGCTCCATGTATTTTGCAACTGGAATGGACTTACAAGCAAGCATATATGGTAACAACCTTGATAAACTTTATTTTGTGTCAAATTCAAATATGGGAGGTGATATACTTAAGAAATGAAGGGTTGTTAAAAATTGTTGTGCAATCGCTGTTAAACATAAATAAAGTTTATATAAACATAAATAAAGTTTATATATGATGATATTGCATACATAAACATTCTTAAATATTCTTTAGAAATTTACATATAGTAAATATATCTAACTTTGTCAATTAGGGTGTGCTTAGCACTAGACTACAGAAATTTCCATGTTGTAAATATATCTAACTTTGTCAATCAGGGTGTGCTTAGCACTAGACTACAGAAATTTCCATGTTGTAAATATATCTAACTTTGTCAATTAGGGTGTGCTTAGCACTAGACTACAGAAATTTCCATGTTGTAAATATATCTAACTTTGTCAATTAGGGTGTGCTTAGCACTAGACTACAGAAATTTCCATGTTGTAAATATATCTAACTTTGTCAATTAGGGTGTGCTTAGCACTAGACTACAGAAATTTCCATGTTGTAAATATATCTAACTTTGTCAATTAGGGTGTGCTTAGCACTAGACTACAGAAATTTCCATGTTGTAAATATATCTAACTTTGTCAATTAGGGTGTGCTTAGCACTAGACTACAGAAATTTCCATGTTGTAAATATATCTAACTTTGTCAATTAGGGTGTGCTTAGCACTAGTCTACAGAAATTTCCATGTTGTAAATATATCTAACTTTGTCAATCAGGGTGTGCTTAGCACTAGACTACAGAAATTTCCATGTTGTAAATATATCTAACTTTGTCAATTAGGGTGTGCTTAGCACTAGACTACAGAAATTTCCATATTGTAAATATATCTAACTTTGTCAATTAGGGTGTGTTTAGAACTAGACTACAGAAATTTCCATGTTGTAAATATATCTAACTTTGTCAATTAGGGCGAGCTTAGAACTAGACTATAGAAATTCACATGATGTAAATATATCTAAACTTGTCAATTAGGGTGTGCTTAGAACTAGACTATAGAAATTCACATGATGTAAATATATCTAAACTTGTCAATCAGGGTGTACTTAGCACCTGACTACATACATTAATGTTGTAAATATACCTAACCTCATCCTTCAAAGTGAAGTTAGCACCAGACTTCAAAACAATCCATAATATGTCAAGGGGAACATCATGGTGGAAAGCCTCAAAGTAAAGTGGCCCCTGGAAGAAAGAACAGTTAAGGTCTACAGAAGGAAAGAGTATATATGTTTGTTTTGCTTAGTGATATATCAATGTACAAAAAGATGCACAGTTCTACAGCACTGGTATTGAAGCACCTTGTCTGGAGACAAACCACAGCAGTTAGCATGGGATGATCTGGATTGGACCTTTTGTTTATCAGCCAGGGATAAGAACTGCTAAACCACTATGGCTTCCTGGAAAGAGTGTAACTGATGATAAAGAGACTATATATATATATATATATATATATATATATATATATATATATATATATATATATATATATATATATTATCTGCACCATGGATTTATTTTACAGTCTTTGAAGGTTGTTAAATGTATAGAATTGTAGATGCTGCTGTATTGTTTAGATGCAGGTTATTTTATAATCTGACTGCAGATGAATTTTTCAATCATTCTGATGCAAGTTTTGTCTATTAAGAATGCTTAACATTTCAAAAGCATTGTACAGAGGACTGAACATTTTTTCATATATATATAGAAGTGTATCATCTGTAAGAACTTATTATGTACCATAATTATGTTTTGTTTGTTTGTTTGTTTGTTTGATTAGGATTTTTAACATAGTTTTAACAATTTTTCAGTCATATTGCTTCGATGTCTGCAGTGAGGCAGTTTATAGTGATGTCTAGCACTGGTGCATCATGCGGTAGACATGGAGCATGATGTCCCATCCAGTCACATTATCTTGACACCAGACCTACCAGTCCAACACTAACCTCTTAATGCTAAGCACCAAGCAAGGCAGCTGTTAGTACTGTTTTTGTAAGTCTTTGGTATGACTCAGCAAGGGATCAAACCCATGACCTATCGATTCCATGGTGGTGCTCTAACCACTAGACCACCAGAGCGGTTTCTATAACTATGTACTTGCCTATAAGTTGAGTCCAATGGCATAGACCTTGTTCTGCCACCATTTAAATGTTGTGACAGATCGGATTATATGATGCTTGTTCTACTGACTGGTCTCAACAAATTACATAGGTCCAGGTCTACCATCCCATTATGCCATAGATCCAGGTCTACCATCCCATTATGCCATTGATCCAGGTCTACCATCCCATTATGCCATAGATCCAGGTCTACCATCCCATTATGCCATAGATCCAGGTCTACCATCCCATTATGCCATTGATCCAGGTCTACCATCCCATTATACCATAGATCCAGGTCTACCATCCCATTTTGCAATGGCAGATTTGGAACTATGCAGTTTGCAGCTAGGATCAACATATAGGCAAGAACATGCAGTACAACAAAACCCCTGAGATAATAACCCCTGCAAAGCAATTAAAACTTAAAATTACAATGTGAAAACTGCAATATAAGCCTCCATAAAAGATGAAGGAGAAATCATACTGTAAGTAATATATGTCATTTAAATAAATAAATAATAATCAGTCAAATATTCATTTCATTTCATTTACCCAGAAGTAAGTGCTGACCATGACTTGCATGTTGACATCTGCTCCAGCCTTACACAGCATTTCAACAAACCTTTTGTCCTTAAATCTAATGGCATACTGAAGGATGTGTTTTCTCTGTGAGACCTAAGAAAAAAATAACAACAATAAATCATCTGATAAATGTTTTGATTTGATAATTAGTTTAAGATCTTTAGTGGAGCAAATATTTTCTTGCATTATTTATTATTATCATTATTATTCATGTTTTGTTGAAAGTCTTATTCTTACCATTGTTGCTGTTATATTTATCCTCCTTTTCTTCCTCTCACCTTTTACTACCATAAACACCAAATGATTTGCAGCACACATGAGAAACAAATAATCCTATTCATATTAAGTTTCAGACAATGTACTGATTATCGTGTTAGGAAAATTTTAAATACCTAATAAACTGAAACAAGCAATTCTTAAAGCAGACATGGAGATTTTGACAATTATTTGAAAAAAGTGATGGCCAGAAGTCAGGCACACATTAAAAGTTAATTCTGAACAGGTAGAATACATCTCTTGATTGAAGTATTTTTGCAAATCACAGTTGCCATGATGAGACCTATTTCCATGTTATGATGATGATCATTGGATAAAAACCTTTGATAAGTTAATTTCTGCATCTGCATCCAAAAATGTTTAAATATCTTTTTAAGTTACAAATTTAGGTCCAAGTTAGACTGCTTAAAGGCATGCAGGCTTATTGAAGTCATTCAATTTTTCATGGAAGCAATTTATACTATACCTATGTAACATAAAGATGGTAGTCACTGCCTTCAAGAGAAGTAATTCTGATGACCATTTTTCCATAGAATCAATATCTACCACACATTTGTAATTGGAAGATGATACAGATTATGGCAGCATCTGACAGCAAAGGGAAGTAATTATGAAGATATTTGAAGGGAAGTAATTATGAAGCTTATGCAAAGATGGTAGTCACTGCCATCAAGATAAGTAATTATGAAGACTTTATTTGAAAGAATGAATATTTACTGCATATACTATATTATATTATTGGATAATTAAAAAAAAAATGGCAGTCACTGACTTCAAGGGAAACCACCAAAAACAGACAGATTGTCAAAAAATCAAACTCAGGAGAATAAAGATTCAAAACAGCAAGTTCGTATACCACATGCTTTTTTGGGATCTTGGATAAAGTCTGTACAAGCTTGTGTTTACCTTGTTGAGAAAATTCACTCGACATCTTGTCTTTTTTAGTGCCTCTTCAACTTTCTCATAATTTCCCTCCAGAACACCATAGATCATATTCTGGAAATTGACATAAATAATATATATTATATTATATTATATTATATTATATTATATTATATTATATTATATTATATTATATTATATTATATTATATTATATTATATTATATTATATTATATTATATTATATTATATTATCAACTGCAAAGTCAATCACAAATTTTCAACTATGACTTTTCTTAACCCATTTTATCCTGAATATGACTATGGTCGTATGCCTCGTTCTATTCTGAATATGACTAGTCGTATGCCTCATTCTATTCTGAATATGACTATGGTCGTATGCCTCATTCTATTCTGAATATGACTATGGTCGTATGCCTCATTCTATTCTGAATATGACTATGGTCGTATGCCTCATTCTGTCATGAATATGACTATGGTCATAGTATCCCGTTTTATCTTGAATATGACTTTGGTCTTACTTTACTACAGATATGTATAGTGTCTCTTGAATATGACTGCAGTCTTACTTTACTACATACATGTATAGTTACTCTCTGAACAAAGTTTCTACATCACAAAAATTTGTTTACTTCACCAATACTGGAAATGGTTAAAGCACTCATTAGTGATGGGAATCGGTCAGAAATTCATAATCGATAATCGGAACAACACTAGCACTCATGTGCAGTAAAATATTGTAAAATACGTGCTGGGAAAGGAAAGTGTTGGATTGAAAATCGATAGATAAAATGAAGGACAAAAATATGGATGTTGACAGCGAGGGTAGCAACATTAAAGTTGACGATTTGGATGATTCTGATGATAATATTGACTTAAGTGATGGGTTAGAATTGAATCAAGTTGATGAAAGAGATGATTTATGGCTTCATGCACTTTTCAACAGAGAATGAAGCTGACTTTGAAGGCTTTGAAAATGAATGGTTCCAGGATGATTTTTCACCTTGACTGCAGCCAAGATTTAAACTGATATAATAATGTTATTACTGACATAGTGATGATTTGGACTTCAAAATTTAGATCAAATTTTTTTAAATTAATTACCTTACTGAATGATTTCTAGGATTATTTTATAACAAGTTTTTATGAGAAACTGCACACTGAAGAACATGTTCTAGAGTGTTTAGTAAATTGTTCCAGGTGTTTCATTGTTCAATTTTAGCAAAATTATTATAATCTTGAACTAACAGTGCAAGAAACTTAATTTTTTGACCAAAATACTAGAAATAGAATTATCTTTATTCTAGTCACATACTATTAGGGGCATTTCATTCATATTCATAAACAAAATATTTACTTAACATCATGGTAAGTTTTTTAATTTGTTATTTTTTCTTTCAAGTCATATTTCAAAATACAGTTGTGAGTACGTACTGTTACATGTATTTGATATGGGTCATTTAATTTTTATTTTAATTGTTTCTTTGTCAGATTCAAATTTGACATTTTAAGTTTAAGATTCATTCATTGGGAGATATCTTTAATAGAAAGTGGGATGACATGTACTCTAAGAATAAACACCAGGTGTTGACCTCATTTCTGACCTGGCTTCAGAGTTGTAAACAAGCTTTTAAAATAATTGGTTGATTCCAAGGACATTATGGATCTTTGTTATAAACATCTTTCTATTTTTAGATGGGTCATACAGTGTGTAAGAGATTTTTTGAACATAAATTTGTTCTAAAAGATTCTAGATCATGTGACCCCTTTCTTGTTTGCGTAAAAACAGGTATATAAATTATGTTTTGGAGCGAGCTATTTAGTAGAAGTTGGGATGTTAGAATACTAAATTGTGTGTCGTTTTGAGTTATTTTAAATTACCTTGTACTGGAAATTATTTTAATTCGTTTGGATCAAGAGGACTTATTTTGTTATTTATCTGGAAAATAATTGTGCTCATTGAATTTCATTACCAAGAACTGACTTCATCATATATATGGTCAGAACTATGACGGTATCTGATCGTCTTCGAACCTCTGACTTTTGTTCTTGATTAATGAAAACATTCTTGGCAAATGCTTTCGCAGTAGTTTGTCTTATGGCGATCCAAGAATTTCACCTCTAACACCGTAATATGAATGCCCCCGTCATATATGTATGTATATTAACACTCATATATATATTTATTGACATTTATTGACATATATATATATATATATATATATATATATATATATATATATATATATATATATAATGCTCATCAATGTCAGTAGGCGACGGTGCAGTGTAGAATATATATATTTATAAAACTGATATATACTCTGAAAAAAATTGACATGTTATGACACCTTGTGATGTGGTATTGTGTCACAGCATTTTCATTTTTCACTATTTCCTGGCTAAATCTTCTAATTTGTGTTAAAATTCTTTTTCATAGCATTTCAATAGTTTAATGAGTTAATGGTGATTTATTACTGCCTTCAATGACATGTGCCACCAGAAAACTGTTCCCACACTAAACATTTTAAATTATGCAAAATGTATTCCCTTGACTTATTCAGTAATTTACCATAATAGGTTAATACTCATCAATGTCTGTAATTTCCCATGGGAGGTTGATACTCATCAATGTCATTAATTTACCATGGGAGGTTGATACTCATCAATGTCATTAATTTACCATGGGAGGTTGATACTCATCAATGTCAGTAATTTACCATCATAGGTAAAGACTCATCAATGTCAGTAATTTACCATGGTAGGTTGATGCTCATCAATTTCATTAATTTACCATGGTAGGTTAATACTCATCAATGTCAGTAATTTACCATGGTAGGTTAATACTCATCAATGTCAGTAATTTACCATGGTAGGTAGACACTAATCAATGTCAGTAATTTACCATGGTAGGTTAATATTCATCAATGTCAGTAATTTACCATGGTAGGTTAATACCCATCGATGTAAGTCATTTATCATGGTAGGTTAATACTCATCAATGTCAGTAATTTACCATGGTAGGTTAATACTCATTGATGTCAGTAATGTACTATGGTAGGTTGATATTGATCAATGTCAGTAAAGTACCATGGTAGGTTAATACTCATCAATGTCAGTAATTTACCATGGTAAGTTGATACTCATCAATGTCAGTAACTTACCATGGTAGGCTAATACCCATCGATGTAAGTCATTTATCATGGTAAGTTAATACTCATCAATGTCAGTAATTTACTATGTTTGGTTAATACTCATTAATGTCAGTAAATTACCATGGTAGGTTAATACTCCTCAATGTCAATAATTTACCATAGTAGGTTGATACTCATCAATGTCAGTAATTTACCATGGTAGGTTGATACTCATCAATGTCAGCAATTTACCATGGAAGGCTATACCATGGTAGGTTAATACTCATCAACGTCAGTAATTTACCATGGTAGGTCAATAATCATCAATGTCAGTAATTTACCATGGTAGGTTGATACTCATCAATGTCAGTAACTTACCATGGAAAGCTATACCATGGTAGGTCAATACTCCTCAATATCAATAATTTACCATAGTAGGTTGATACTCATCGATGTCAGTAGTTTACCATGGTAGGTTGATACTCATCAATGTCAGCAATTTACCATGGTAGGCTATGCCATGGGAGGTTAATACTCATCAATGTTGGTAATTTACCATGGTAGGTTAATACTCATCAATGTTGATAATTTACCATGGTAGGTTAAATCAATGTCAGTAATTTACCATGGTAGGTTAATACGCATCAATGTCAATAATTTACCATGGTAGGATAATACTCCTCAATGTCAGTAATTTACCGTGGTAGGTTGATACTCATCAATGTCAGTAATTTACCATAGTAGGTTGATGCTCATCAATGTCAGTAATTTACCATGGTAGGCTAATACTGATCAATGTCAATAATTTACCATGGTAGGTAGATACTCATTAATGTCAGTAATTTACCATGGTAGGTTAATATTCATCATTCTCAGTAAATTACCATGGTAGGTTGATACTCATCAACATCAGTAAATTACCATGGTAGGTTGATACTCATCAACATCAGTAAATTACCATGGTAGGTTAATACTCATCAATGTCAGTAATTTACCATGGTAGATTGATACTCATCAATGTCGGTAATTTACCATGGTAGGTTGATACTCATCAATGTCAGTAAGTTACCATGGTAGGTTAATACTCATCAATGTCAGTAAATTACCATCGTAGATTGATACTCATCAATGTCAGTAATTTACCATGGTAGGTTGATACTCATCAACGTCAGTAAGTTACCATGGTGGGTTGATACTCATCAACATCAGTAAGTTACCATGGTAGGTTAATACTCATCAATGTCAGTAAATTACCATGGTAGGTTAATACTCATCAATGTCAGTAATTTACCATGGTAGATTGATACTCATCAATGTCAGTAATTTACCATGGTAGGTTGATACTTATCAATATCAGTAAGTTACCATGGTAGGTTAATACTCATCAATGTCAGTAAATTACCATGGTAGGTTAATACTCATCAATGTCAGTAATTTACCATGGTAGATTGATACTCATCAATGTCAGTAATTTACAATGGTAGGTTGATGCTCATCAATGTCAGTAAATTACCATGGTAGGTTAATAATCATCAATGTCAGTAAATTACCATGGTAGGTCAATACTCATCTATGTCAGTAATTTACCATGGTAGGTTGATACTCATCAATATCAGTAATTTACCAAGGAAGGTAATACTCATCAATGTCAGTAATTTACCATGGTAGGTTGATACTTATCAATATCAGTAAGTTACCATGGTAGGTTAATACTCATCAATGTCAGTAAATTACCATGGTAGGTTAATACTCATCAATGTCAGTAATTTACCATGGTAGATTGATACTCCTCAATGTCAGTAATTTACCGTGGTAGGTTGATACTCATCAATGTCAGTAATTTACCATGGTAGGTTGATGCTCATCAATGTCAGTAAATTACCATGGTAGGCTAATACTGATCAATGTCAACAGTTTACCATGGTAGATAGACACTCATCAATGTCAGTAATTTACCATTGTAGGTTGATACTCATCAACGTCAGTAAGTTATCATGGTAGGTTAATACTCATCAATGTCAGTAAATTACCATGGTAGGCTAATATTCATCATTGTCAGTAAATTACCATGGTAGGTTAATACTCATCAATGTCAGTAAATTACCATGGTAGGTCAATACTCATCTATGTCAGTAATTTACCATGGTAGGTTGATACTCATCAATATCAGTAATTTACCAAGGAAGGTAATACTCATCAATGTCAGTAATTTACCATGGTAGGTTGATACTCGTCAATAATGCTGACAATGTCATGGTGTCCTAGAGCAGCAGCAAAATGTCTCAAGGTCTGGCCATTCTGTAACAAGAAAAAAAAAATGAAAAAAAGAAATAAGAATTGCTAAATGGTTACATAAATTTATAATTTACTCAAGCACTGACAATGACCAAGTACTCATAAAGATACTCATGCTTCGGTGTAACAAGTCAGTATTTTTAACGCGTTTTGTATAATAAGAAAACCTTGTCACAGTGACCTGGATTTAATGTGCAACATATATTTGTCCAAAGGTGTACATAAAGTACATGCTTCCCTTGCCTCATTAGGTATACTGATATTAGAGTTAAAAAATACACCCACTTTCAAGTTTGAGAAAAAATATTTAAAAGGTATGAGAATTTGAGCCCAAACAGTATTTTAACAAATACCAAATCATCTCTGGGAATAGGTAACAATGACCCAATTCTAATGACCAACATACATTTTGCTAAAGGCAGTCTCATACCATAAATCTGGCTTCAATACATGTGTAAAAACAGAGTGACAGCCCATATAAAAATAAAAGGTTTATGGGCGAGTTATATCTCAATACTTCCTGAAATGGGAAAATATATACATATTTAAAACCAGCTGTATCCCATTTTCAAAAACAAAATGGTAAATGAGCTTGTTTTCAACTAACTGTCATACAGTAATCTGAACTCCAAATACTTGTAACTAACATAACAACCTATAAGCCATGACACAATATTTCCATATGTATTTCCATATGTATTTATTTATATGTCAGATCCAACTGTAAACTTCATGGTCCTTGATCTTCTGTCACATAAATCTACTGTCAGATCTGAGTCTATGTAGTTTGCTATGGTAATCAGCAGAACAAACAGCATGCATAATGTCAGATCAGGGTCTACTTTGTTTTGTAGTTGCACTCTACTTATAAACAAGTATATATGGTAGTATACTTAACATTGTATTTTTAGTTTAATCTACAACATGTGGCTATTATGTGAATCTATATTTATACTGTGAAATTAACTTGTAAAGAAAGACATTACATCTATTGTATTATTCATATTAAAGATAAACATAATGGGAGGAAACAAGATGGTCAGGGTCTTCTTCCTCCCACTGATTTTCTTGCCACAGGCACACTATTAGACACACTATCTGGCAAACTATCAGACACACTATCTGGCAAACTATCAGACACACTATTTGGCAAACTATCAGACACACTATCTGGCAAGTATCAGACACACTATCTGGCAAGTATCAGACACACTATCTGGCAAACTATCAGACACACTATCTGGCAAGTATCAGACACACTATCTGGCAAGTATCAGACACACTATCTGGCAAACTATCAGACACACTATCTGGCAAACTATCAGACACACTATCTGGCAAACTATCAGACACACTATCTGGCAAACTATCAGACACACTATCTGGCAAGTATCAGACACACTATCTGGCAAGTATCAGACACACTATCTGCCAAGTATCAGACACACTATCTGGCAAACTATCAGACACACTATCTGGCAAACTATCAGACACACTATCTGGCAAACTATCAAGCACACTATCTGGCAAAGTATCAAACACACTATCTGGCAAAGTATCAAACACACTATCTGGCAAACTATCAAGCACACTATCTGGCAAACTATCAAGCACACTATCTGGCAAACTATCAGGCACACTATCTGGCAAACTATCAGATAAACTATCTGGCACAGTATCTGGCAAACTATCAGATAAACTATCAGACACACTATCTGGCAAGTATCAGACACACTATCTGGCAAGTATCAGACACACTATCTGGCAAACTATCAGACACACTATCTGGCAAGTATCAGACACACTATTTGGCAAACTATCAGACACACTATCTGGCAAGTATCAGACACACTATCTGGCAAGTATCAGACACACTATCTGGCAAACTATCAGACACACTATCTGGCAAACTATCAGACACACTATCTGGCAAACTATCAAGCACACTATCTGGCAAAGTATCAAACACACTATCTGGCAAAGTATCAAACACACTATCTGGCAAACTATCAAGCACACTATCTGGCAAAGTATCAAACACACTATCTGGCAAAGTATCAAACACACTATCTGGCAAACTATCAAGCACACTATCTGGCAAACTATCAGGCACACTATCAGATAAACTATCAGGCACACTATCAGACACACTATCTGGCAAACTATCAGGCACACTATCTGGCAAACTATCAGATACACTATCTGGCAAACTATCAAGCTGAACAAAACTGAGGCTGACATTTAAAACTATAAGCCAGGCTGTAAAACTGAGTAAGAGATTCCTGATCACTTGCATTGAAAATCAGGGAAAACAATGTTATTTCTTTTTATTTCTCACATGGATATTTTTGGCTCAAAGAATGAAATTTTGGTTCTCAGTAAGAGTGAATTATATATATCAATTCATATATTATACCATATATTATACCATTTTATTTTGCTATGATATTTTTTAAAGAAATTTTCAGTATTGTTAGTCTTTTGGGCATTTATCCCTTTTAGTTTGTTATAAATATATTATTGATGGATACATGGTCTATTAGACACTCCATTCAAAGACTTTGTTCACATTGTAACTCAGAATGATTTTTCGTATCACCAGATTTATTATACAATTACTTTTAACATCAAAAATAAATATAAGCAAATGAAATTACTTGACCAAATGTTGACCACAAATTCTTATGTGATGTTAACCGCAACATCAGTCAAGCGAGTGAACATGTTGTTGAATGATTTGTCTTACCATCATAATTATTTACAATCATACCATATATACTTACTAATAAGTATACTAAGTAATAAGTATACTAAGTAATAAGTATACTAAGTAATAAGTATACTAAGTAATAAGTATACTAATCAAACCTCAAACAAGACAGATTCTGATCTGCTGTCATATAATGCACTAAAAGATGATGATATAGGTTGTATATATATTAATTGCTCCTAATTTACTGATTGGCTCCAAACCAAATACACAGACCTAGACCAGCCAGTGGATTATACAATGACAGACCTGGGTCAATGCAGTTATATAGGAATATGTATGATAAAAATAACCAATATGATAACATATTATAAATGCCAGTTATACAGGAATATGTATGATAAAAATAACCAATATGATAACATATTATAAATGCCACAAAAGTGACTCTATGCCTATTAATCCTCAAAAATGTGTACAAGTGTTATGGTACCATGTGTACAAGTGTAATGGTATAATGTGTACAAATAATGGTGTAATGTGTACAACTGCATGGTTATAGTATACAAGTGTAATGGTATAATGTGTACAAGTGTAATTGTATAATGTGTACAAGTGTAATGGTATAATGTGTACAAGTGTGATGGTATAATGTGTACAAGTGTGATGGTATTATGTGTACAAGTGTAATGGTATAATGTCTACAAGTGTAATGGTATAATGTGTACAAGTGTAATAGTATAATGTGTACAAGTGTAATGGTATAATGTGTACAAGTGTAATGGTATAATGTGTACAAGTGTAATGGTATAATGTGTACAAGTGTAATGGTATAATGTGTACAAGTGTAATGGTATAATGTGTACAAGTGTAATGGTATAATGTATACAAGTGTAATGGTATAATGTATACAAGTGTAATGGTATAATGTGTACAAGTGTAATGGTATAATGTGTACAAGTGTAATGGTATAATGTATACAAGTGTAATGGTATAATGTGTACAAGTGTAATGGTATAATGTGTACATGTGTAATGGTATAATGTATACAAGTGTAATGGTATAATGTATACAAGAGTAATGGTATAATGTGTACAAGTGTAATGGTACCATGTGTACAAGTGTAATGGTACCATGTGTACAAGTGTAATGGTATAATGTGTACAAGTGTAATGGTATAACGTGTACAAGTGTAATGGTATATTGTGTACAAGTGTAATGGTACCATGTGTACAAGTTTAATGGTACAATGTGTACAAGTGTAATGGTATAATGTGTACAAGTGTAATGGTATAATGTGTACAAGTGTAATGGTATAATGTATACAAGTGTAATGGTATCATGTGTACAAGTGTAATGGTATAATGTGTACAAGTGTAATGGTATAATGTGTACAAGTGTAATGGTATAATGTGTACAAGTGTAACTGAATAATGTGCACAAGTTCAATGGTATATGATGTACAAAAGTAATGGAATAACATGTATAAGTGCAATGTGTACAAGTGTAATGGTATAATTTGTACAAGTGTAATAGTATAATGTGCACAAGTACAATGGTATAACATGTAGAAAAGTAATGGTATAACATCTAATGTGTAAAAGCATTATTGTATAATGTGCATAATGTGCAAAAGTGTACTAATATAATATGTACAAGTGTAATTGGATAATGGATACAAATGTAATGTAACAGTGCAATGTAAGTCATGATCTCTTAAAGGCTGACTCATTAAAGTTTTGTGAATTAAGTACATTAACTAGTATGTTAATATGATACAACTTTTCTGATTTTCTTACATATGATTTTTTTTTTTTTAGGTTTTCCTGTTAAATTTAATCATTACTAGACAAGGGTGACTGACCAATTTATTTCTATATCAGTCCTTGGAATATGCAGAGATGCAGCCAGAAAGTTTCTTAAGGGGAAGTAACCCACACTTACCTCCATGGAGGGGGTAATCAGTGAGGACAATGCAAAATGGGGAGTTTTGAAATTTGCATGATCTTTCCCCTATTGATTTGAGAAGATGGATGACAAATGAGCTTTGCTGCAATAAAACTACAAGCCTGGCAGCATCTCTCTACATGTGTAGCTAGTTAAAAAGCAGTATTTAATGCTTTTCTATCTTAATAGATGCAGATGAAAGGATCTGATCCAATGATATTATCTAGGAAAACAGTTTGAAATATCACTTCAGCCTCCACAGTTATGCCAAAGGTTATAGTTTCTTCAGTTCAGACCAGTTACATAAATATTTATTCAGAGTCAAGGAATATGGACAAAACATATTTCATCATCTGAATACCCAATATGTGTAATAATCACTCTCATTGGTCAACTGATCTACCCTATATGTGTAATAATCACTCTCATTGGTCAACTGATCTACCCAATATGTGTAACAATCACTCTCATTGGTCAACTGACCTAGCTTGCTATGGGCAGTCTCTCTTACTCTAAAAGGGCAGTTGTTCAAACAATGTTTAGGTTAGTTATAAATGCCATGAGTCTGTGTGGAACAAAGTGGACTGAGAAGCTTTGGCTGAAGAAGATGGCAAAATTTATGAAAATGCTTATGAAGATTGTGACCTACATCTCATGTACCCTAGGCAAAAATAAAATATTACCTTTCTGGCATCTACCCTACACCAGCAGTGTAAAAGTCTGTAAATGCTTGGGATGTTATGGTTTTTAACCACCTGAAATATTCCTGGCTGTAAGGAAGGAAAAAAACCAGCTGAAGCAATAATATAACAAATCAGGTCAATAATTTTTGTAGATTTGATATCACATCAGGCCTAGACTTTGTTTAGACTTGATATCACATCAGGCCTAGACTTTGTTTAGACTCGATATCACATCAGGCATAGACTTTGTTTAGACTTGATATCACATCAAGCCTAGATCTTTTTAAGACTTGATATCACATCAGACCTAGATTTTTTGTAGACTTGTTATCACATCAAGCCTAGATCTTTTTAAGCCTTGATATCACATCAGGCCTAGGTCTTTTTAAGACTTGACATCACATCAGGACTAGATCTTTTTAAGACTTGATATCAGCATCAGGCCTAGACCTTTAGTTGACTTGATATCAAAATAGGCCTAGGCCTTGATAGACATGATAACAAAATATACTTGGTTTTATGTAGCTGACATTTTGTTTAAATTTATGTAATTAAAATCACTTGCAGATATGATAAAAAGACTTATAAATATTAAAAAGGCTACATTGACATTGATTTTAGTTCCAAGAGATATCAGCTACAGCGTATTTTTCTAAAAGTCATTTTGGTATATACTTTCCAAAAACACAAATCAATTTAAATTAATTAAACTGAATCTTCCTAACAAAAATACTGAATATTTTATAATCAAGCTACAACCATCATGACTATGAGCCAAATCTTGAAACAAATTCACTTATATTGTGCTGTATTTAAGAATTAGTGTACTGCAGTGATAATACATTACTAAGAACACAGCAACTAAACTACTGTCATTTTGTAAGTAATATAGAAGTATATTCACAAAACAGTGTGAAGATTATGAAGTACATTATTCTGCATAATGAATGAATTAAGAACTGGAATTTCTTTCCATATACACATTTATATGTTACATCTGTAATCATACTTTCTTAATTTTAAAAGAAGAAAAACACATGAACATAATCAGATAAATAATGAAAACTGGCTAACAAATTTGGAATTACTAAAACATACATTTTTTAAATAATTTTTTTTTACAACTCTTTGGTTTTGAAAGACATTACATTTTTGTTGGCATTGAAAATATGTCTGTTAAAAATTGTATTTACAGAACAAATATTTTTCATTCTAAGAGCCAATCCATTCAATAACTTAGGACCCAGTGATAGTGAATTTTGGATCATTTGCATATGAACTCTTTGAATAGTCATAATGCAATGGCATGTATTTCCAAAACAATTAATTCACTGGGTACTGTCTTTGATTAAATAGAACAGTCATAGAATGAATTTAAATTATTTGATGAAAATTGTATAGTAATCATAAGAATCGATAACCAATTAATTAAGTCAATTTACAATATTATAAGAGCCTATATTAGCATTTCGAGTAGCTTTCTGTGGGTCAATGATTCTTTACCACCGGCAGCATTGAATAGACTATTATGCATGGGAATATGTTATTAAGCCTGCAACAGAAACAACATAAATTGAATAATTGCTGTTTGCACTTTCTCAATCTATTAACAAGTTACTATATCACCTTCACCAACCCAAAACCCATGTCACAGATAGGTCATCATATAGAAATTAGTCATGATAGGTCATCATATAGTAATTAGTCATGAGAAGTCATCATATAGTAATTAGTCATAATAGGTCATCATATAGTAATTAGTCATGAGAAGTCATCATATAGTAATTAGTCATGATAGGTCATCATATAGTAATTAGTCATGATATGTCATCATATAGTAATTAGCCATATAGTAATTAGTCATGAGAAGTCATCATATAGTAATTAGTCATGATAGGTCATCATATAGTAATTAGTCATGATATGTCATCATATAGTAATTAGTCATGATAGGTCATCATATAGTAATTAGTCATGATAGGTCATCATATAGCAATTAGTCATGATAGGTCATCATATAGTAATTAGTCATGATAGGTCATCATATAGTAATTACTCATGATAGGTCATCATATAGTAATTAGTCATATATATTAGATAAGAAACTAAACTCCAGAGATCAGTTTAACTAATCATCTTAAATGTTCTCCTCAAATTGAGATTTTGAAATATCATTTGTATTGCTTGGTTCAGATTTATGAGATTTTTCTTGAGTTTTTAAAAAGCATTGAGGATGTTAATTGTTATAAATAAAATCCTGCATTTTTCTCATATCAGTCCTGCTTTTCTCTACAAAATATTGATAATTTTCTAAAATTTAAGGAATTTCATAATTCGTTTTTCAAGAATAAAAGAAAAGATGAGACTTTTCCTCATTTACCTGTTGCAGATATTTCATTATTGTCAAAAATATCAAAAGCAAGACAATGTAAAATCTCAACTTAAGGAAAGTGTGTGAGACTTTCAGTAAATCTAGGAAAAGATTGTGGATCATGTCAGTTATTTCTGCTATTAATAAATTACATCAATCATCAAGCCTTGGTAGTAAAAAGACTCAAGCATGTCCCCTCCTTGGCTGAGAAATGTTATAAAGCGAATGACACTTGTCGTTGCATTGAACAATCACAATCCAGTCATGAAATCAACAACTTTACAAAAAGACAAATTATTGATAGCATCACCTCCAAAGTAACTAAGTCACCAGATATTTTCAGAAATACATTAGTAAGAGTCATTTTTGTGTTTTGAAAATTAGAAGATATTTAATGAGACAGAAAGAATCTGATTTTCCATACCATTCCCTGAAATTTCATGAAGTAAAAGAGTTTTTAAATATCATACTGAGATAAAGTAAATATTATAATAATACTATATATAATTTCTTATATATTAAATACAAACTAAAAAGACCCATGTCTACTGTTAAATAAGCACTGCCAGTTCTGGGTCAATGCATTTTGTTGGAACTAATCAATAAAACAATCAATACAGATTATATTATGTTATATTATCTTATATTATCTTATATTATGTTATATTATGTCATTGCAGATGTGGATCTATGTTGTTTACAGTTAGACAGGAGTGTGAGTATATATGATACATGGCAGAAATATTCTAATTTTAAGTATATTGTTACACTTGAAACAAAAAGTACAAAACTGCTTGATCAGTAAAAGTTTTCACATAGTGTTCAAACACTGAAACAGACACAGACATTAAAGTTTAGCATATAAATCCATATGAAAGGCATGATAATATTTTAGGAATCTAAGTTTGCAGTCATTTTGAAAAATAACTCCTTTTAATTTCGTTTTGGGGTGGGTGGGTAGTAGGTTATATTACTAACTAGCAAAACAGACATTTTGAAATGTAGAAACATTCTACAACTTAATGTTAAATAACCTGTATGACTTGCATGACTTAATGTTAAATAACCTGTATGACTTACATGACCTAATGTTAAATAACCTGTATGACTTACATGACTTAATGTTAAATAACCTGTATGACTTACATGACCTAATGTTAAATAACCTGTATGACTTGCATGACTTAATGTTAAATAAACTGTATGACTTACATGACCTAATGTTAAATAACCTGTATGACTTACATGACCTAATGTTAAATAACCTGTATGACTTACATGACTTAATGTTAAATAACCTGTATGACTTACATGACCTAATGTTAAATAACCTGTATGACTTACATGACCTAATGTTAAATAACCTGTATGACTTACATGACCTAATGTTAAATAACCTGTATGACTTACATGACCTAATGTTAAATAACCTATATGACTTACATGACTTAATGTTAAATAACATGTATCACTTACATGACTTAATGTTAAATAACCTGTATGACTTACATGACCTAATGTTAAATAACCTGTATGACTTACATGACCTAATGTTAAATAACCTGTATGACTTACATGACCTAATGTTAAATAACCTATATGACTTACATGACTTAATATTAAATAACCTGTATGACTTACATGACTTAATGTTAAATAACCTGTATGACTTACATGACCTAATGTTAAATAACCTGTATGACTTACATGACCTAATGTTAAATAACCTGTATGACTTACATGACTTAATGTTAAATAACCTGTATGACTTACATGACCTAACGTTAAATAACCTGTATGACTTACATGACCTAATGTTAAATAACCTGTATGACTTACATGACTTAATGTTAAATAACCTGTATGACTTACATGACTTAATGTTAAATAACCTGTATGACTTACATGACCTTAAAAGGAAGCAGCTTACTTATTAACTGGAATCAATTGGAATGAGTTACATAACATTTAAGAAAGCAGCTTACATATGAATTGGAAACAATCTGTATGACTTACAAGACCTTTAAGAAAGCAGCTTGCAGATCATATTTTATCAGGAAACAGTCAATTTGAAACAAAGATCATAAAGCAGCAGTACAAACTGATGATTCAATTTTATTTTATTTTGTTGCTAAATAAATAAATTATAAATGATTATGATAAAAAAAAATTTTTAAAAATGTATAGGAAGTCTTGATGCACAAATATTGGAAAAACTTAGCAGCACACACAAAATATCCATAACACCATATTTGGTATCATGGTAAAAACTCTTCCTTATTCTCATGCTATTGATGATTAAAAAAAAGTTCACACAGAATTTCATTTATTTTTGAACTCCATGATGAATGGATTTGGAGAAATCTTATATATAATTTTAATGTACTATACATACTTGTACATAAATCAAGTTCAAATGCAAACAGCACATAATGAGATCTGCCATTTTATAAAGTACCAACAGACTGGATGCCATACAGTTATTAGAAGAAATCTGTAGAATAAACTATGCCAGGAAGGAAGAATTACCATACAGTTATTAGAAGAAATCTGTAGAATAAACTATGCCAGGAAGGAAGAATTACCATACAGTTATTAGAAGAAATCTGTAGAATAAACTATGCCAGGAAGGAAGAATTACCATACAGTTATTAGAAGAAATCTGTAGAATAAACTATGCCAGGAAGGAAGAATTACCATACAGTTATTAGAAGAAATCTGTAGAATAAACTATGCCAGGAAGGAAGAATTACCATACAGTTATTAGAAGAAATCTGTAGAATAAACTATGCCAGGAAGGAAGAATTACCATAACAGATTGGATACCATACAGTTATTAGAAGAAATCTGTAGAATAAACTATGCCAGGAAGGAAGAATTACCATACAGTTATTAGAAGAAATCTGTAGAATAAACTATGCCAGGAAGGAAGAATTACCATAACAGATTGGATGCCATACAGTTATTAGAAGAAATCTGTAGAATAAACTATGCCAGGAAGGAAGAATTACCATAACAGATTGGATGCCATACAGTTATTAGAAGAAATCTGTAGAATAAACTATGCCAGGAAGGAAGAATTACCATAACAGATTGGATGCCATACAGTTATTAGAAGAAATCTGTAGAATAAACTACGCCAGGAAGGAAGAATTACCATACAGTTATTAGAAGAAATCTGTAGAATAAACTATGCCAGGAAGGAAGAATTACCATAACTTTGTGAATCATAGTGGGATGTTCTGTCTCCAAAACATTAAATTAAATAAAAATAAATTAAATGATAACAAAATTCTGACGGCAAAGAATGAAAATTCCTCCAAAAGAATGAACAATTGGAAAAAACCCTTACAAAAGAGGTTAGATCTGACAAGGTCTATTATACAAAAACCATTTTTAATCTGGTGAAAAGCTCAAAATGTTGTTGTATGGACCCTTTCTTACCAGTAATGAGACCCAAAAAGATCTGTACATTTGAATGGAGCTATACAATTCCTATGTATGTATTACCATATATACTCACATATAAGCTATACGATTCCTATGCATGTATTACCATATATACTCACATATAAGCCATGTCCACTTGCAAACACAAACTATGATCTGCCTTGCATAATACAACTACATATATCTGAGTACATATTGTTTGTTCCACTGACTACTCCTAACAAACTCCATATTACCAGACCTGCGGGTGCATTATGCAGTGGCAGGTCTTTGTACTGTATGTAGTTGGTCTTAATATACAAGTTTGGATATATGCTATGTCAACTGAATAACAAAAAGATAACAATATAAAACATACACTTTAAAAGCACAATTCCATGCAATAAAACACATGTCACATCAAACATCATGCTTACACTCTTTCACACTTGTTAGCTGACAACAAACAAGACTGACCATTGAGCATGCTTATGAGACTGTTTAACATCAGCATATAGGGCCAATGTTGGACCCCATTGATTTGGATGCTCAAAATTAGCACCTATGACCAATATTTGACCCACTAAATATGGATGCCCAGTATTAATACCAAGATCTATTAAGCTTCAAACTTTTACAGGATTCCCAGATTGCTCAAATCCTTACATTCCTGATTTTAACAAAATCCAACACCTTGGCATAACTTAATAACATTGCTAATTGGCAAATATTAAGGACATGTATAGGGAGATAACATCAGAAATTATCGTTAACTTACACCTAAAAAGCTAATTAAATGCAGTTTGTCAAAGTGGTTAAGGTTCTGGACATATGACCAGTAGGTTGTGAGTATGATTCCCATCATTAGACCATCAGAAGATTGGCTACCATTAGGTGTTCTTGGGCAGAGCAATTTGTTCTGATTGTATCAATAGGATATAACCTTCAAAGTGTTGTTTTGCCAAATGGAACTCTGTGAGCATTGAGAGGTTAACAAGACTTTGTTCCCATTTCTAATTAATATGTGGATGTGTTAAGAGATGAAAGAGGAAGTTTACTGGTAGATTTTAAAACTTTAGAGAGACATGGTAACTTAGTGAGAGATGCTATCTTCATGCTATTTTGGTAAGACATGCTATCTTGATGGGACATTCTTGATGGGACATTTTATTTAATGAAACAGTATACCATGATGTTATCTTGGCAAGATGGCTATCTTTGTCAGACATGCTATCTTGATGAAATATGCTACCCTGATTCTATCTTGGCAAGACATAACATGTTAAAGTTTATAGCATACCAGATCTGAGTTTAATCTGAGAATCCTGTTTTTTCTAAAAAGACCAAAGTCTTTAGTGCTTATGTCAAGAGATTTAAAGCCATATATAAATACTAAAATGTTCTCAGCTACAAGTTTCTATGTAAACAATCTCTTTTTTAACAAATACAGAATTTCTTAGTAAATTGTAACATTGACAACAGTCAAAAGTAATTCATCACAACATTGACAACAGTCAAAAGTAATTCATCACAATATTAACCTATATGAATATATACTTAACAACAATGCATTAGATTCAACCTAAAACACAATACAACATGCCATTAGCATATCAACATCACAACATATCCTGTAAAACTTTCCCCAACTGGCTCCAATGTAAGCCAGCTTTCTCTGTAGACTGGACACATATTTGATATCTCTGCAGATTTCTCTGCAAGACTGGACACATATTTTATTTCTCTACAAACTGGACACATATTTGATTTCCAATAAATCTAATCTAATACCTATCGTCCTATGCACAATCATGACATCTGTAAATGGGGCCAAAATGTTTGATTCCTTTTGTCCAGTTAAGGAAATTTTTATCACAATTAATATTATGGTGTACGTATCACAAATCTAATTATAATATATACTTGCTTGTAAGCCAAGTTCAACTACAAACAACATAGACCATGATCTGTTGTTTCATAATATTCCAGCAAATTAGGGTCTATATTGTTACATAATATGCCAGCAATTAAGGTCTATATTGTTACAGAATATGCCAGCAAATTAGGGTCTATATTCTTACATAATATGCCAGCAAATTAGGGTCTATATTGTTACATAACATGCCAGTAATTAGGGTCTATTGTTACATAATATGCCAGCAAATTAGGGTCTATATTGTTACATAATATGCCAGCAAATTAGGTCTATATTGTTACATAATATGCCAGCAAATTAGGGTCTATTGTTACATAATATGCCAGCAAATTAGGATCTATATTGTTACATAATATGACAGCAAATTAGGTCTATATTGTTACATAATATGCCAGCAATTAGGGTCTATTGTTACATAATATGCCAGCAATTAGGGTCTATATTGTTACATAATATACCAGCAATTAGGGTCTATATTGTTACATAATATGCCAGCAAATTAGGTCTATATATTTACATAATATGCCAGCATATTAGGGTCTATATTGTTTGTTCTACTGATTACTGCTAACAAATTGCATAGACCCAGATTTGTTGGAGCTTTATGCAATGGCAGATCTGAGTCTGTCAAGTTGTCATCTGGACCAATAAGCTTATAAGCAAGTATGTACACTAGATGTCATAGAAACACTATAAATTATCACAGTATAATCCAGATATAATGAAGTCCAAAGAATATATAAAAGACATGACATCTGAATTTTGATATAACCAAGGAAAAATATTATGTATTAAAGAAGGTACTTTTGGAGTGTTTCATATAATGTTATTTTGCTGCATCCAATTATGTAATAGACAGAATATACTTTAGTAAGAAATAAATCATTATACCAATATAGCAATGTATACAGCTTAATTTTGTACATCATAATTATCTGTAATTATTCTAGTGTCAAAGGTTATATTAAAGTTGACTAGTACTACGGTAATTTATTTCAGTGTGGGTCATACAAATTTTCAATCCAACTTGGGCTGAGAAGTTTTGTTGCATATATTAATAGATTTGTTTCTCAACTTTTGTGTGTATTATATATATGTAAATACATGGAAGCTACATTCAGGCTGAGTCTGGGTTGAACTGTGTAGTTGTATGTTTTAACCAAGAATCTTGATACAAAATGTCTGATCCGTTACATGTATCAGTGGATGACTTGTACCGTTAAATGTATCAGTGGATGACTTGTACTGTTAAATGTATCAGTGGATGACTTGTACAGTTAAATGTATCAGTAGATGACTTGTACTGTTTTACTTAATCATAAAACACCAATATTTTGTAGTATCATGCTTTAGTTATGCAACACAACATTCATATGTGTAAATAAGTAACTTACACAACATTCATATTTGTAAATAAGTAACTTACACAACATTCATATGTGTATATAAGTAACTTACACAACATTCATATGTGTATATAAGTAACTTACACAACATTCATATTTATATATAAGTAACTTACACAACATTCATATGTGTATATAAGTAACTTACACAACATTCATATGTGTATATAAGTAACTTACACAACATTCATATGTGTATATAAGTAACTTACACAACATTCATATGTGTATATAAGTAACTTACACAACATTCATATTTGTATATAAGTAACTTACACAACATTCATATGTGTATATAAGTAACTTACACAACATTCATATTTGTATATAAGTAACTTACACCTTCCATGAAATTGGGACCAAATAATGACTGTTTACCCAAGAAAAGAAAATAATAACATAGTCTTGAACAAATATTTTAAATAAATTCTTATATATGTCATTATACATTTAGTTTAATAAAACTATTTGTAAAATGTAATTATATAAAAAAATGAAAATAAAAAAAAATAAAAATAAAAGAAAAAATCGTGTTTCTATCACAAAAGATATTAGACTATTTACATATTCCTTCTTGTATACGCAATTAATATATAATTCTATCTCACATGAAGAAATTAAAGAAAACTGATTATGAAAATTCAGAGACCATATTACACAGAAAATGACATTATAGAATGAAGCTGTTATGCGTTGCTTTATACATCCATAATATTTTTCAATTACTTTTTGTTAAAACTCAAACCAAAAATATCTGAGAAACAGCTCATTCATAAAATGTGAAAATAAATGGCATTAATTTCTTTTAAAACTCATATTTTATTCAGGGATATTGAAAGCGTCAATGAAATTGTAAACCAAGAACAAACTGCATCTCTGAACATTCAGTACATATAAAACAGTATTTATTTACCACTTTACAAACTTAACATATAAAACATTTGTCAGAAACATGGAGAACTTATACCAGAAATAACCTTACAGTATTTTGGATGTGTCCCTTTCTGGATTAAATGAAGAAAACTAACAAAGAGCCTTGCAAAGGTCTGATTTTAGTGGGTGGTGGATGGGTTAAAACTGCTGTGGTTTGATCATGCCACATGGTTTAAATTGGTAATTGTGCTGTATTTTTAAACAGACTTTGATCTCAATATCAACTGTAGTGTGTGCTACTGGTGTATCAAAATATATTCTCTATTTTTAGACTTAATGTATTTACTAAAATGTCTGGGAAAGACAACAACAAAATTATATTGTTAGACAGCAAAAAACAACTTATTTAGATAATGCGGTATCCATCTTTATATGGAGTTTTTCTTTTATTGTCACTTGAAATTCACTTTTTGTCTCACTAAATATTATTTACTTACATGTAAGTAAATAAACAGTATTATGTGGTATAATGACATTCTGATTTGAAACATATTAGATTAGTGTTTTAAAGATTGTGGGTTTTCAATTTTATTACATATACAGTAAAACTTGTCCTGTGAGACAACTGTTATTAAAGAAAACCTGTTATGAGAGTTCAGGTTCTATCTGCAGAGATTTATTGATTGTATAGTTTTATGTGATTATGATTATGATTTTTAACATAGCCTTAGCAATTTTTCAGTCATATCGCAACAATGTCTGCAGTGAGGCGGCTTATAGTGATGTCTAGCACTGGGACATCATGCCGCAGACATATAGCATGATGTCCCACCCAGACACATAATCCTGACATCCAGGCCGACCACTTCTAATACTAAACTCTTAATGCTGAGCAACATGTGAGGCAGGTGTTAGTAACATGTTTGTAAGTTTTTGGTATGGTTTGGCCAGGGATCTAATCAACAACCTCCTGCTTCTGTGACAGATGCTCTAACCACTAGGCCACTGGAGCGGTGTATAGTTTTTATAACAAGTCATCAGGGAGCACCTGTCTTTCTCAACAGGTTAATATATTGTAGTTTAACTTATGTCCATTTCCTTGTAACTGATTGATGCATAAAATTTACAGAATATTCCAAATATCTAGAAGTTCATTTTTTTTACTCATATACTAAACAGAGTCTGTGAGTAAAGATCCTCCTTTTACTTATCTACTACACCGAGTCTGTGATTAAAGCTAATTTTTTTACTCATCGTCTCAACTGAGTCTGAAACTAAAGTTCATTATTTTACTCATCCACTCAACTCAGTCTGAAAGTAAAGGTCATTATTTTACTCATCCACTCAATTCAGTCTGAAACTAAAGGTCATCATTTTACTCATCCACTCAACTCAGTCTGTGAGTAAAGGTCAGACTGGTTAGGTATTTGAGATTTAACTCAATATCTGGGCAATTTGTGAACCCTGGATGCAACATGATCTCATGACTTCCTGCTATATTACCTTCGAGTTTGCACTGTTGGAGGGAGTCAGCCATCTTTTGTAATTTGACATACTTGATTAGGATTGTCCTAGTTTCTTTGCAACAAGTAACTAAAATACTTAAGATGTAACAGATGTTTAGAATTTTGGAATTCAATTCAATTCAATTCAATTCAATAACTCGTTCAGTTATCTGCTCTTCTAATTAGATCCACTGCAGCTCCATTCATTTACAGACCTACTGAGCTCTCGAAATATTTGGGATATATAGATCTTTATGCCATCAAGAGTTCTCCATTTCCGATTTGATTAAGTAGTAGTACTTTTTCTTTCCAATAATAGTGCATTATGTCTATATAGACTAGATGTCAAAGAAAGTAGAGAAAACCTGATGTGGATATGATTAGGACAAGAGGATTGGCGGACAAGCAATGGACATGGCACCATTGTGTATTCTCTTACGATATTCATCCCTCTGTAGATAATACAAAGACAAATACCTTGTACTTTTCATAAATCATGTGCCAGACCTTGTTCTGGGTGCCAAGTTCTGCTGCTATCTTGCCATCCTGAAATTTATAGTTACTGTAATAATTAGGTCTTCTAAACAACTTTTAACATGTCCTATAAATACATAAATGAACAAATCTATTAATATAAACAGTGATTTGAAAGAAATACAAATTTAATTAAATCTACAACAGCTTCATTGTCAAAATATAGCTTCTAATTAATTTCATGGATTCACATCTATCCTGTGTAATATGAAAGCTACCACCATAAATACTAAGTCAAATCTAATCCATCTGATACATGCTGAAGGCAGGAAGCAATGTAGTTAGGTGGCTAACATGAAACGGTCTAAACTAAAAAGCTCTCAACCCTACACATAAATCTGCCTAGGTCTCGCTAAATCAAGATGTCTATTTTCATGATTTGTTGTTGTTGTTCTTGTTGTAGTGTTTAACGCCATTTTTGAGCACACGATAGGCTATATATGGCGGCCAGTATTAATGGTGGAGGAAGAACCCAGAAAAACTCCCGAAAAGAATCACCAACCCATGAGAAGCTACTGGCAACCTTTCTCACATACCCACATTGGCTGAATCTGAAACTCGAATCCACGCAGACAGAGGTGAGATGGCAGTGATCCATAACAGAAAGTGCTTTAGACCACCCGGCCACACTTTTCATTATTTAATTCCACAGCTGAGTGATGATCAGTAAGTCTAAAATGAATATGCCAGGTTATTAGGTCAAACAGATGATTGGTTTAGCCTGAAATGTTACAGTGCTGAGCAATTCTTCTTCTGTCACCTTTGACCCCTAAGATCCCAGGATCAACAGCTTCTAATTCCTTATCCTAAGTGCAAGATATTTACAATGTTTGGTTCATGTAAGTGATGTAGAATTATTTGTTACTGTGCAGAAACCATTTTCTTCTTTCAGTCACAATGACCTTGAACTTTGACCTTGCCCCCATACAGATGGGCTTTCTCATAACACAAGTGCATGCTATACACAAGATTTGGTGAAGGAAATAGAAATGTGGTGGGTTTTACAACAAATTTTATTGTGTTTTTGAGGATTTCATATACATTATCTTTATATGTTGTACTTCTAAATACATTTTGCAAAGTTTCAAAATTTTATATTTAATGTTTTATTTTGCTGTACTTCATCTTTACATTCATTTGGAAGGGTTTATCTTCCAAACATTGTGTTTATGTGCATGTGTGACTTGGATTTTTAATGCAGCTTTAAAAATTTTTCAGTCACATTGCTACAATGGCTGCAGTGTGGCAGTTTATAATGATGTCTAGCACTGGGGTATCATGACGCAGAATTATATCATGAAGTCCCACCCAGTCACATTATCCTGACACCAGGCCTACCAGTCATCACACTAACATATTAATGCTGATCGCCTAACAAGGCAGCTGTTAGTACCATATTTATAAGTCTTTGGAATGACTCAGCCGGGGTTCAAACCCGAGACCTCATGCATCTAATGTCCACTAACCAACAGATTGGTCCTCTTAAAATTTTATGCAATTCTTAATACATTTTTTTACTTCACCTTTAGATGGCAATACAAAATCACTCTTACACTGAGGTGTCTTAAAGCTATTACTTTATACATATATACATGTCATCTAGCACTAATGTTATTAAGCAGAAACCATGACCCTGACCTTTTGACCTTTGCCTTGTGACTCCAGATGAAAAAGACGACACACCTTACTCCGATTGCAACCCATGCACAAAGAATGGTAACAGTTGATGGTGGAGAACTTGAGTATTGGTACAGAAATTAATTGGTAACAGACAGACAAATGGACAGACAATACCATAATAAAATATGCAATGTTATAGCAAGCGCATAAAAAAAGTATTCTCATTTGTAGGAAAGTGAACCTGGTAAAATATGAAATAAGTATCACTTATATTTCTTAGACATGATACTTTTTACTGGATTTGTAATTTCAATTTATGTATCTAAAAACTAAATCAACTAGTATTATGCTTGAATGATTTTTACAACTTTGTTTCTCAAAGTACCCAAGAAATACACAAGCATTTACACACAAACACATACTCAGACATACACACACACACACACAAAAAAGAAAATATAGGTAAAAAATTGAACATAATATGTATGATATGTTCTTTAACAGAAACAATGTTGCAATATACAAGCATTATCAAATCTGACTCTACTAGACCCATTAACTACCTATACAAGTTTCCAAACCCATAAATGACTTTAAAAGAGCCTTGTAAGAATTAACTGAAAGACATGACTTACTGAACTGAGTAGACATAGATAATTTTCAATTACACACAGATTTTTTATTTTTTTTAAAGGTTTAATGCCATTTTTCAGCACACGATAGGCTATACATGGCGGCAAGTATTATTGGTGGAGGAAGAACCCAGGAAAATCCTGGAAAGAACCACCAACCCATGAGAAGCTACTGGCAAGCTTTCTCACATAACTACATTAGCTGAATCTTAGACTCGAACCCATGCAGACAGAGGTGAGACAGCAGTGATCCATAACAGAAAGCACTTTAGTCCACTCGGCCACTCGGGGCGCCCACAGATTTTTCAAAAAACATACACGACAACATGAATTAGTAATACCAGAGTGCAGGCATTTATTATCAAGACTATCATGTTAAACTTACAGTCTGACACTATCTTGTCAGTAATTTCTTTACACAATGTCTCTTGAAATTCAATATGCAAATACCAGTAGCTTACAGACATATTTTGGAAAATTACCATTAATATGAAAGGTAACTAGCTTTCTTGTGCATTTCTCTCACTGTCTGATTTCAAACAGCATTAGTGTAAGTAGTTTATTTTGCATGCATTGTAAAAAAATCTGTGTAGCTGTTCCAAGTGATACACTGAGACTAGAAATATAGATAAATAGACTAAATATGGGTAAAGAAACTAGAAATATGGGTAAAGAGACTCTTTACCTTATTTTTGATATATGGATCTATTCCACAAGCCATCAAGTCTCCCACATGGCAACATTCATTCTGTAATGCTGTAACATGCAGTGCTGTATTCCCATGCTGTAAAGGAAATAGATTGAGAATATGTACTTTCTTATGTTGTCCCATAATCTTTGAACTGCAAAGCCACAAAATACAATATGTTGTGTTGCGTATCACACACCAAAAAATATATACAGTATTAATAGAGGAAAATACAATTTTCTTTCATTAGATACTCTAGTAAACTTGCTTCTAAATCAAAACTAAGTTGATTGAACTGACTTAGGAAAGCACCACTACTCCACTTCCATTCATAAGCGACCCTGCATACTCCACTCCCTCTCGTAAGTTCATTTCATAAGTGACCCTCCATACTCGACTTCCTCTCATAAGTTCCATTCATAAGCTACCCTGCATACTTGACTTCCTCTCATAAGTTCCATTCATAAGCAACCCTGCATACTCCACTCCCTCTCGTAAGTTCATTTCATAAGTGACCCTGCATACTCGACTTCCTCTCATAAGTTCCATTCATAAGCAACCCTGCATACTTGACTTCCTCTCATAAGTTCCATTCATAAGCAACCCTGCATTCTTGACTTCCTCTCGTAAGTTCCATTCATAAGCGACCCTGCATACTTGACTTCCTCTCATAAGTTCCATTCATAAGCGACCCTGCATACTTGACTTCCTCTCATAAGTTCCATTCATAAGCAACCCTGCATACTTGACTTCCTCTCATAAGTTCCATTAATAAGCGACCCTGCATACTTGACTTCCTCTCATAAGTTCCATTCATAAGCAACCCTGCATACTTGACTTCCTCTCATAAGTTCCATTCATAAGCGACCCTGCATACTTGACTTCCTCTCATAAGTTCCATTCATAAGCGACCCTGCATTCTTCACTTCCTCTCATAAGTTCCATTCATAAGCGACCCTGCATTCTCCACTTCTTCTCATAAGTTCCATTCATAAGCGACCCTGCATTCTCAACTTCCTCTTCTAAGTTCCATTCATAAGCAACCCTGCATACTCGACTTCCTCTCATAAGTTCCATTCATAAGCAACCCTGCATACTCGACTTCCTCTCATAAGTTCCATTCATAAGCGACCCTGCATACTTGACTTCCTCTCATAAGTTCCATTCATAAGCAACCCTGCATACTTGACTTCCTCTCATAAGTTCCATTCATAAGCGACCCTGCATACTTGACTTCCTCTCATAAGTTCCATTCATAAGCGACCCTGCATAATTGACTTCCTCTCATAAGTTCCATTCATAAGCAACCCTGCATTCTCCACTTCCTCTCATAAGTTCCATTCATAAGCGACCCTGCATTCTCCACTTCCTCTCATAAGTTCCATTCATAAGCGACCCTGCATACTCCACTTCCTCTCATAAATTCCATTCATAAGCGACCCTGCATTCTCCACTTCCTCTCATAAGTTCCATTCATAAGCAACCCTGCATTCTCCACTTCCTCTCATAAGTTCCATTCATAAGCGACCCTGCATTCTCCACTTCCTCTCATAAGTTCCATTCATAAGCGACCCTGCATTCTCCACTTCCTCTCATAAGTTCCATTCATAAGCGACCCTGCATTCTCCACTTCCTCTCATAAGTTCCATTCATAAGCGACCCTGCATTCTCCACTTCCTCTCATAAGTTCCATTCATAAGCGACCCTGCATTCTCAACTTCCTCTTCTAAGTTCCATTCATAAGCGACCCTGTAAACTCGACTTTCTCTCATAAGTTTACACTTGCTCCACAGCATACCCCGCCTATAATCCACTCCCTCTCACAAATTCATAGACATTTCAATTGAATTCATAATATGGGATGATCTAATCTGTTGTAAACTGTTACATGCTTGACATTTTGGTAAACTATTTCCCCCTATCCTACCATAAAGCAAGTTTGGCTGAGTACAGGCACCATGGATTGCTTGGAATATTACCCAGCCCTATGTACAATGTATAAACCACTGATAACATTCAATATATTAACCAACCTATGTACAATGTATAAACCACTGATAACATTCAATATATTAACCAACCTATGTAAAATATAAGAACCATTGATCACATGGAATGTTAACAACCTATGTACAATAAACCCTCCTGTACAGGGACCATGAATCACATGGCATATTACCCAATATGCATGAAATCATGGAACAGTATCCATTAATTAAGATGGATGCTAGTTTAATTTCTTCAATGAAGAAAATAAATTAGCGATTGGGAGAATGGATGCTGAAAGAGACAAAGTTATGGTTATAGGGTCTGCCTGGTTATAAAACTGCCCTTGTTCTGTGCAAGTTTATTAATCCCAGTGCTCACCAGGTTGTGAGTCCTATTATCAAACTCACCCTGTTCTGTGCATGGATATCAATCCCAGTGTTCACCAGGTTGTAGAACACACTGGGCCGATACATTGTAGAAATGAAGTGGATGTACGTGTTTCCCTTCTGAAAAAAAAATAAGGTTGATAATATGTTTTCCCAAGTCTTAAAATTTCTCGAATAATTCATAAAACTAATAAACATCTCTTATTGGATGACAATTCTCTTTTCTGTTATATTTCTAAAAATAGTTAATTTTTAACTGGCACCACTTAACTTGTTTTCTCCTTACATCAAAAGTAAAATTAAATTAATTTAATTTAAATGCCTCAAGTACAGAAGTAAAATCAAATTAATTTAATTTAAATGCCTCTTTGGTCTCATTGTACATGTCATTATTTATTTTCATCTGTGCAAATATTCATAGAAATATTTTATTACTAATAATATTTTAATATTCTTCCAAAGGCTCTGGTGGTCTTGTGGTTATAGTGTCCATCTCAGATTTGGAAGGTTGTGGGTTTGATCCCTCGCTGAGTCATACCAAAGACTTTTATAAATGGTACTAATAAAAGCCTCGTTTGGCGTTTAGCATTAAGAGATTCATGATAGGACTGGTCAGCCTTGTGTCAAAATTATGTGACTGGGCATGAAATGAAGTACATGTCTGCAGCATGATGCCCAGGTGCTAGACACCACTATAAACTGCCAATGTGCAGTCATTGTACTGATATAACTGCAAAATTGTTAAAGCTACATTAAAAATCCAAATCACATCACAATCATTGAGTATTGTTCACCGAATAGTTCAAACAGAAAAGTAATTTTGATTCTTTCTGAATGGCTTGATTTAGTACCAAAGATTGGAATAAAATAGTATAGACAATAATGTACTGTAATTAAGACAGTAATTATAAGTATAGACAATAATGTACTGTAATTAAGACAGTAATTATAAGTATAGACAATAATGTACTGTAATTAAGACAGTAATTATAAGTATAGACAATAATGTACTGTAATTAAGACAGTAATTATAAGTATAGACAATAATGTACTGTAATTAAGACAATAATTACAAGTATAGACAATAATGTACTGTAATTAAGACAGTAATTATAAGTGTGCTTACCCTGTCTTTATTTAGGATATCCTCTCCACTCTTTATCAGACCTTTTAGTAAATGAACATCCCCATTAACTATGGCTTGACCAATTGGGGTCTGAAACAAAGATAAAACAGATGTAAGGAATAAAATGAAAAGGAAACAACAAAAATTACCAAATGCACTCAATTTTAAGTCCAACTACAAAGATCCTGATTTTCTATAATGTGCCATCAGATCAGGGTCTATGTTGTTTTCGTTCTACTATTTACTCCTAAGAAACTGCAAAGAACCATATCTGCTATAATTTCATTATGCGACATCAGTACTGGGTCTGTTGTAGTTTGTACAGTACTGGGTCTGTGTAGTTTGTACAGTACTGGGTCTGTGTAGTTTGTGCAGTACTGGGTCTGTGCAGTTTGCAGTTGGATCTGACTTATTAGTGAGAATTTATGGTACTGCTGCTTTGTCAGAATGAGACTTAGTCAATGTGGGGGGTTTTGTTATGTAGAAAAGAAATACAGATAATAGTAAACACTTTCTGAAATTCAGAAAATGGTGTCAAGAAAATCAGTTTGTCATTTATAGTCATATAACCAGCATACTTCTAACACTAACTTCTATGAGCAAAATTCAGTCAAATATAACACATGTATTGAAAATTCACAACTTTCAGTGGATTTCTTTTTAGAGGTGGGGGTGGTATCAATTTTTTTTAATTTCAATTTTTCATGGGGTAGCAATTTAAGGGGTATAAATTTGAGTGAATTTCTATTTTATGTTGGTTACGAATTTTAGTGGAATTTTATTTGATTTCATGGTGGCCACAAACAACAAACTAAAACATTCAATACAAATTATGTTTCTGTAAATATCTTAATTTTCAAAACTCCTTCTCCAATCACCGCTCTGGTGGCCTAGTAGTTAGAGTGTTTGCAGTGGAAATGTTAGGTCATGGGTTCTATTCCCTGCCTAGTCATACCAAAGAGAAAATTGTTACTAACAGCTGCCTCGCTTGGTGCTCAGCTTTAAGAGGTTAGTGTTAGGACTGGTTGGCCTGGTGTCAGGACAATGTGACAGGGTGGGGACATCATGCTACATGTCTGCAGCATGATGCCCCAGTGCTAGACATCACGATAAACTGCCTCACTGCAGACATCGTAGTGATATGACTGAAAAATTGTTAAAGCTATGTTAAAAATTCCAATCACACACTTACATATACACACCTTCTTCAACCCATAAATCTAAGTACCTATATGTTAATAAATCACAAAACCATAAAAACTTATTCCGACCAGAAGATTATTCATTCAGAGCAAAATGAAATTTTACCTGTCATACATTGGGAATATAGTGTACATCATGTTGCTGTGTTTTTTGGATGGACTGGAAACACATAAAGTTATAGTTTACTTGCAATATACTGGAAAAAAAATCAGACTGGATGAAACATCTATATACTATACTAGAATTAAACCAATTCTTAACTTAGCCTATTAACATATAATGATCTATACCAGCAATACACATCATAAACTGAAAACATGTACTGGTGGTGTGTCAGCAAGACAGTGCATTGATTATTACCTTAAAGCATACACTGGTGAAACCATATATTCTTGGTATAATAGTGTTTACTGGTCATTAAATGAAACCATATACTGGTAACATATCAGAATGCATTGATCATGATATTAAACAATATATTACTGATATACCAACATGGACTTGTCATGAACTGAAATGGTTACCATATATTGGTGCCATACCAACATGGACTGGTCATAAACTGAAATGGTTACCATATACTGGTGACATACAAACATGGACTGGTCATGAACTGAAATGGTTACCATATACTGATGACATACCAACATGGACTGGTCATGAACTGAAATGGTTACCATATATTGGTGACATACCAACATGGACTGGTCATGAACTGAAATGGTTACCATATACCGGTACTGGTGACATACCAACATGGACTGGTCATGAACTGAAATGGTTACCATATATTGGTGACATACCAACATGGACTGGTCATGAACTGAAATGGTTACCATATACTGGTGACATACAAACATGGACTGGTCATGAACTGAAATGGTTACCATATACTAATGACATACCAACATGGACTGGTCATGAACTGAAATGGTTACCATATATTTGTGATATACCAACATGGACTGGTCATGAACTAAAATGGTTAACATATACTGATGACATACCAACATGTACTGGTCATGAACTGAAATGGTTACCATACACCGGTACTGGTGACATACCAACATGGACTGGTCATGAACTAAAATGGTTAACATATACTGGTGACATACCAACATGGACTGGTCATGGACTGAAATGGTTACCATATATTGGTGACATACCAACATGGACTGGTCATGAACTGAAACCTTACTCTGCTGGTATACCAGAAAGACAGTGTACTGATTATGACCTGAGAGCATATACTGATGAAACAATTTATTGTAGGTATAACAGTGTGTACTGGTTATGATCTGAACCATATACTGGTGGTATAATAATAGTGGACTTGTACAGCACCTGATTTTTAGAAACACTAGCCACTTTACAATATTAGATGTCACAAAAAGCATATACAATGACAAGATTACAAACACAAACACCATGAAATTAAAAAACAAAATAAAGATTTTAGGTTTAGATGTTATGTATTAGTTTGGTTCTACTGATTAAACAGAAGTTTCTCTTAGCAGCACACAGATGGAGGACTAGGGACTGATATATTGATGTGGCAAATGATGCAGAGGTGTTCTGATGCAAATTCATGGGAAACCAATTAAGACTTTAGAATAATAGCATCAGGTGTATGAAGAATACAGTCTAAAATTAGAATAGTAGCATCAGATGTATGAAGAATCCAGTCTAAAATTAAAATAATAGCAACAGGTGTATGAAGAATCCAGTCTAAAATTAGAATAATAGCATCAGGTGTATGAAGAATCCAGTCTAAAATTAGAATAATAGCATCAGGGGTATGACAAATCCAGTCTCAAATTAGAATAATAGCATCAGGTGTATGAAGAATCCAGTTTAAAATTAGAATAATTGCATCAGGTGTATGAAGAATCCAGTCAACAATTAGAATAATAGCATCAGGTGTATGAAGAATTCAGTCTAAAATTAGAATAATAGCATTATGTGTATGAAGAATCCGGTCTAAAATATGACCATGTGTATTGGTGGGTTGGAAAACTGACTCTCTCAGGTTGAAAATATGAATAGATTCTGGGAGTTTTGATGTGTATTGACTTTCACGACAGTCAATGTGAAAAATGAAATTCCAAGAATAATCAGCTTGAGACCTATAGAATTACCATACTCTGAAAGGTTAGAAAACGTCCAAAAAGAGATTCAGTCAGATTGTGTCTTCAACTAGGAGGAGGGCAAATAGAGGCAAAAAAATATGGACTGATTTTTATTCAATTGTGAGTGAGGTTTGGACCAGTTTAAATGATGTGTGTTTGAAATTGAAAGTTGTAATGTGCTTAAGTGAATTATGAAGTTCTTTGTGATATCAGCAATTCCACCTCTACGGGAGTGATGTGGAAACAACTTGATGAAGTAACCAGAGGGTGTTTGACCACACAATTTGGCTATCACCTGCCATTTACATTTAAGTAAAGGTGAATGTAGTCTCCTGTTCCGACATGATTTTGGATTTCCATAAAAAAAGCTGATCAAATTTTAAGGGGGCCTGGGGTCTTCCCCCAACAGGGTCTCAAAGGGCAGTGCCCCTGATTTAAAGGTGTAGAAAGCCTAAGACCCTGGCCAAAAACACATTTTACATTTATAAAAAACTGCTTCTGGTGCAACTTATGATCATTAAAATAATTTAACCAAAATACATGTAATCATTTGAAAACTTACATAACTTAAAAAAATTGTTCAGCTTGACTTCTGAGCCATGAATGGCTGAGTGGTCTAAAGTGTTCACCATTGCAGATTACTGCCATCTCACCTCTGTCTGTGTGGGCTTGAGTCTCTGGCTCGACCAATGTGGGTACATGAGAAAGTTTGCCAGTAGCTTATCGTGAGACAGTGGTTCTTTCTGGTGTTTTCCTATTTCTTCCTCCACCATTTATGCTCACCACCATGTATAGCCTATCCTGTACTGAAAATGGCATCAAGCCATATAACAACAACAACAATCAACTTGACTTTAATTATTTCACAGTATTTATTGTCACATGAATTCGTTCTCCAATACTAATGATTCTTAAGTCATTTCATTTGTATCATTATAAAGTCACAATAATTTTTGAAGCAAATATATACTTCTCTCATTTCAAAACAAATCTGTAAAATCTATGTTCATCAAACTAAATTTAAAAATTCCCATAATTCACTTTTTATCTGTTGATATGCCAGTCAAGCTCTTTTTGGCAAAGATTTCTTTAGCCTTCCCTTTTGTCACCAGTGACTTTAATTTAGCTCAATGTGCAATTGTTTCATTTAATCCACAATGAAAGCTTTTTTCCTTTCAAGCTGGTGCATGTATTGGCAGCTTGCAATGTGCATATGCTGACCGGACTACATCGGATTCTGCTCTCTCAAGCAAAAAATCTTTCTTCTTATAGTAATTAATTACACTTTTACCAGATGCCTTCTGAGCTTCAATATTTCTGCATGCAGCTTCTTTTGCAGGTGCTCTTTTAAACTCTTCCAACCGTGATTACCATAATTCTTATTCAGATCTTTCTTGCAGAGGTCACAAAATGCCAGCGTTGAGTTTTCTTATAAACTTACCAACTAAATTTCATCAAATTTTTTCTCCAGCCATTCTCATTTCTTATAAGTTATTTTAAACCTTTATGTAAACTTTTTGTGTCCTGCTTTATCTCAACAACTTGGGACACCATATTTTGCAACCATGCTTCTTCTTTCCATAGTCACCAGTTTTCTTTACAGGCAGATTCACTGGATGAATTTAAACCTTTGAATAAATCAGATTACTCTTTACAAGAACCATGTGCTAACTAATATATGGAATGAATAATTTACAAGGATCATTGCGGAATGGGATCGAACATATTGTTTTTCTTTAAATGGATCAATAATAATACAAAAAATGGACTAAAGCAAGAAAAATATGATTCAAGATAGGAGAAAAGTGGAATTTCGCTTTACAATGGAGAAAAATTATGTCTGCATGTTGTCAAATCTAGTTGACAACATTATATCAAGTTCCAATGAGTTGCTATTAAATGCAATTAATCAGGGTATATCATAGTGTGACTGGCAAGTATAACCTGAAGACAACATGTGCAAAACAAGACAGTTGTAATACAACAGAAAAAAAGTGAGTGTCCAACAACTCACTCCCATTAAAACAAGCAAATGAACAAACAGAAGAGCCAATGCAGGATGAAATGACCAAATTAGAATGCATATGAACATAGTCAACAAGCACATACATATGATGTGAAAAACCCAAGATATCTGTTGCAAGCCTGCTAATTAATTGAGGCCATCTTGAGTCATATACCAGCAAATTAAACTACATACTAGATACATGCTTTGTTTATTGAACGCTTTGAAATATAAATTAAATGGAAATAAACTAGATTTCTTTTCCATGATAAATATGAGACATTTTTATGGAAATTTCAAATTTAATATTAAATTAATTTCAACGGAATTTGCTTTTTGATACAAATGTTACAATGTCTTTAAATAAAATCCTATATTTTCAAAGCAAAAGAAAACCTAACTATTCTGTTCTTCATATGATTTTAGAATTTACCTTTGCCAGATCCCACATTTCACCTGCCATGATGCACTTATAATTCTTGCTGAAAAAAAAAAAAAACATTCATAGAAAGAATTACCATGTAATATTCTGGGTATATTTGCCAAGATGCAAAATTAATAAAATTAGGTGTCTGCAAACAGTGTAAAATTGAAAATAAGAAATTTGGCTTTTCTTTCCATATAAACTGCATTAAATAAACTGCTAAATATTGAGAAACTTATTAATAACTGTTTTAATTGGAATTTTCATACTGACGTTTATTTAGTCAACTGTAAGTCTACCCTGGAAAGTTGTGACATACTGACATGCATATGCCAAGATCTCTACAATTGCAGTACTCTAAAATCATAGTACTTTAAAATCACAGCACTTTGGCAGCTGTAAGTTCACAACCTAAAGGCATATTACATAATTTAGTATTTGTTATCTGAAGATTTGTGAAGGAATTCAGTTAAATCAAATCTTCATTATTTTCTAATTTGTGACATCTGAACTCTGAACTCTGATCCAAGCCTTTAGTGTTTTCTCTAGCTTTCTGAGAAATGATATCATACTGGCCTCCAGTGTCCAGTTTGTGGGGGCCCTTCTAGTAGTTAATGGGCCCAGGCTATTATCTGATAATTATGTCACCACAATTATAACATCTACATGAATTTCCTTTAAATTACTGCAGTAAAAATCCTCACTATAGAGTTCTAATTAAGACTATAAATTACTATTAAATTATTATCATTATTCTAAACAGAATTTTTTAATTTATTTATTTAATAATTAATTTTAAAATATAAATTCTTGTTCAACAATTTAACAATAAAGTACAAGTAGTTTTACTAAAGTCTATTTCTTCATGATTGTTGAGTGATCTACAACAATATAGTCACAAAAATTCCAGACAAAACTTTATTGACAGCATTGAAATTATTTAAATGAAGACTGGTTCTCAAATGTGTCAAGAAAAGCAGAAATAAATGTCCAGCCATTCTTAATAATGAAGATAATTCAAAATTTGTAAATTACATGTTACTTTTATTCTGACATCATAGTGTATGACAGCTGTCACTGTCACCATCTAGCAATGTCAACATACTTGAACAATTGATTTTTGATTTTATTGTATTTATTTCTTGGGGTGTTTATATCTTCTAAGGCAGTGGTTCCCAATGAATCTAAATCTACATGTAACCAAATTTGAAGGGAGCATGAATGTGCAATTATTAAAATATGGGAATTGATGGATAAATTTTTTAAAAGTTAATAAGTGATTCTCATTCTGTTCTAAGGAATACTGATCAGCTGGGAATGAAATAAAGGGAAATCTATGTACAAGCAAATCCTAATAAAGACACCCGTAGCTTAAATACAAATTACAGATGACAGGCCTATATGACAGGCCTTTACTACAGATGACAGGCCTATATGACAGATGACAGGCCTATATGACAGGCCTATACTACTTGCATAGCTTGTACTTTCAGCAATTACATGATGTGAAAAGAGATATGGATTTAATTAGCAAGTCCCCCTCTTATACAACAACCACTTTTGCACTGGGAAAGTGGTCTACTAACACAGCTGGCATTTCCAGAGGGGTGCGTGGGTGGGCTATATTTGTGAAAAGTTTGTGTATGAAATGAGAAAGTTTAATAACATGTTTTTTCTTATATTTTGCTAATTGTTCAGTACTGCAACTTAATTATGCGGATGAAAACTTTTGTAGAATCAACAAATTGCTTTGCTTATAAAGGAACTGATACATGAACTGTCACATGATATTTTGGTCTGGTACCCTGGTTAGTTCAAAGTTAAATCTCTGTGTTAAGCTTCAAAATCTATATTTTTCCTATCTGACCATGTTAAGATCATGACATGAAGATCCAGTTGTAATCATCAAAGAAAAAGACCTAATGCTGTGTAAAACCCAACACTCTATCACAACATTGTTGACCCATTTCCTGTAAACATTGATGATATAATATTAATCTTAAAAATACATGTACTTTAAAAAACATCTAAAAATAAAAACCTGAGAATGGGTATAAATAATCATATTAGCTACCATACCATATGAATTAAATATGTTTTGGACACATATTAAAATAAAACACAAACTCGTCGGTGAAGTGTGGCCGAAAAAAGTGGGTGGCGGCTGGACAGGGGGCTGTTCGTGTGGGTGAAAACTCTGTTGGATATTTTATTTATATTTGCAATGTTACGGGACAAATATTAGTTAAAAATGATAAAATAACCTGCATTTTATATGCGAGTACAAGTATTATCAAAGATTTCATTGTACTTTACTAATAAACGTCTGACTCCTATGCCTCAGTGACGGTGAGGTTACGACATTTTTACAAGGGTGTATGTTGATCCAGGCAAAGAGAATAAACGCCAAGTAAATGTATGCGAAATCGAAGAAAACAATGACACTCTTTATTAAAATAGTTATAATTGAACGCCTGCATAACCTGTATGACTTGCAAAATGAAACACATCCTTATCGAAAACATGTTTCACAATTACAAGTCGGGTACCGTACATTTTTGCTTGTATGATGTGATACGTAATACTTTCCTCACATCTTTTTACCTTCTCTTTCATCACAATCAGTTAAAATCGATCAAAACGCTTCATATATGAACATAACATTCAATCAAATACTTTAGAACCAAAACATCTGGTTAAATATTCAAACGTGATCATCAAAACATCCTTCCTTCGCCGCCATATTGTAACTAATCCAAACAAAAATGGATGTGCTTGATTTCTTTTTGGTGAGGTTTGTACCTTCTAGTGTTCCGACCAATCAAGTGCCACTATGAAGAGTTCCGGACAATATGTTTCCTATCATTGTCAACTGTATATATGTATGAGGTGTAATGACAAACGCACAACGACATCAGTCATTTACCAATGTAGTTAATGCAAAAAAGTTTTTGGGTTGTCTACTTTCTTTCTTTCTTTCTTTCTTTCTTTCTTTCTTTCTTTCTTTCTTTCTTTCTTTCTTTCTTTCTTTCTTTCTTTCTTTCTTTCTTTCTTTCTTTCTTTCTCTATGGGTTAGGTGATGGACTACATCAGTGCTCCATTATTCAGGTTGTGCTTGCTACTAACTGTTGAGGTGTACCTCTGCTGAGTTGAAAATTTTCAAAAACTTTTATGTTTTTGTACCCCCACCCCTAAGATTGTGGGTATTTCGTAAAACCCCAAAAGAGTTTAACAAAGTTATTTAGATATATTTTGGAATGGGGTGTATTTATTTCCAATAATTTAGCAAGGATAGTACTTGTTAGGGTTCGTGGTTGCAGGTTCCCCAATTTTATTTCATCGGTGTCCGTAAAGATTAAGTTATTAAGGGTTGTACTCCTTTCCACTGACATAAATTCCAAAGGCTTGTTTTCTTCTCCCATATTTTATTTAGTGATCTTTGCGAAGAAATCTTCCTACTGTCCAGTCAATATCTGAAGTGTGAGTGGGTCATCTTGTGTTCTGCTGGAATTCCTCTCTTTAGCCACGATTTTCTCAAAATGGCTCCACGAAGCTGTTTCTGCTATTATAACAGGGCCTTATTTAAATACTGTATACGAGGCTTTGAAATAAAAGTCCTCAATGTAAGCGTTCAGTTAGTACAAAATATTGGTACAGTCTATTGACATTTGCATGTTTTTCATACCCGGTACACATAAGGCGTCTCTTATTTCGCTATTTCCCCTCAACGAAATTCGTCAGGGTTTCCTTCCTAGGTGGCCTATATCCTATAGAGATACAATATCAATGAAAGGTTAATATCAAAACTGAACAAAGAGTGGACGTAATGCCCCAAATGTAAACATACGGCTTGTTCTGTTCTACATCCTCTTTTTAGTCGGGAGTTTCTCGAAATCAACACGACGAACTTAAACGCGCCCGGTCTATAAATAAGGTTTTTCTAATTAATGCGTCACCACAAATGTCACAACTACAGATTTATGCCACAACTTTACAAATGCATGGTTTATCATTACATTTCCTTATCGTAGCGTCACAATTTGACAATGTGAAAATATACAACTGAAACATCAAATAAGGGGAACTCTTCTACGTGCGCTACCACAGGCCACTCAACTCATAATTTTAAACTCATTTCGCCTATGACCTTATACTATATTTACCATGTTAGCAGCACCACAAGGCGTCTCCAGACAACGGAGCAGTCCCTTTTAAATAAATCCTTTGTGAAATTTACCAGTGCCCCATCACAAATGCTGCATATCGGCTCATATAATAGATATGTTATGAGAAAAAAGTTCGCAGTCACTTGCTATGAATGTTTTTGTTATTTATATTGTGATTAACTTTCTTCTCATTTCTTGCTATGAGAAGGAATTACTCGTAAGTTAAGGAGCGTCAATATCCATGAGAGAGAGAGAGAGAGAGAGAGAGAGAGAGAGAGAGAGAGAGAGAGAAAAGAACGAGTTCAGGCTCTCTTAAAAGAGTGTCGCCACGATGATAAGATACAGCTACATCTGGAATGAGAAGTCAAACATCTATTTTCTGCTGATACGGAAAAACTTTATTTAAATAATCAACACACATATATCACTACATTCTAGAAACATATCTAAAAACTTTATAATAAAAATTCATGAAATACATATTACATTTTCCTTATTAAGCTTTCCAACTTCATTTATTCGTATAACTTCTGCATTTTAGAATATTGTACAAATAGTTAATTCTCAATCAATTTCAAGACAGCCAAAGTATAAAATGTAATAACTGTAATTAATGCAACAATTAATTTAAAGAAATGCATTTTACTTATTTTAAAATAGAATATTGATTTAGAATATATTGCTAGATATTATTCTTCTTGCTTAAAGAATACTTTATTTCAACATTAAATCTAAACATGAAGTTGGTAGCAATTCAACTTTTATAATAAAAATTACATAAATATAATTAAACATGAATTCTTTAAAACATTAAAGATTCTATTACAATATATTATAAATAAAAGAATTTAGTAGCAATGTTTCAAACAAAACAATTTTACCATTAAAATCTCAAACATTAAAAATACCTATTTCTAAAAGAAGTTACGACATATACAGTTCTAACCTGGACTGATGTAACCTAGAAGTTCTAGCTGATCGGAGAAATGGCATGTATAATGTTTTTTTGTTATACAATTACACACAGCACTGTACATTAGCAAAGCTCAGTTATTTTTACCGGTCCTATGCAGTATGGCTATATACATTGCCTTTTTTTTTTTTACTTGCGCAGCAACCGTTTCTATTCTATATAGTTGTGCTTGAAATACAAATGAAATTACTCTTAATATATTTTATTACTTACTTTAATATAAATGAATAAAACATTACTTTAATACAATTTAAAGAAAAGGGCAATCTTATTAATTTTACTAAAAAACCTATCCTAACAGATACACACAGTTAGATTTTAATATAGAATACTCAGCAGCCGGAATGCTTATGCGATTTTGGCCTGCCCTCATTGCAATATGTGATGTTTGCCCCTAATTTGGCTAATTATTAGGGCTGAGGACTATTTCCCCAACACCGACTTCCCAAAATCAAACATGTAATCACGAAAATCTAAGAAATCCTGAAAATACAGAGCTACATATATATGCTAATGGCGGATACTCCAATTTTATTACAATATTAAATATGGGACCATGTTAAAATTCTGTAAAGAGGGTAAGTAATATCCCAAAATATATAACGTGATATACAGTATCACGTCATATGTTGCGCTCGACTTGCTTTATCTTCTAGCCGAGCATGTTTCGATGTTGACGTGTTTTTATCTACTTTTTCCAAATATTATTTCGATAAAATCCTAGAGACTTTGAATCAAACTCCCCTTTTCAAAGGTGCAATTGGTTACAAGCTTGATATAATATATCAACATTTAAGGTTCTTTTTCAATCCTGGTACCCATTAAAAAAAAACCTTGTTATGTTGTTTCCTATCGACGATATTCGTCAGGACTCCTTCGTGGGTTGAATCTGTCGCATAGAGATAATATATCCAAGAAGTCCTATTGTCAGAACTCTTTAAAGAGAAGGCGTAGAGGTCCAACTGTAAACGTAAGATCTAATCTTCCCATTGCATGTGTTGTGTCCGACTTTATTTATATATCTTCATTTAAGTCGAAATCGTCTCCATGAATTTTCCTATAACGTTTCCTACTGTTGTGACGGGTCACTCTCTACTCACTTTCCAACAGCGGATGAAATTAAAATCTTCTAAGTAAGATTCAGACATCGCAAAGTTTGGAAACAACATGATCATAGATTGTAAGGGTCTTTAAAAATGCTGGTGTCCGTAAATATTCTCTCACTTTTCGTCTTGCGTTAGACAAACACCGTCAGTCATGCATCTGACAATCAAATATATCTCTGCATTTAAGATATCAAACAATGATTTTGTATTTTAAATTAACTTAAACAATTTTCTAGCCGTATCGTTACTTTGTCTACAGTGAGACAGTTTATAGAGATGTGTAGCATACGGGCATCATATCCCACCCAGTTACATTATTCCGACACCAGGTCAACCTGTCCTAACACCTTTGAATGCTGAATGTCTTTTATAAGACTCGATCGTATTTCGAACTCGCGATCTCTCACATTCACGGTGGACGCTCTAACCACATAGGCCACATAAGCGGTCGAAGATACTTCGATAAAATAATGTACAAGGGAAATCACTTTACAAAGATAGATCATTTGCTTACCACGTATATTTGAAGGAAATTGATGCTCAACAATTGCTACATTAAATGTCAAGGATGGAAATGATGGAATGACACAGGCACTTACACACAAAACCATGAAAGAAACGCAATTGCCAAAAAGGACGAAAATTGCTGAGACGGTCGTAAATGATCGTGATTGACCTGATGAAGAAGCATGTAAATGACCGTCACAAACATGAATGTCGCGTTTCCCTTCTCACGATTGCGTAAGTCAGTGGGACAAAGAAATGGTTAGAAGCCATGTATATATGTTAGACAAATCGGCTATGGTTGGTCCTCTTCGTAAAGATACGAGAACCCAGCTTTGTTGGGTGTGACAAGTCGCACGTGGATGTTGAATGCTTTATTTTTTAATAACAAAGGACCATTATAGGCGTCGTCAATCTCACCACGTTAGTAGACGGCCCGAGGACAATTTCTGCTAATTGAATAGAACAGGGTATAATCGATATCCAATCAGAATTGACAGAGGGTGTGGTCACCATTTCAATCCGAAATTAATTTAGTATTTTCGATTTTGGAACTTAGTAATTACCAATCATCGTGCTGGAAAGTTATAAAGAAATACTCAGGGGAAGCCACTCGTAATTTGGCGGGGAAAATTAGGAAATTCTAAGAAAGACAAAGCTTCGTAAAAGTCAGTAAGTTATTTGCTCGATTGTTGCTGAATATTACGGTATAGTAATTGTAATTATGTGCATGTCATTACAGAATGTTCTTTAGTTTGTTTTTTATACTATTCTTAGTAATAGACAGTTGATTGGGTTGATCTACTCTCCGTAAGTTTACGAGCTTTAAAAATCTTTTTCAGATGACAACATAAGAATTGGAAATGGATGGAGTGGATGACAGAAAGTGTGTCCGAGGGATCGTTCTATTTTTAGAATTAAGGACACTTATTTTATCATCAATGAGTGGTTCACAGATTTCAAAATAAGATGATGTTATAAACGTTGATGCGAACAATTTTCCATAAGATTTGCTAGGTGTCGCTTAACGAAATTTGATAATGTTAGTGGATCCAGAGGAAGGTCTTGATATGTTTATCTAGCCAAATGGTAATTTGATTTTATGTTGTGACTGTATCCCCGCTTAATAGACTTTATCTCACGATTGATGGTGTGCCCCCATATACATGCTGCAGATAAATACTTTCTTGACATGTGCTATCACTTATTTTATTTAATAGTGTAGCTAACTATATAAATGGATTGATGGTTTGTCCTTGGCTGTATTGTTTACATGGGGGTCGCCTATTTACTTATTTCATTTTTATATTGTGGTTGACTAAATATACGTTCCTCCTAAATAAAATTTAAATTTCTATTAAAAATGTACCCCACCAATTCTTACAATAGGTGCTGTACTTGAATATTTGTTTCATTTTCCTCATAGTTTACATTGAGTTCGGTATGTTTTCTCTTGTACATTGTTTCATTTTCCCCATAGTTTACATTGAGTTCGGTATGTTTTCTCTTGTACATTGTTTCATTTTCCCCATAGTTTATATTGAGTTCGGTATGTTTTCTCTTGTACATTGTTTCATTTTCCCCATAGTTTACATTGAGTTCGGTATGTTTTCTCTTGTACATTGTTTAATTTGGAGTTTAATATGTGCCTCGCCACATGATTGTATTTTATATTGGGGCCACTGTGTACCTGTATCTGTTTACAAGGGGGTTGACGGTGCACTCCGTCCATTTTTTTTTAAATTGCATGGGGGTTGACTGTGCACCGCGTCCAATTTTGTTTAAATTGCAAGGGGGTTGACGGTGCACCGCGTCCAATTTTGTTTCAATTGCAAGGGGGTTGACGGTGCACCGCGTCCAATTTTGTTTAAATTATGTTGAAAGTGTGTTCCCATTTTACATCCACTGCATTGAGATTTTCGTGTTTATTCCCCGAACTAGCCCATGTATCTATATTTTTTGCATTGATTTCGTATGTTGTTTATGTCGTATTCACTGCAAGTTAACACCGTATATTCAGACGTGATATATGCCACACAAAACAAGAGATGCAAGTGCTTCCACATTTTTATTTCACATTGTGGCTTACTGCTTGCCTTCCCTTAGCATAATTTCCATCCTAAATAATGGTATATGCTAGACTAGATTGTTTACATTGGGGTTGACAATTTGTCCTCGCCTACATTGATTACTTTAGGGTGAACATTTGCTGTAACCTAAATTGTTTACATTGTGGTTGACCATTGTTTAAACTGATGTTGATTATACCCTCATTTATTCATTGTTTAATTTGAGGTTGACTGTGTTGTACATTAACTTACATTGTTTGAACTAGGATTGAATATACATCCACATATATGCTTTAAATGGCTTGACTTTGTACAAGAATATAACACTCTTTTCAATGAGGTCGATGCTACGTGACAACCCCCCCCCCCTTCCATTTGACATCTTTTTCGCTTGCGTCGACGCTACGTGTGCTCCCACACAACTTGAAATATGTTCCTTTGGGGTCGACGCTCGCTGTGCAACCACGCAATTTTAAGTCATTTTTACCGAGGTCCACTCTACGTGTGCCGTAACACAACTTTAATTCTTTTTATTGATGTTGATGCTACGTTTGACCTCACATAATTTTAACTGTAATCAGTGTGTCACAACCTACATTGTTTTCACTAGGGTTACTGTATGTTCCTATTTATTTTGTTTACATTGGGATTGATGGGTACTTACGGGGTTAACCTTCTACAACAGCAAATTATCAAATATAAATTTGTATATATCATGCAAATATATATTTGTATTTCAATTTCACAATTACCAGCTTTATTTTGATATCAATTAGCTGTATCACAAGCCGTGACTTCATTCTAGTATAACGTTGACTGTATGCCAGAGCATGGTAAATACCTAACAATATTCATATATCATTGACTCTGTTTCCATGAGCAAATCGTCTGTTCCAATTGCATATTGCATATTCTTTCTACCCATAACTTTACATCCGATGTGTAAAGTTAACTGCTTTGTCTTAGTCATGTCATTGTGCATTCCCATCGTAAGCATTGCCTTAGCTGTCACCGTGCCTTGTGTATTCTCATATGCATTGCCTTAGCTGTCACCGTGCCTTGTGTACTCTCATATGCATTGCCTTAGCTGTCACCGTGCCTTGTGCATTCTCATATGCATTGCCTTAGCTGTCACCGTGCCTTGTGTATTCTCATATGCATTGCCTTAGCCATATCACCTTGTACTCTACATTCCCATCGTACAAAGAGATATTTGAGATTCCAAATTCTTTGTTTGTGATCAACGTTATGCATGCCATTCAATGGAAATTGATTCAAACCTGTTTGAAAAAGGTTGGTTTACATGTTCATGCACATTTCATCAATACTGTGCTTTCCTAGTTAAAAATTGTGGTACAAACTGCCTTGGCTAAAATATGAAAATTCGACTTGGTGATTTAGACTCTTTTCAGTGTTGTGCAAATTTATTTTATTGACAGGTAAAACTTTGATAAATTTCAAATATACTTTCTTTGATACTGATATTTAATTTCTAGAAATCAATTTTAAAACGGTTTTGGCGATTTTTATCTCTGGTTTGTTGCTATTACCACGTCTTCAGTTTCAGTTGCTGTTTTTTAAAGCCATTATCGTAATTTCTCGCTTCTGTTTCTGTGCAGATATTTGTTCGTATTACTTATATACGTCTATCTTTTTTCTTAATTTCAGTCATGGTTATTCCCGTGTTCATTTCTGTCTTCTTTGTATTCGTTCTTTATGTCTGTTATTTCTGTCATTTCTTTGTCGATAATTTTTTGTTTCATTTCCCTCAATCATTTCCGTGCATGTTCATCAACTTCGTTATTTTTTTCACCGTCATTTCTGTGCACATATAATTTATGTCTTGATCATTGGTCATTACCGTCTTGATAATTTATATCTCGTTCATTGTGATGTTACCGATAGTTATGCCACCACTGTGGTAGGTGTGTTATGTTATTGTGGTAGGTGTGTTATTATGGTAGGTGTGTTATTGTGGTAGGTGTGTTATTATGGTAGGTGTGTTATTATTGTTGGTGTGTTATTGTGGTAGGTGTGTTATTGTGGTAGGTGTGTTAGTATGGTAGGTGTGTTATTGTGGTAGGTGTGTTATTATGGTAGGTGTGTTATTGTGGTAGGTGTGTTATTGTGGTAGGTGTGTTATTGTGGTAGGTGTGTTATTATGGTAGGTGTGTTATTTGGTAGGTGTGTTATTGTGGTAGGTGTGTTATTGTGGTAGGTGTGTTATTGTGGTAGGTGTGTTATTATGGTAGGTGTGTTATTATGGTAGGTATGTTAATAAGGCCGAATATTCTGTGACATGCTAGTAAGACCAACTATTTTGTGACATGCTAGTAAGACAAACTATTATGTGACATGATAGTAAGGCCAACCATTCTGTGACATGCTAATAAGGCCCACTATTCTGTGACATGCTAGTAAGGCCGACTATTCTGTGACATGCTAGTAAGGAGACTATTCTGAGACATCCTAATAAGGCCGAATATTCTGAGACATGCTAGTAAGACCAACTATTATGTGACATGCTAGTAAGACCGACTATTCTGAGACATCCTAATAAGGCTGAATATTCTGTGACATGCTAGTAAGACCAACTATTATGTGACATGATAGTAAGGCCAACCATTCTGTGACATGCTAATAAGGCCGACTATTCTGTGACATGCTAGTAAGGCCGACTATTCTGTGACATGCTAGTAAGGCAGACTATTCTGAGACATGCTAATAAGGCCGAATATTCTGTGACATGCTAGTAAGACCAACTATTCTGTGACATGCTAGTAAGGCCAACCATTCTGTGACATGCTAATAAGGCCCACTATTTTGTGACATGCTAGTAAGACAAACTATTTTGTGACATGCTAGTAAGGCCAACTATTCTGTGACATGCTAATAAGGCCCACTATTTTGTGACATGGTAATAAGGCCCACTATTCTGTTACATGCTAGTAAGACAAACTATTTTGTGACATGCTAGTAAGGCCTACTATTCTGTTACATGCTAGTAAGACCAACTATTCTGTGTCATGCTATTAAGGCTGACTATTCTGTGTCATGCTAGTGATATTAGGTCTGACTGCGGGCCAGCACATTCAGAAATATGCTTACAATTAAACCTAATATTTAGCCTTTGTAATCGTACTAGCAAACGTTTGTTTCATCTTCTTTAAGGTCTACTTTAGTATTATCTAGCACATGCTATACACGTCGATTGACTTGTGTCATATACTGTGTCTTTATGCCAAAGGCTTACTTTGCAAATGTAATTACTTTAGCAGTCTATCATATATAGAGCATTTTACTTAGTCAAAAGTATATCAAGGTCTGCCTTTACTGAGACTCTAACGTCTTTTTGGACAAGTATTAAATATTTTCTTTTTGAATTTTTGACAAAAGAAAATATAAGGTCAACCTTTATTTAGTATCATCCTTTGATTTTCTGGCCTTTTCATATTTATGTGCTTATTTTTAATGCTATAATATCAATGTATGGAATGGTAATGAATCATAAAAGAATGAGTGGCTTAGTGGTTTTTAATTTTGGTTTTCGAAAATAGTGCTACATCTTCCTGAACTAGTGAATATTCAAATTTTGTTTCTAACATTATTGTGTCCCTATATTGATGCAAGCCAATCTGAACACAATATGACTGGCTAAATACAGCGTATCCTTACCACTCTATACGTACTCTATGACTGGCTAAATACAGCATATCCTTACCACTCTATACGTACTCTATGACTGGCTAACTACAGCATATCTTTAACACTCTACACGTACTCTATGACTGGCTAACTACAGCATATCTTTAACACTCTATACGTACTCTATGACTGGCTAAATACAGCGTATCCTTACCACTCTATACGTACTCTATGACTGGCTAACTACAGCATATCTTTAACACTCTACACGTACTCTATGACTGGCTAACTACATCATATCCTTACCACTCTATGCGTACTCTATGACTGGCTAACTACAGCATATCTTTAACACTCTATACGTACTCTATGACTGGCTAACTACATCATATCCTTACCACTCTATACGTACTCTATGACTGGCTAACTACATCATATCCTTACGACCCTATACGTACTCTATGACTGGCTAACTACAGTATATCCTTACCACTCTATGCGTACTCTATGACTGGCTAACTACAGCATATCTTTAACACTCTATACGTACTCTATGACTGGCTAACTACAGCATATCCTTACCACTCTATACGTACTCTATGACTGGCTAACTACATCATATCCTTACGACCCTATACGTACTCTATGACTGGCTAACTACAGTATATCCTTACCACTCTATGCGTACTCTATGACTGGCTAACTACAGTATATCCTTACCACTCTATGCGTACTCTATGACTGGCTAACTACAGCATATCCTTACCACTCTATACGTACTCTTAAGTTGTGCAGATTTTTTTTTAAGTCAGTAGTCAATCATTACCGTCTTTGTTTGTTCGGTTGTTTTGTTTCGCTCCGCATAAGTTTTTATTGTTGTGGAAGTTTTCGATGTTTCTTCTAAACTCTATCTTCGCTTCTAATTCATAGCAGTACATATTGTTAGTGGTTGCAGTAGCAGTAGCAACAGAAATATTACAGATACAGACAAAAGTAAATTCTAACGAACCGGAAAATAATTGTGTAACGTTCCGCTGTTTACCGCTCATTCAGAAGTTTATCCGAAATTCAATTATTCTTTGACGAAGATTGTAGGATTATTTAATGTAACAATTATTTTTCTTTGCCAGGAAAGGCTATCATTCTTATTATCCATGACTACGACGTTCTGTAATAAAGTATTATTGGTAGTATATGTTTACTAGTGAATCCATATTCAAGGTAAGAAAATAGTACACTCATGCAAAGAGAAAATATATACAGAAAGTAGGCCATCACAACCAAAAGCCAAAGAAAAATGAAAGAAAAAATTTGAAAGAGAGGAAGAAGAAAACGAATAAAGAAATACACGGGATGTTTGAGTGTCAGCTAACATTAGATAAGAGATGGCAGAAGACATTTTGCCTCAGGTGACTAATTTGCGATATTTATCAATTGTGAAGTTATTAATTAATGTATACACGTTGATTTGTGTGTTTTACATTATTTAATGTATACACGTTGATTTGTGTGTTTTACATTATTTAATCTATACACGTTGATTTGTGTGTTTTACATTATTTAATGTATACACGTTGATTTGTGTGTTTTACATTATTTAATGTATACACGTTGATTTGTGTGTTTTACATTATTTAATCTATACACGTTGATTTGTGTGTTTTACATTATTTAATCTATACACGTTGATTTGTGTGTTTTACATTATTTAATCTATACACGTTGATTTGTGTGTTTTACATTATTTAATCTATACACGTTGATTTGTGTGTTTTACATTATTTAATGTATACACGTTGATTTGTGTGTTTTACATTATTTAATCTATACACGTTGATTTGTGTGTTTTACATTATTTAATCTATACACGTTGATTTGTGTGTTTTACATTATTTAATGTAAACACGTTGATTTGTGTGTTTTACATTATTTAATCTATACACGTTGATTTGTGTGTTTTACATTATTTAATCTATACACGTTGATTTGTGTGTTTTACATTATTTAATCTATACACGTTGATTTGTGTGTTTTACATTATTTAATCTATACACGTTGATTTGTGTGTTTTACATTATTTAATGTATACACGTTGATTTGTGTGTTTTACATTATTTAATGTATACACGTTGATTTGTGTGTTTTACATTATTTAATGTATACACGTTGATTTGTGTGTTTTACATTATTTAATGTATACACGTTGATTTGTGTGTTTTACATTATTTAATGTATACACGTTGATTTGTGTGTTTTACATTATTTAATGTATACACGTTGATTTGTGTGTTTTACATTATTTAATGTATACACGTTGATTTGTGTGTTTTACATTATTTAATGTATACACGTTGATTTGTGTGTTTTACATTATTTAATGTATACACGTTGATTTGTGTGTTTTACATTATTTAATGTATACACGTTGATTTGTGTGTTTTACATTATTTAATGTATACACGTTGATTTGTGTGTTTTACATTATTTAATCTATACACGTTGATTTGTGTGTTTTACATTATTTAATCTATACACGTTGATTTGTGTGTTTTACATTATTTAATGTATACACGTTGATTTGTGTGTTTTACATTATTTAATCTATACACGTTGATTTGTGTGTTTTACATTATTTAATGTATACACGTTGATTTGTGTGTTTTACATTATTTAATGTATACACGTTGATTTGTGTGTTTTACATTATTTAATCTATACACGTTGATTTGTGTGTTTTACATTAATTTGATTATGCACTGTTTTGATATTTAAACAGTCTATTTCGGTGTTTTGTATTCAATCTTAAATACATAATTTCCACACAATTTTTTTTATCTAATATTCAAGGAGCAAATATTATAAAACAGCTATAAATCAATTGTGATCATCATTATCATCATCATCGTCGTCGTCATCGTCATCATCGTTCAACCCCAATATTTCTTCTCTTTCTTGATTATTGATAACTTGTTTGATATGATAATTTTGCATTTGTTGTTGACATGCGGATACACTCGATTTTACACTCGGATTGGTAAACAGACGTTAAATTCTGAGGTATTATCTTTTTCTAATCATGCGCTTCAGTTTTTCTTTCGGGTTTTGTTTTCACTCTTTTTCTCATTATATTTGGAAGACAATGTAATCTTTGTGAGTCATTGCAACTAGATAGTTAACATACATGTTTTATGTTGATATAGGCTGGTTTTCTCACTTTCCTTTTTAGTTCATTTAAGGTCGTAATATCTTGGATAATTTGCATAATTTTTACTACATCGATAAAGCACGTGCGCCAGATGACGTCACTTCATGAGGTAAATATGTCGACTACATGTAAAATGCACGGTGTGATAAAAAGAAATGATCTCGGTGGGTTACTGGGTTATTTTGTTTATAGGCTAACTAATATACTAAATCATGGCAGCTGCAGCTGCAGGGCGACATCACGTGAAAAAGAGTAATGAGAAACTATTATAACTCTTTGTCACAATTGTATGTCTTACCCCGCTGCCGGCACGTCAAAATGTTCTTTATCACCCGTAGTTCATAAGTCATGGAAGCTTTGCTTCTATCTTCCCGACAATAATGATTTCTTTCAGAGAAAACATTAAGGAGGAGTCAGTTGAGATTAGGATACATTATTTTTGATTGATACCAAAGAAGACGATGAGTGCCACCATTGACGTGTCGCCAAGAACGGTAACTCTTCTGGTTCTTGCTGTAAATGCGTTCCAATGGTAGGGCATCAGTCACTATTTAAAGTTACAGCTAAACCAATATATTCCAGTTACTAAGTCAAAATGACTAATTGGATGAATTTATTAAGATAATTTCATTAGTAATCTCTAGCAAACGTTAATTCGTACATTTTACCAAAATTAACTTTTAAAAGCATTGGAATATCAAGTTATTATTTATCGACATTTATCACTCTCACTAGTGTCCTTGATATAATTTTGAACGATCACTGAATGAAGTCTTCTAAGTTAGTCTATGTTTTCTAATGCTTGGTTCAGCCTGACAGAAGAACACGCAGAGGTCTTGGTCGATACATTTAAAGAAGTAAAAGATGATGAATTTTTAAATTTGTATTGTTTTATTTGCCTGGTTCGTCCTTTTCTCCTTCGCCATGTCCACGGTTAATTCAATTTATCTCTCAGTTTTTCAAGCCATAGTTTCATCAAAATACATTCCAAGCATTGTTCCCGATTTATTCCGTTGCGAAATGTATTTTCAGGTTTTATGAGGAATGCGTTTTTGCGAATCTCAATATTTTATTTAACATACGAATGTATCGAGCACGTCATACACGTTAATTAGTGATCAAAGTACGTCATCAGAGCGTATTAAAGAGTGATGGTTGTCTAAATCTGTGATATCATGATATCATATCGTTTTTCTTTGTGTCGATTATCTTTCTTTGTGTAATCAGCATTACCTTGCATTGTGTTATAAACACAACCAACCACTCTCAGTAGCCCTTGAGAGAATTTTGAATGATTATTTAATAAAATCTTCTGAGTTTTCGGGGGGGGGGGGGTTGCTGGCACGGTTCGGAACGCTGGTCGTGCAATGTTCCTACATTATTTAAAACTAAATGTTCTTTAATCAAGATCAGCAGCTTGTATTCTTCATAGGCCTGATGATAGTATTCTACTGGTCACCCTTGTGTCCCATGAACTTGCATCAGATCGCCTCTGCATTATATGCCATCTGGACGGATCAGTCATTAATCGTCCACCTTTATTTGCTACTAAGAGAAATCTCCGCATGATAAATAGAACCCAAAAACTAATACATGACACAAAGCAAACCTTACAACTTGCTTACCTCCTACAGCAGAAAAACGCGATAAATGCCTGCGTTCATTGCTTGAAAAACACGTCCCAGCCACCACGTGTAGAGTATCAATTGAAAAGTGTTCTTTGTGGTATAGCAGTGTTAGGGACCAGCTTTGTACTGCTAAATGAGACCGCAGTTTTAAAGCGAAGAGGCTTTGGCTCTCCACCAGCTCACTATTCATTAACAAATCTATGATGTCGCCAAGAAGAACGTCACAAACATAGTCCATGGAGGCAAGTTATACCACTAAAGTACTAAGGAGTGTTCCAGCTACAAATTCTTCTTTGAGATTACTAGCAAACTAATATCAAGGAACAAAGGTACACCATTTCTGATTGCCTTCGCTCCAGTAGACTTTTCGCACCTGTTTGCAAATTTATTCAGTGACAAGGTACAACCATCAGAGATAAGCTTGACAACACAATTTCAATTGATTCGTCGTCACCATACAGTTACGATACAGAAATCCAGCGACAAACGTTAGCAGTATTTAAACCTGTCTCAATGGATTTAGTACTGACAATCGTGATGAAGAGTGCATCAAAGTCATGGGAACCTGGCCCAATTCCAACATCACTGCTAGCTTGAGTGTTTAGATCCAATATTGCCTTCACTAAGTGATGTTACTAACACCTCTCAATAATACTGGATGTGAATCCGGGGAATTCCCATTATTTTTCAAAACTGCCATTGTAAAGTCTTTACTGAAGAAACCAACACTTTACCATAAAGATACGGCCCAGTTTCTAATCTCCCGTACATATAAAAAAATCTTAGAAATAGACCTTGATAAATCACTTCACCGTCTACAGCATGTATTTGGCATTCACAATAGGGCCTTACTGTGGTTCAAGTCCCATTTTGTCAACATGACACAAATTGTATCTTCATATGAAATACACTCCAGTTCAATTGATCTATGTTGCTGTGTTACACAGAAGTCTGTTCTTGGACCTGTTAATTTCATTATATACACTCAGCCGCTCTCAAGTGTCATAGATCATCATCCAATGTCTCACCAATTGTTCGCTGATGACAACCAAATATGCAAGTCTAGCCACCCAACTCAAGTTGATGTTACCATCCAAGGAGTGGAGAGGTGCATTTCTGATGTGAAATCATGGATGACATGTAACAAGCTGCAGATGACTTATGATGAAACCTAGGCCATTATGATCACAATACAAATACTTTCTCATTCACAGCCTTTACCTCAAACACTAAATATCAGCAACACCAACATTACATTCACACAGTCAGTACGAAACCTAGGCGTTACTCTAAGCAGTACTCTCACAATGCACTAACAGGCTATTAATAAATGCAAGGTTGCATATCTTGAACTGAGACGCATCAGCTCCATTCACAAATATTTTTCAGTTGATACCACTAAAATACTTGTGTCTTCATTAGTACTTTCCAGAATGGACTTCTGTAACTTAATTCTGGCTGGTTTGTCTCAATATATGCTTTAGAAACTTCAAAAAGTTCATAACACAGCTGTTCGGATCATGCTTAATGTATGACGATCAGAGCACGCCTCCTCGCTGATCTGTACCATACACTGGCTATCCATTCGATCGAAATCAAACAACAAATGTGTTCCCTGTGGTACGTTTCACTGAGGGACTCCAGTACAACATACCTATTTGTCCTCACCCATGTGTACACAACGGCAAGATACTTACGCTCCTCGTCTGACAATCGTATACTCATTATCCCCACTGTAAAAACGAAGTCTTATGCATAACCTTCTTTTTCATACCAGGGCCCAGCAACATGGAATTAATTGCCCATTGACAATAGACATAAATACAGTGATCCCTTTAATGAGTGCTCTTAAAACTCACTTTTTCGACTGCAAAAATAAACTAAAAGACGTGATAATGTTTCCTACCTTAAATATTTTCTGAATTTTTTTATGTTTTCTAATTTTACGGTGGCTTTTTGTTTGTTTGTAGTCATAACATTATAGATGTAAAGCGCTTAGAGCTTCTAAAGATTAGGTGCTATACAAAATCCTCATTATTAGTATTATTATTTCGCTATTGAACCAATGCGATGGAAAGCAGAACCTCATAATAAAGAAGCAAATAACAATGTCAAACAATTCTGAGAATAACTGAAGTACAAATTCCTTTAGATTGTCCATTTAAGATGACACATGTGTATGAAGAATTCTCGTCTTCCTTCAGTACACTGCTTATTGTAGTCTATTTTTATATCACGGGAAATATACTTGCATACGTGGTACATACAATATAAGTATAATGTGTACATTTATTTTATATTCACTAAAATGTTTAATAAAAAGGAAAAACGAGAAACCCCGTTACCTTTGACTGAACGTTTATATATCTCTGAGCATGTACACACACACACAAACACACACACACATATACATAGACACAAAAAATACATACATACATACATACATACATACATACATATATATATATATATATATATATATATATATATATATATATATATATATATATATATATATATATATATGGGGGGGCTCTTTCTTGTACAATCTATTCCACCTGCTTTGGTCAACATAGCTTATATCCGTGCCAAACAAATTGTCATCAGAAGCAAAGCATGTGCTAGTTATTGATGACAAAAAAAAGGATGGGGAAATTTATCTTTTTTAAAGCATACTAATGTGGGCTCCTTTACATGGGCTACCTCGACATTCTTGATTCTACAATACTGGGTATTATTAATGCCTTCTTCATTCGAAATGGTGCATGATTCGGCCATTATCCTTATAAGATGTACGAGGCTGAAATTTAAATCTTTAGACAACTCATTAAAATACGTTGCTTTTAAACTTTTTTAAAAACATTTTCTTATAGTTGTAAGCATTTTTACACTAAGACGCATGGTATTGTTCTGGAGGTCAGTGTGAAAATGACAGAGTCATCCGAATGAATCGTTTTTCTTAACTTATTACCAACAGACCTGGTAAACAACACTACTGCTGGAATTGGGTCACGATTACTGCATCCGGTTCAATACGAATGTAGTCCCAGTAATTTTCGAACATATTTTCCTCTCTTTTTATGGAGGTGATAAAAGTATTAGATTTAGGCAACCTTGCTATTGATTTAAAGGGTAATAGTTTAATCTTATGACAGGTGTATTATGGTGAGTCTTTGTGTATCTTGAAGACAGTGCACATTGAGTAATGAGGCATTAATGATGATTCCGACGTGAAATATTTGACCCACTGCACATTGCTTTCTTTCCAATCCATCCTCTTAAAATGCCCAATAATCTATGCCAGGAACTTCACCACGAGTTCCTCTTTGTAGGTTCTCTAGACTGGTTTCGTTGTTAAGACTTGGACACACTTGAAAGTTCAGTACTTAGAAACCCCAAAATGTAAAGACTATATAGAAACAAGAATTGTGACCTAAGTGCTGTCTGCATCATATCCATAAAAGTTGAATCGTAGAAAAATCTTATTATTGATGATCGCAATATAAACCTTTGATATGTTGTAAATATTGACTTTGAAAATAAACTCATAAATTCAAAATTTATACATTTAATCTTTTTAAAATAAATTAAATTAAAATTTAGTGAAAGTGAATTAAAATAAAACAAACTAATTGAAACGTGATGCCAGAAATGCTAAAATACAGACTAGGTGGCATTACTACCGGCATTTAAGTAATCTTACATGTTATACAAGTTGAATTACTACCGACATGTAAGTAATCTTACATCTTATACAAGTTGAATTACTACCGGCATTTAAGTAATCTTACATCTTATACAAGTTGAATAACTACCGGCATGTAAGTAATCTTACATCTTATACAAGTTGAATTACTACCGGCATGTAAGTAATCTTACATCTTATACAAGTTGAATTACTACCGGCATGTAAGTAATCTTACATCTTGTACAAGTTAGATTACTACCGGCATGTAAGTAATCTTACATCTTATACAAGTTGAATTACTACCGGCATGTAAGTAATCTTAAATCTTATACAAGTTGAATTATTACGGTTATGTAAGTAAACTTATACAAGTTGAATTACTACCGGCATATAAGTAATCTTACATCTTATACAAGTTGAATTACTACCGGCATTTAAGTAAACTTATACAAGTTGAATTACTACCGGCATATAAGTAATCTTACATGTTATACAAGTTGAATTACTACCGGCATGTAATTAATCTTACATCTTATACAAGTTGAATTACTACCGGCATGTAAGTAATCTTACATCTTATACAAGTTGAATTACTACCGGCATGTAAATAATCTTGCATCTTGTACAAGTTGAATTACTACCGACATGTAAGTAATCTTACATCTTATACAAGTTGAATTACTACCGGCATGTAAGTAATCTTAGATCTTATACAAGTTAGATTACTACCGGCATGTAAGTAATCTTACATCTTATACAATTTAAATTACTACCGGCATGTAAGTAATCTTACATCTTATACAAGTTAAATTACTACCGGCATGTAAGTAATCTTAGATCTTATACAAGTTGAATTACTACCGGCATTTAAGTAATCTTACATCTTGTACAAGCTGAATTACTACGGACATGTAAGTAATTTTAGATCTTATACAAGTTGAATTACTACCGGCATGTAAGTAATCTTACATCTTATACAAGTTGAATTACTACCGGCATGTAAGTAATCTTAGATCTTATACAAGTTGAATTACTACCGGCATGTAAGTAATCATAAATCTTATAAATCTTAGACAATTTAAATTACTACCGGCATGTAAGTAATCTTACATCTTCTACAAGTTGAATTACTACCGGCATGTAAGTAATCTTACATCTTATACAAGTTGAATTACTACCGACATGTAAGTAATCTTAGATCTTATACAAGTTGAATTACTACCGACATGTAAGTAATCTTACATCTTGTACAAGTTGAATTACTACCGGCATGTAAGTAATCATAAATCTTATAAATCTTAGACAATTTAAATCACTACCGGCATGTAAGTAATCTTACATCTTATACAAGTTAAATTACTACCGGCATGTAAGTAATCTTAGATCTTATACAAGTTGAATTACTACCGGCATTTAAGTAATCTTACATCTTGTACAAGTTGAATTATTACCGACATGTAAGTAATTTTAGATCTTATACAAGTTGAATTACTACCGGCATGTAAGTAATCTTACATCTTATACAAGTTGAATTACTACCAGCATGTAAGTAATCTTAGATCTTATACAAGTTGAATTACTACCGGCATGTAAGTAATCATAAATCTTATAAATCTTAGACAATTTAAATTACTACCGGCATGTAAGTAATCTTACATCTTATACAAGTTGAATTACTACCGGCATGTAAGTAATCTTACATCTTATACAAGTTGAATTACTACCTACATGTAAGTAATCTTAGATCTTATACAAGTTGAATTACTACCGACATGTAAGTAATCTTACATCTTGTACAAGTTGAATTACTACCGGCATGTAAGTAATCATAAATCTTATAAATCTTAGACAATTTAAATCACTACCGGCATGTAAGTAATCTTACATCTTATACAAGTTGCGTGTTGCAATTCTGACAGAGGAAATATCTTTTAAAGTGAGAATGTGGTCTTTATTACAAACACACAAGACATTCTTCTTGTTGATACTTTGTGTCAGTTATGCTATTTATTCTAAGTCAAGGCATATAATTTATTTGTTTATGATGGATAAACATATAAGTAAATATATCAACGTGCATGGCTTTCAGTAATTGTTTATAACCATAGTTATACGATACTTAACGAGAATATGATAACGTTATTGTACACATCTAATCGAAACTGTCATAGATGTAAAAAGCAGTAAAAGTTAACGTGATAAAATGTACATTTCCGAAGTATATTTACCTTTGATTTAATAAACCAGCAAACAACAATACGTCTATCGCAAGCTGCATTCGTGTTTTATTCTTCAATTTGTTTTAGACTTTTATTAACAAGGTGCGGCATTGTGGAATTAAGCTGATATTCCAACTCAGCGGCGTTGCTAGGGTTAGTGTCACCCAGTGCGGTAAACTCATGGTGTCACCCCTCCGACTAGACCGAGCAGTGTGTGCTCTGTAAAATTTGCAATGTTTCATGTTGGTGTCACCCGTCTGAGATGGTGTCACCCGGTGCGGTCCGCACCCCCCGCACCCATCCCCTAGCGACGCCACTGATTCCATTCTAATAAACCATGAATGATTAGTTATTAATAATTAGTTATAAATAATTCTTCACTGACTCTCTAAACCAGTGGTTCCCAATAGTTTTCAAGCCCTTGACCCCTTATGTATCCTCAGCGCCCTCTACTTTACCCCGTAAATAGCATTATTCCTCATTAGGCTCCCCCTCGGTAATCGTACCGCCCCCGTTGGGAAATACTGCTCTAAACGTTGCACCAGATATGTTCAAACATATTGTTTTAAATAACTTTGTACAACTGATCTTCAAATTCTTACGTATCCCATTGCAGAAAATGTCAATACATAATTTAGAATGTTTAGGATTCGAATTTAACATTCAGTACATCATACAGGATTTCATCATCGCTAAAGTTCATATGTAAGACACATATTTGGCTGTATGCATTTTGAAATATCCCAAACGTTTAATTCCATCATGAATTTGTTGATGCACGGTTACATATTCTAATTTAGTAATGATAGTGCGATATTGTAGGTTTGACTGATATTACATTCCATTTAGCCATTCTATTTAATAAGTGTTAGGTGTCACTTTAATGACGTGGCTTAAGTCTTCATGGGAGATATCAGCACCATTGTTCATTAAGGAAAAATCCCTGAAGCCTTATTTTTCTAATATAGTTCACATTTTTTGGTTATTGATACTAAACAATAGTATATGTTTGATATAAAACATGTAACTTCTGAATTCAAAATGGGCACTTTTAATGCTGTTATTTATACTAATAACTGTATGTGTACCTGAAATAGTGTTCCATGGGTTGTTATCGCCGGGGTGGATGTGGAGAGATAAGCATCCACTTTCCTTGGATAACCCCCAATGGCTTGCATCTGAGAGAGCCTCTGACAACCAAATGCAGCTCCAGGCCTTCACGAGCGGTTTAACTAAGACGGCGAAACCTGTTTAACGGACTGGAGAAGGGATGACGGGTGCGTTTCTGGATCCTCAAAACCAGACACTTTGGGCAAATGGGGTTCTTAAACCATGGGTGATCACCCATCTAAGAGTAAATTCTCACTTCAAATCTTCCATGCCGTGTGACGATACCCTCTCATGGGAAAGGTCAAGGGCGTAAACCCTAAAAGAAAATCCGGAGACGGAGTCTCTAAACTGACATGGCATTGTTTCAGGGTCATCTCGGCCGATCCTGCAACTGATTATCCATATCACCCTGCCAGGGCTTGCGCCCTGGTGCGGAAATTCCAGCGTCGCTTCACAGCATCGACACACACGGAAAGCAGCAGTTGTCCGGTTATAAGCCATAGCTCGATTAGCGTCGAATCGGACGACAGGGGTTGCTTTTGATGGTGGGACAGACCAACAAAGTCTTCCTGGACAGCTACTACCTGCCTCATGCGCGGCATTCCCAAGGCAATAAGGTCTCGTCACAGTTCGTCTGCTCTACTGGGTGTGTAGATCTTAAGGTACATGAGTATCTGCCAAAGTGGATTGCACCTATTACACGAAGAAACAAGAAAAGAAAACCAACAAGGAAATCTCCAATCCTCAAGATAGGTACATAGAATACCCGGACCATGGTGACGGGAATCTCAGATGATCTCCAAGCAATCAGCGATGTTCGAACGATTAAATTCATCAATGACAAACATGCAAAACTCCAGGTCGACATCGCCGCATTACAGGATGTTGTAATATCGTATCGGATACCAAATACATTGTCCCTCAGAGAAGAGACCTACACGTTATTCTGGCATGGAAAGAGCGCAGACGAAGCCAGACGGTTTGCTGTTAGATTCGCCGTCAGGAATCTCTATTGGGGAAAATAGAACCCTGCTAAAAAAGTAACGGAAGAATGCTAGTCATTTGCCTCCACACCACAACGGGGCATGTCAACCTGATCAGCATTTACGCTGCCACTCTAAGCGCCACCATATACCAAGGATGAGCTCTACGACGAATTAAACTCACTCATCGACAAAATTAACAAGAACGAGAACTTGATATTACTGGGAGACGTCAACACTAAGGTGGATGCTGATCATGACTCTTGGACTTCCTGTCATGGCAAGCTTGGCATCATTGGGAATATGAATGAGATGGACAGCGATTCCTGGAGATGTGCTCGTACCATGACCTCAACATCACCAATTCATTTTTTCAGATAAAGCTACAGAATAAAATGTCTTGGAGGCATCGCCTGTCCAAACACTAGCATCAATCGGACTTGATCATTATGAAGCGGTCTGCCAAGAAGGGTGTGCTTCTTACACATAACATCGACAGCGCTGATTGAGACACTGACCACTCGCTGGTGTACTGAAAAATGAATATTTAGCCAAAGAAGTTACAGCGCTCTAGGCAGGAGGGTGAACCACACATTGACGTGAGCAATACGTCATATCCAGACAAGGCTGAGGAATTCACTTATGCTATCTCCAAGAGATTTGATTCAGAACCTTCCAACGGCAGTGCCAAAGATAGATGGGATCACATTAGAGAGACCGTATAAAGCACAGCCACACAGATCTTTGGTAAGAAGCAGTCAGAGAACAACAACTGGTTTGATTCTAACTCCGCCATACTCAGGCCAGTCATAGAGGAGCGTCGCAGTGCTCACCTGGAATACAAACGATCCCCATGCCAGAAGACTCTACGTACATACAGCTTTACCAGAATCAAAGAGCAGATGTTAGCACGACAGTGCGGCAATGAATACTGGCTTTAGCTCTGTCAGAGAATCCAATCAGCATCATATATCGGAAACATCAGAGGATTGTACGATGGAATAAAGAATGCAGTGGATCACACGAAGAAAGTGATGGTACTATCGATGTCTTCCACAGGCAATACCATCCACGACATGGGCAAGCAGATGAAGCGTTGGTTGGTATACGCTTCTGAATTGTACTCCAGAGAAAACAACGATGTTCAACACCATTGAAAACGTCCCGCTCATGGTCTAACTGGACCAGAAACCTATTTTGGCATACCTAAATATGGTCTTAGAGAAACTGTCCTTATGAATAGCAACATGGAAGAATGACATCTCAGCCGAAGTCATCGAGAACGGATGGAGAGTGTTGTTTACATACCTGCACGACTTCATCTGCCAGTGCTTGGATGAGAGTGCAGTGCCTCGGGATATGAGAGACGCCAACATCGTAACCATGTACAAGAACAAAGGCGACATTAGTGACTGCAACAACTACAAGGGAATATCCCTTCTAAGCATAGGGGGTACAGTCTTCGCATGCGTGATCCTGATCTTCTATGTCGGGCAACTGCAGGAGCAATGCAGAGAACAACACAAACATCGCTTTCTGGCCTTTATAGACCTCACCAAGGCGTTCAAACTGGTCAGTAGATACGGACGTGTAACAATCCTGGCGAAGAGTGAATGCATAACAAAGCTGCTAAGCATGATCCAGGCCTTCCACAGTGACGTGAAAGGGACAGTGCAGTACGATGGCTCAACATCCGACTCCTTCATCACCTGCATGGTCAGTAGATATGGACGTGTAACAATCCTGGCGAAGAGTGAATGCATAACAAAGCTGCTAAGCATGATCCAGGCCTTCCACAGTGACGTAAAAGGGACAGTGCAGTACGATGGCTCAACATCCAACTCCTTCATCATCTGCATGGTAGAGTTAAACAAGGTTGCGATATAGCCCCAATGAGTTTATGCATCTTCTTTGCAGTCCTGCTAAAGCATGCCTTTGGGACGTCGACAGAAGGGTCTACCTGCACATGAAATCAGACAGCAAACTGTTTAACCTGGCACGACTAAAGGCAAAGAATAGAGTGCGTGAAGCAACCATCTGGGACATGCTATTTGCAGATGATGCTGTCTTGGCCACTCACACAGAAGCTGCGTTACAGCACTGATACACCGCTTTGCTGAATCATGCCTTGAGCCTGACCATCCGCCTAAATAAAACACAAGTGATGGCTCAGAGCTCGGACCCCCAAGCATTATTATCAACTACGTTAGTCAGTTCACGTACCTCGGCTCTACCATCACCAACAACTTTTCGCTCGACGCTGCGCTCAAGAAGCGCATTGAGAAAGCATCAACAACTCTCGCCAGTTTGTTGTAAAGAGTGTGGAAAAACAGTATGCCAGCCCCAAACACTGCTTAGCACTCTCCTGTATGCCAGTGAAACCTGGACTATGTACGCCTCACATGAGAAAATACTGAGAGCCTTTCACATGTCATGTTTTCGACACATATTCGGGATCAGTTGCAGTGATCGAGTAACAAATAACGAAGTTTTTAAACGTGCCAAGATTCTCAGCATGGTCACACTCCTCCGGTAACGTCACATTAGATGGCTGAGCCATGTACGTCGGATGGATGATTGACAGATCTCCAAAGACCTTCGTTATTATGACCTTGTCTCTGGAAAAAGGTCAATCGGACGGCCACATCTCCGCTTTAAGGATGTCTGCAAGTGAGACATGAAAGCCATTGATATCGAGATCAACACCAGGGAATAGCATGCTCTATAGGTGCAGCTGGCGACACACTCTGATCACTGGTTGAAATCCGTCGAGGACAAGCTACACTTGCTAGCTGATGAAAACCGATCTCAGAGGAAGAAGAAGTAGTTCCAACACACACCAGACTCAACTTCAAAGTTAGGCCAGTGCAGCAAGGACTGCCACTCACGTGTTGGGCTACAAAGCCACTACACAACCACCAACCAGGGCATCTATCATGGGCGTACTTCAATCTTATCTCACGACTAGCGGATGCAAACTACAAAACCTGACATAATAAATGTAAACATAGTGCTTGTCATTGTTTCTTTGATGTGTACAATGATATACATTTAGACAGGCATGTTGTAATTTACTGCAATCATCGCTGTTAGCTCTATTGCTTCACAGCCCCTGGGCAGAATGTTATATGTTGCTGAGATCCTAGCTATCACTTGTCTTGAAACCACTCAAATTTGCTGTATAAAATGTGCATGTTTGAGGTTTAAATTTTGTAAGAAAAGTAATTTTATATTTCAATCAAAGTTTCTAAATTTAAATTTGTCTCTTTTAAATTAAAACCATTTAATATTCACAAACTTTTCATATTTCAAACATATTTTCATACAGAAATATTCTTTTAACTGCGTTCAAAATTTCATATAATTAAGAATGATTTTGCTATTTATTATTAGTTTTGGCGTCTTTAGAGCACATAACCCAAACATTGCTTCCGGTGTAACACCAATACTTCGTATTTTCGACAGCTGTCAGACACCTTGTTTGCTATAAAATTCCAAAGGATTTCGTGATAAAATTTAAATTGGGGTGTATAACTAAAATTGGCCATATATAACTAAACCAGACAGAACCCTCGTGAAAATTATTACTTCTGGTTAAGTTTCAGAGAACATTTTAGGTATTCTTGGTATTTATTACGGAGGTAATTGTTTGTTTGTTTGTGTGTATTTTAGTGACATTCCACATTGCATAGTGAACTAATGCCTTAATGCGAAGGTGACAAATGCGACCGATTGCATGTTCCGTTGTTTATAACCCAGTCTCTTAAAAGAATGCCTGATAACATATGACAAGAAACGGTGATAACTGAGTGTACTTTAGAATAAATCATATTTTTATTTAGGATTTGTTTACAGTGGAATGTTCAATACTGAAAACAACGGTAGAGACAATATAGGAAAAATACTTTGGATCATGTTTGAACGGACCATCTGAACCCGATTGATTTGACACTGAATATATTTAAGCGGTGCTTTTTGACGAAAATATACCATTACTATGCTAATTATATATAAATATACCATTACTATGCTAATTATATATAAATATACCATTACTATGCTAATTATATATAAATATACCATTACTATGCTATTTATATATAAATATACCATTGCTATGCTATTTCAGCCATTTCAAAATTTCGATATCAGATATTAAAGTTTTGAGAAACCCCTAGGGAATGTAGTGAAAACTAGAACAAGCATGTCGATATGTACCAACAATGTCATTTAGAGAAAGTAACAGGGTTCATGAAAACTCTTTCATTCTACTGTGAGGCAGACAATAAACCATGATTCACAAGGTCAACATACATACATACATACATACATACATACATACATACATACATACATACATACATACATACATACATACATACATACATACATACATACATACATACATACATACATACATATGTCACTCTGTAGGTCACTGGCTTTCTCTGTACTTGAGACAATATATAACGCTATATTAATGTCAATACTGTTAAGACTAAGACAATGGTGATATGAAAACATAAAGTTAGACAAAGTGTTTTGCATGGCTTGACTACTGTTCATTCAAGTGTATTGGCTAGTATAGCTTAGTCTGGTTAATGTTATGCTGTATTCATCATCTCCAGAAGCCAACCAAGACGGAAATGAGGAGCTAAGTACCGACTAAAGACAGTTTTCCCTATTGGGAACGTGCAGAAAACTTGTAGGTGAATAATAGTTACACCCGTAATTGGGTAATAGGCAAGGCACTGACATATAAACTAAGAGTATTTACAAAACTGGATGGAGTTATCTTTATCTACTTTTTCGTTAGTGTTAAAGTCGATGCTAAATTTGGTAAATGATTTGTATGTGCTATTGTTATTATTATCCATCAGTCTATTTGACCTACGTACATACCTGCCATCCTACCCACCTACATACCTACCTAACTACCTACCTATGCATCCATGCATGCATGCATACATACATACATACATACATACATACATACATACATACATACATACATACATACATACATACATACATACATACATACATACATACATACATACATACATACAGTTTGTTGAAGTCTTGCTCTTGATATACAATATGTTCTATGAAATTCCAAAGAACATTATAATTAGGAATATTTTCTAATTAGGCACGCACTTAGTCTTGATTAATGAGAAATCAAGTGTATTAGAGAATAAATGTACCAACTTAATTAAGGTTTCAAATGTTAATGATTCTTAAGTGGAAAAGACACTCATCTAATTACAAGTCTGCGTAGACGGCTTCCTTGTTAGTAGGTAAATGACATATTTGGTATTTATTATCATGGAAATGGTTTCTCGTGAAGCCATCAGGACAACGTTACTCATTGAGTCATGTAGTACAAAAAATCCGCATAAAATGTGATAATTATCACACGACTTTGACTTTTAGCGACCTTGCTAATTAATCCTTGTGATTAAGAGGAATTATATTTGATATGAGACCTGAAGACAAAATAGTTACATTCCAACAATAGACGATGATTTAGCTGGTGGACGTTGTTCTTATTTATATCGCCTGTTGCGAAAGACTCATCTGCAAATGCAAGCGGACTCATCTGCAAATGCATATAGTTGTCACCACAATCTCAGAATAAGCATTAACAAGGAAATACAAAACAGGTATAGAGGGAGACCCACGTTGTGTTTGAAATTTTGAGGATGCCAAAGAAACTTTCGTTTTGTCGCCACGTGAATGGTACTAGCAATTAGCGTAGTAGCTTCACGTTTTGGACCCTCAACCACTAGAACAATTTGCAAATTCTCCTCCCCCGTAATGACTTGAAGGTTTGGGCTTCGTTTCAGAATGGATCCTCCGACCCCAGATTGTAGGGCAGCTGAGGCGGTACATTCGTCGCTGCCAGCATTGTTTCAAAGGAGCTGTTAAAACGGATATTTTGAAAAACTTACAATGGAATTACCATTAACGTTATTGGATCGCAACATGCAACACAACCCCATTCTAAAACTTCGTAAACTGTATTGAGACATTGCTGTAAATATAACTCTGTTTAACTCCGTCGCACAAAGTCATAACGTCACACACGCATCAGTTTTGTACTCTTTTATCTGGATTGTCTGTTTTGACGTTTGTCGAATGAGATTAATGTTTCGGTCCTGATACTAGACAGAAAATAACTATTTTACCTTTAATTTGTGTTCAGGTGTTTACCTATCTCGGGAATGATGGAAACAAACGGAATCGTGATTAGAATTCAGATAAAATCAAGGTATCTAAAATATCTAAATTGGTGATTTAGGTTGAAGAACAATTTGGTCACGTGCCTGAAAACACGCAGCCGAAAGTGCTTTACAATCCTTTGCTCTTTCCCTCTTTAAACTGGGATGTTGGTATTTTTTAATGTGATTGACAAAAATCCAATGTATCTCGAGCAGTTGGTCCTGTAGCAGAGTTTGTAGCTAGGATTATTTGAAGCAGCGAGAACCAGACTAATAGGAACGGTGCATTTGGGGGAAATATATGTAGATACTGTACTTTTAATAAGATGGAGGATGCTACTTATCTGAGTTTTACAAACACCAGAATCGTGATATCAACGAAAGTTCATTCACATATTTATTACAATAAAATTTATAAATTCACAAGTACACTGACTATTTCATATCACGGAGTATCCACATTAGTAAAGATATTGCACACAAATCCGTAATTATACCTTATATTTGTGGAATATCTCTTGGTGACTTTATTAAACTACACTGAAAACGACACACCGATACCGGGAATTGTTTTCATGACAGCTTAACAAGTGGTGCCCTCGCATGTATAGTTTCTTATCTGCTCTTTATACCTCTTTCTCTGATATTACGATTCATATCATACAAGAAAGCAAAGACCAAAATACAGAATGCTTGCACATTCCTTTGGTTAAACTTACATAAATTATAGAATCATAATGAATAGCAGACGTTGAATGGATGTTTTTCTTTATCAGACTCTTTCGTTGCATTTTTAATTTTAATCAAGCTATCATTTTTTAACAATTTGGTGAGATCCGCTTTAACACTAGTGAATAGACGCAGGCGTCATTACATGAGAAATGTATGAAATATCGAAACCATATAACGAATGGAAGAAATAAATCCTGATTTAAAAACAAATGTAAAGTGTCACAAAGAAAGAACTAGCATTAATTTAATTAAAACATCATTACAATAAATCAACGTTTAAAAAAGGTTCAATAAAAAGAGGTGATCAGTTATATCTTGGACAATGACAAGTCACACATTTTGCATCGAGGTGTTGTAGAAAACGCATTGTTATATTGCTGTCTATATCAACAATGGGCAAATAGTGTTGTCTGTTCCTTTCATAGACGATGTTGGAAATGCTGTCATCACAAAGAATTCCATGCGAAGATATCACACAGCACAACCGTCAATTTCTGCCACACATCGCTTGAACTAGTCCAACGAACACGCACACCTGAACAAAGGTCAGTCCATTTTTATTGCCTCTACCGCCCTTCTCCTTTTGTAGAAAAACAAGCTGACTGAATCTCTTTTTGTAGCAGTTTCCGAATCTTCTGAAGTATGGAAATTCGATAAGTGGCAACCTTATTATTTTTGGAGATTTCAAATTTCACTTTGACTATGATGAAAACCCATATACATAAAAACTCCTAGATTCAATTCATGTGTTCAACCTTAAACACTCAGTTAACCAATCCACCGACAAACTTGGTCACATTTTAGACTGGATTCTGCACAGAGCTGATGAAAATATTATATGGTCCACCCTTATAGTTCCATGAACTTGCATCAGATCAGCTCTGCATTATATGCCATCTGAACGTATCAGTCCCTAACCATTCACCTTTATTTGCTACAAAGAGAAACATCCGTATAATAAATAGAACCAAACTAATCATTGACATCCAAGCAAACCTAAACACTTGCTTACCTCCTAAAGCAGAAAAACTCGATAACGCACTGTGGTCATTGCTTGAAAACCTGCCTCAGCCACCAAATGTGTATTATCAATTCAAAAGTGTTCTTCGTGGTATATCAGTGTTAGCGACAAGCTTCGCACTGAGAAAAGAGACCGCCGTAACGCGGAGAGTTTTTTTTAATGGTTTAACGCCATTTTCAGCACAGTATACATACATACATACATACATACATACATACATACATACATACATACATACATACATACATACATACATACATACATACATACATACATACACACATACATACAAGGTAGTGATATTAAGGTAGTTTCAGTTATAGGTACTAAACTAAACAATCACAAAGATAGATAGATAGATAGATAGATAGATAGATAGATAGATAGATAGATAGATAGATAGATAGATAGATAGATAGATAGATAGATTCGTTCCATCCTATTATGTCTCTCTCTCTCTCTCTCTCTTTATTTATATATATATATATATATATATATATATATATATATATATATATATATATATATATATATATATATATAGTCTGTTCCCGTACATACTAAAGGTTTTTACTCCCACGCCATCAAAGAAATTCTCACTGTCAACGCGACATGACATGTCATGTTCCGGCGACTCACGGCTTATTCACTTCCGAGAGATTCATACGCCTCGAGGCATACTAATTCTTTCTCTCACTTTGGAAGTTAATTGTGGATTTTGTTTTATAGATAGGATGTGTGTGGTTAGTGCGGTTTTACCGCATGACTATTATGGGATTAAATGCTATCCTTGTATAGAAAATTTCAGACGGATTTCCTCCCATGTCTAAATCAAGTAACCATTTTTATATAATCAAGTAACCATTTTTAAATATTCGTCACCATCAGCTTTACTCTCGGAGGCGACACATAAATAAATCATATACTTTCAAGTGCATCAAGGTGAATGTTGATTACAATAACTGTTTTTATTTATTTGTTGTGGAATTATGTCTATTTGTTATGGAATTATGTCTATTTGCTATGGAATTATGTCTATTTGTTATGGAATTATGTCTATTTCTTGAACGGAAATAATAGATTGAAATGCTTTTGCAAGCACCGAACGTTAAAGCCGAAATTTCACACACACACACACACACACACACACACTCTCTCTCTCTCTCTCTCTCTCTCTCTCTCTATATATATATATATATATATATATATATATATATATATATATATATATATATATATATATATATATATATATATATATATATATATATAAATGCAATAAACTGACGAGCAACAGTGCAAAATCTAGTATCACTCTTTCCTGAGCACTTTCGACTCTCAATGAGTCTTTATCAAAGGCAAATACAGAACATAGACAAGACAGACAATTAAAATACAAAAACCGTGTTTACAGAACTTTACATGCCTGTTTCTACAGGAATTAAACCTTGAAATTTATTATGTTACAACAAGTTGCGGATGATGCTGTAAAATGTGAAATCGATGAGCCAACGCGATACATATGTTTTTGTATGTAAATTTTATGTACGCGCAAATTATATCCCGTATATTATATATTACTTGTTAGAGGCTATTAAGCAAATTTAGAGAATTATTTAAAAGAAAATGTGTCAGCTGGAAAAGATAATTAAATTTGTGCGTGGCTGTCTTTTTCTAGTCTTCTTGGTTTAAACCGCTTGGTTTTAATGTTCGAAGGCGTCGTATCCAGTAAGATTCCTTTGCTTTCCTGGTTTCGGAACTCCAGTTGTGGTTGTGAGCAATTGCAATAAGTGTTATATCACTGAAGGTGTGGTCAGGGGAAGAGAAGTGTTCTGCGACCGGACTTCTGTATAGCTTCTTTGTTATCCAATCAGATCTATGAAGGTTGATCCTTTTGTGTAGCCTCTCAGTTTCTCCGACATACTACAGATCTTACATGTGATGAGATAAATTACATTCTCTGTTTTGCACGTTTTGTTTGGACCATGTATGTTTAGTTTTTCTCTCATCACTGTGCTAGAAAAGGTCCTGGTTTCTATCATGTGTTGACAGGTTATGCACCTTTTATCGCGACAGGGGCCAGATTGACTAAGGTGGTATTGATTAGTGATTGGCGCTAGCTTCGCCCTGACTAGGATGTCCTTGAGGTTTTTTGGTCTCCGGTAGGCTACTACAGGTTTGTTCGGGAGGATTAACTTTAGTGCATCCGATGATTCTACGATGGGCCAGTGTTTCCCGATGATTTTACCTATTTTGGGGTTGTCTGGATGATAGGTCAGGATAAAAGGTATCCTATCAGCCTTTTCCTTCTTTCCATATTTTAGTAGGTCATCGAGGTTTGTTTGCATAGCCCTTTGGGTTGCCTCAGTAATCAGGTCCTTGTCGTAGCCTCGGTAAATTAAATGTTTAGATAGCTCTTCAGACCTTTTTAGGAATGTGTCATCGTCGGAGCAAATTCTGCGTATCCTCAGTGCCTGGCTATATGGGATGTTCCTAATGCAGTGTTTTGGGTGACAGCTGGTTGGGAGGAGATATTGGTGTTTGTCAGTTGGTTTCGAGTAGATGTCTGTATGGAGTTTGTTTTCTACCAGTCTGGTTCTTGTGTCTAGGAAAACGTGGTTTAAGTTGGAGACTTCAGCCGTGAATTTTATTGAAGGATGGAAATTGTTTGCCTTTGATATGAAATCATCCAGATTTTCTCTTCCATGTTGCCACTTCAGTTCTATAGCATCGATAAAGCGTACCCACTGGTATGGTGCAAGTTCAACCGATGCTAATAGCTGACCCTCTAGTTTTCCCATAAAAATGTTAGCGTACGAAAGGGCCATTTTTGTACCCATTGCAGTTCGATTAATTTGAAGATAGTTTTCTTCTTCTTTGTAAGAAGATTTGTAAGCATTTGAGAGAGAGAGAGAGAGAGAGAGAGAGAGAGAGAGAGAGAGAGAGAGAGAGAGAGAGAGAGAGAGAGAAGAAGTGAGTTAGTTGGATTTTTTTTGACCTACCTTTAATACTTTCCCAGCCATATCTCTACAATGCCTACAATGTCCCAGTTTTAGTGAAGTCTAGCACTGGGGAATCATTCAGTAGACATGTAGCATTATATCCCACCGGTCACATTATCCTACCAGTTCTAACACATGGACAACCAATCCTAACACATGGACGACCAATCCTAATACATGGACGACGACCAATCCCAACACATGGACGACCAATCCTAATACATGGACGACGACCAATCCCAACACATGGACGACCAATCCTAACACGTGGACGACCAATCCTAACACATGGACGACCAGTCCTAACACTAACGTCTTAATGTTGAGCTCCAAGGGAGGCAGCTGCTAGTAACTTTTTTTTGTCTTTTGTATGACTCGGTCAGGGTTCCAAAAGTCTTTTTGTATGACTCGGTCAGGGTTCCAAAAGAGGTACATAGGTGGGATTAAATAAAAGGTCAAAATATATTAGTTATTATGTTAATGAACGGATGCGTCAATAATTAAAGTGTGTATGTATTGATTCATTTGGGGACGAAGATAATAACAATAGCATCGCATATATATTGTAAGTCAATTACTTCATACTAAGATATACATTATAATTATAATATCAGACAATCGGCATTCATTCTTTCCTTTGCATCGTGAAAGAAAACGCATCCTGTGATCAATGGAAAGGTTTTGTCCTCAAATAACTTCACTTTCCTTGCTGCGGGAGAAGGTGAGTAAACTGTATTATGCAAACATAAAAGTAATGTTTATAACTAAGTAGATAGTATAAATAAGAGGTGCGCGGTATTACCGGTTATAACGGTGTACCGCGGTATGACCGGTTATAAAGGTGTACCGCGTTATTACCGGTTATATATTTCTATCAGTAGTAAACAGATGATAAGGCTATTAATCGACTGCACCTGTCTTAAAATGACCGTAGTTAGTCGAATGGCTAGTACGTCACGTTTTGACATCACTCAATAATACAACCCACACGAGCCCTAGCGGTTCTGAGCCCGCCACAAGTATTCAGCTACGTCATTTCACATTCGCTCTAAATCATACGTGAAATTTAAATTCGGTGAATTCACACGTATTCTCGTACATATTACTAATGTAATGCATTATATTCCTAGAACCTAGTGTTTATGCAAACACGACAACAAATTAAAAAATTCGTCAAACTTATCTAATAATTAATATAAGACTTCCTATGCATACCTCAACCTAGTGTTTTATGAGAACACGACAAGAAAGTAAACAATTCGTCAACTTATCTAAGAATTAATGCACGACTTCCCATGCATAACTCATCATCGTTATAATTCAAGACCACGTTATTAGACAAATGTATTAGATAAAATTCATGCAAGACCTTTAGACTCAGCAAACATTACATCAATCGCATCAACAAATTACATGGAATTGTGACACTATACCTTGGTGTATTCATCACCCAAACGGTTTTGGCGGCTTGCCTGGACCACACGTTTTACGAATGAATTTCTTTCAAATTCTACTAGGAGTCTGTAGTGAATATCTTCCTCTTGCAGGAAAACTCAGACTAATTACAATTTCAATAAGGGCGATATTAAATCCTATGAAATGTTGTGTGAAAATACACCCCTTTTTTAACGTGACCAATCAGAATCAAATGTCTTTGCCGCCCTTTCTTTCAGAGTCGCTAAAGTCGGGTCAGTTTGACATGGTAGTTTTTGAGTAACATAATTTCTGCGCTCTCTCAATTTTGACAACACTCCCGTGTAAATGAAGTGTACCATGTCCCTAACAGTTCATCTTGCTGCTGGATAAACAAAGGTTTCATTAGAAACAACATTCACACTATAAAGGAACATTAACGTACACGGCAGTATGACGATATGATACGCGCTTGTCTCCATAAATCTAATTAGTAGTTCTCTGGTCTCATCTAATGTATTCTTGATAGATAGCCAGAAATTTGTCCCTTAACACTGATCTGCATTGGCGTCACTAGGGGTTACGGGTGGGTGAAGTCCACACCGGGTAACACTATAAGAGGGTGTCAGACCAAAATGACTGTCGTAAAATTTACTAAGGGTTCAGTATGGTTTGTTACGGAAGGAGGTCCATGCGGGTGACACCGTAAGTTACCGCACTGGGTGACACCAACCCTAGTGACGTCACTGGCGTGCGATTCTGATGTTCAGTCTGTGATTATGTATCACACACCTAAAATGTCTGTGGCGCGAAAACAGCCTGCAATTACTTTTACAGCTTGAAATATTAAAAATGATTCATGTATCTACATGTATTTATTGCTATACATTTTAAATTATTTTAAAAATGCCAACACACTTTTATAATTGTAATAAATGCAGTTATATCTGTTGAAAATGGGCGCTTTTGTCGGTGCTGATAATGAGAGAGTACCAACAAATAGCGACGATTGGTTTCTGGCAAAGAAATTAGAGTTAGATGAGTTGTACCAAATGATCATTGACATATTGCTTAATAGTTAGTTTTCGGATGGGGGCGGCATGCAATGTGCGCGTACCTCTTTGTCCTTCCCTGCTGAAGAAAAAAACTGATGCGTCAGAGAAGAAACATTCCAGTATATATCATGAAAACGTTTCCCAGAACTAAAATTCTTTTCAGCTTCAGAATTAAAATTTAAAAAACTTTGGTGTGAAGATTTTTTAAAATATATTTCATTTAAAAGCAAATTTAATTTTGAGGAAAATGCAAAATGTCAATTACTACTACTCTGTAATCGAATTATTTTTAAAAATGTGAAGTTAAAGCTAGGAATCTTTTGTACTGGTACAACATTATCAACATACAGAAAGCAGTGACTAATATGCACGTGACGAAAAGTCAGAAGAATTACATCTTGTTACAATTATATTGGGGCCTTTTTCATCCTGGCACACACACTAGGAATTCCGTGTATTGACATATTAGATTCTTACTACGGTTCAAGTAGAAATTCAAGGGAAGAACACAGAATGATAACATTTAGAATTCTTTTTAAAAAATGTCCAAATTATTCTTAAAAATCTAGTCCGCAAGTTAGAAAGAGACTGATTTTTTGTTTGGTTTCAAGTGTATGCTTAAATTATCAGTTTAAAGTTTAATACATCGCTATTGTTTTTAATCAAACATAAAACTAAACAGTTTGAAAGTACTAAAATTTAATGAGCTTTCGGTACAAAATTTAATGTAATTTACTTAAACTATCATAAAATTTGTCCTAAAAGTTGCTTTAAGTACAGTGTTTATTTTTAGTAGGAAGAAAGGGTCACTTGAGGTCCAAAACCTATAGAGGAACGGGTCAATTGAGGTTCAAAACCTACTTCTATTAGAAAAGTAGGGAATGATCCACTTGTCTAAGATTGCAGTTTAAGTCAGTTCGTATATCCCGTACAATATTTTTGAAACGTTCAAAGGTTATGAGTGAACCACCATCCTAGTAATGCAGACATATTGTGGACACAACTACACACTACATATCTAGACCTAAGTGTTGCATAAATAGCTTTCATAAAAAGCCAAATGCTTAATTCATCTTTGTTAAAAAATATATATTAAAATTTGAAAAGAATGTGTGACTAAAAGGGTGATTTACGATAAATACAAAGCCACGAAAGTGTTATATTTAGAGTCGGGAAATGAACTCATTTGATACGGTGTAGGAACATAAGGTCGCGGCCTGACGACCTTGACATATTCCTTCACCGCATCAAATTTGTTCTTTCCACCCACTCGGAACATAACATATATGTAGTTTTCGCAAGATATGTATGCTCCTTCTATCGCATGTTTGACACGTGTTCACGCCATGGCCAAATTTAATGTTATGAAACATAAAAAAATTCGAATTGAGAAAAAAAGACACCAAAAACACGTACTGTTTTATTTACTATGTGTTGAATATATGTATTACTTTGTAAGGCTGCTATACATCCTACAATTTTCAGGAGTGCACATGTTTTTTGTCTGAACTTTACGTAATTTTCTTAAGTACACTAAAAAATTGTAGTTGGATCAGTAAGTGTGTTTCACGTTCACTGTTTCTCCTTATTATTCAATATTTTAGCTAGCGAATAGTTTGCTTCCGTATCCAATTTTATGTATGGGCACTCGAATGTCAAAACTATGTCTTTAATAGAATCATCTATGTTATAATCTTAATCATCCCACTTTTATTACAGCTTTTATATTATATTTTATTTTATCTCAAGAAAATGATTTTTTTTACAGATATCATCAGGGATATAATGTTTTATTTTGTTCGAAATCAAGGCAAATTAGTTTTTAACAATTATCAAGAAACAAAACAAAAAAAAGTGTCTGGCTCCGGCCCCAGGACATTGAATTGTTGGCATTTAATATAATTGAGGCATACCGTGGTAAGTATAGCGGTAAGTTCTGAAAAGCCACGCACAAACGTTTGTGTCGTCTCAACTCTAGTATAAATGATACAGAATATCCCAATGCGAAATAGTGTCTCTACCAAAATAGGATTTAGAAAGTTTACAAATTCCAAATGGAACAAAGTTGAATGTTTGGAAAGGTGATAGTAATGTTAAATCCGTCTTTGACGTAATCTTTCGTATCTAGCAAACGAAATGTGGTCTGCTTTCTTTGGATAGTTGACGTACATGGTGTGCATAATTAACTCTAATAATGGGGATGACAATAAAGCAATTCTTATTTTCGAAGTTTTAAATAAATTGTTGTTTTACATACATGACATCTATTTAAACTAACACCTGTTCCGGTCAAGAAGAAATCATCATTTTTCTCATACATATATTTGTGTCACAAACAGATTTTGCAGCGAATTTTGATCTTTCTTCAAATGTGTTCTCTCTCTCTCTCTCTCTCTCTCTCTCTCTCTCTCTCTCTCTCTCTCTCTCTCTCTCTCTCTCAGAGATTTGTCATTGTTGTCCTTTTATTTAAAGCATACATTGTGGAAGCAAGACATTACTATTATAATTTGGCTTGCCTATAAGTGTATACTAAATTTCGTTACCCTAGTGTAGAATAATCGATTTCATATTTTCTGCCGCGTACTCGTTACCCAGGTAGCCCAAGTTTTCAATGGTAGGCTCTAATCTACTTTTCTGCAGGTCAGTGACAGCTGTTGGTTCATTTGTTGACCAAATGTTTTCAAGCAAAGGAAACAAAACTACATTCCTTTGAAATAGCAATGCAAGAACTTTTGTCTTTTTGATAAATTTTGTCATGTTCCGATGTTAATCTATATCGTAAAGAGAAGTTAAATTATGCCATGCCCCCCCCCCTCTCTCTCTCTCTCTCTCTCTCTCTCTCTCTCTCTCTCTCTCTCTCTCTCTCTCTCGTATTTTTTAAGCCAAGTTTCATATAGTATAATTACATAGCATATTTACCTTGATGTTCGATATCGGTCATTGTGTCCAATATCAGTCTTATTTTTCGATATATTATTAACCTCCGATATGTGATATAGTATCCGACATCTGGCTTAGTGCCCGATATTTTTCTTGGTGTCCGATATAATTTTAGTGTCTGATATATTTAAACTTTTGATATATATCTTAATGTCATATATCGGTTTAAATATATTTCTTGGTGTCCAACATATGTTTAAGTGTCCAATACCTGTCTGAGTGTCTGAAGCAATTAACACACACACACACACAAAATTAACTTACACGCTTTGACGATACATATATATTGATGCAGATGTGTTGTTGAAAGATGTGTTTATCCTCAAATTGAAATTAAACGAATAAACACAATTAAATGCCCTTTTTAAATACAATTAGGAATGTAACGACATTATATTGGTTAAATAACAAACATGTTTTAAAGAGAAAACACTAGATTTGTATGTCATGCTACAGTAGTGTTGAGTTCCCTTTCGTTCTTGCTTTCTACCGGTTCCATCCCTTCAACTTCTTGTTATTGTAGATAGTGATGATGGCGATGGTGTTCGCCAAATGCTATTTCCACATCAGCAGCTTAGAAAGCATTTCTGGTAATAATACATCGACAGAATTTCCGTCCATATAGGTACACATCACGTGATAAAAAAAATTGACCATTTTTGAAAATGGTAACTTTCCTGTTTTATACGTTCGACCATATTTGAAAAAAGTAATTCGCATGTTTTCAACGTCGTCTCTATCACTTGCAATATTCTGTTTATTCTGTTTATTCTGTTTATTCAATTCAATTCATGATTTGAGTATTCTGGTCATCTAGGCATAATTACATGAAAAGAACAGTACTCCTAAACACACGATTTTATTTTCGGATTAAAAAAATGCCAGTAAAGGTTAGAAGCGACGAGTATGTTAGGATAAGAGTGAATAAATCAGCCATGAGCTCCCGCACATAGGGGGAAGACCACTACATGTTGGTTCCCCCTCCTCCGAATTTAATTCTGCAAATGTCCCTGTAATCAGTATCACATCATACACTGTTAGAACGTCATCATGAACATCAAAACGCACGCATTATTCGACCACGTGTTCAAGTATTCTTATCGGATGATGAAGACGACGAGTACAAATAAGCAGATACAGATTCCTATTTTCACCGTGTGGTTGATAATTTATATGTGATATATTTTTCAGTAATTTACAGAGTACAAATAGCAGAAATAATGGTGAAAAGTGTTCCAATAAATTGTGTTTCTGAGACTGCATCTTACGATATGTGAAATGCATTAGTTCTATCTACGAATAGCAATAACACAGAAGTTTGACCGAAAGATGGCGGGCATTCTTACCATGGAAGATGAACTGGATTAAAACTAAAACGTTTTTACATGAATTTTATTTCCAGCAATATTGGATAAGGACTTAGTTTTGACAAAATATATCGTGTTTCATTACCTTAATCACTCCTCAACGTCAATTACATATAAAAGTTCGCGCTATTTTAATTTCGCTCTGTTCTGTAGATGCTATTTGTTTTTAGTAATACATCGTTATCAAACGTTCCATACAATTTCAAGGTTGATTCATTTTTGCGGAAACAAGATAAACTCATAAAGTGTTGCCTAACGTTATCATTTCAACGTCATTTTTCTTGTTTAATTTGACCTCAGGTATACCATTTGGTGTCCTCGTATTCTACTTTCAGTGTCCCAATTTATTTATTTCACATTAGGTATACGAGTTATTGTCACTAGCTTACGAAATAGGTATACGAGTTATTGTCACTAGCTTACGAAATAGGTATACGAGTTATTGTCACTAGCTTACGAAATAGGTATACGAGTGATTGTCACTAGCTTACGAAATAGGTATACGAGTTATTGTCACTAGCTTACGAAATAGGTATACGGGTTATTGTCACTAGCTTACGAAATAGGTATACGAGTTATTGTCACTAGCTTACGAAATAGGTATACGAGTTATTGTCACTAGCTTACGAAATAGGTATACGAGTTATTGTCACTAGCTTACGAAATAGGTATACGAGTTATTGTCACTAGCTTACGAAATAGGTATACGAGTTATTGTCACTAGCTTACGAAATTTGTATACGAGTTATTGTCACTAGCTTACGAAATTTGTATACGAGTTATTGTCACTAGCTTACGAAATTTGTATACGAGTTATTGTCACTAGCTTACGAAATTTGTATACGAGTTATTGTCACGTGCTTACGAAATTTGTATACGAGTTATTGTCACTAGCTTACGAAATTTGTATACGAGTTATTGTCACGTGCTTACGAAATAGGTATACGAGTTATTGTCACGTGCTTACGAAATAGGTATACGAGTTATTGTCACCAGCTTACGAAATAGGTATACGAGTTATTGTCACTAGCTTACGAAATTTGTATACGAGTTATTGTTACTAGCTTACGAAATTTGTATACGAGTTATTGTCACTAGCTTACGAAATTTGTATACGAGTTATTGTCACTAGCTTACGAAATTTGTATACGAGTTATTGTCACTAGCTTACGAAATTTGTATACGAGTTATTGTCACTAGCTTACGAAATAGGTATACGAGTTATTGTCACGTGCTTACGAAATAGGTATACGAGTTATTGTCACGTGCTTACGAAATAGGTATACGAGTTATTGTCACGTGCTTACGAAATAGTCTATATGTGGATGAGAAGTCTGATCTGCATAAAGAAGACGAGAGTATCCAAAAACATTGATTGTTGGAATTGGTGACCACGCCCCTCTTGCATGTGTGAAGTGGAATTAAATCTGGTATGGCAGAACAGCAAAACGAATGCACCTGTAAAAACAAGATACTTATAAGAAGAAACAATATACGATATAAGTAGAGACAATATACGATATAAGTAGAGACAATATACAATATAAGTAGAGACAATATGCGATACAAGTAGAGACAATATGCGATATCCGTAGAGACCATATGCGATATTAGTAGAGACAATATGCGATATTAGTAGAGACAATATGCGATATAAGTAGAGACAATATGCGATATAAGTAGAGACAATATACAATATAAGTAGAGACAATATACAATATTAGTAGACAATATACGATATAAGTAGAGACAATATATGATATAAGTAGAGACAATATACAATATAAGTAGAGACAATATGCGATATAAGTAGAGACAACATGCGATATTAGTAGAGACAATATGCGATATTAGTAGAGACAATATACTATATAAAAGTAGAGACAATATACAATATAAGTAGAGACAATATACGATATTAGAGACATTATGCGATATTAGTAGAGACAATATGCGATATAAGTAGAGACAATATGCGATATTAGTAGAGACAATATGCGATATAAGTAGAGACAATATACGATATAAGTAGAGACAATATACGATATAAAAGTAGAGACAATATACAATATAAGTAGAGACAATATACGATATAAGTAGAGACAATATATGATATAAGTAGAGACAATATACGATATAAGTAGAGACAATATACGATATAAGTAGAGACAATATACGATATAAGTAGAGACAATATACGATATAAGTAGAGACAATATGCGATATAAGTAGAAACAATATGCGATATAAGTAGAGACAATATAAGATATAAGCAGAGACAATATACGATATCAGTAGAGACAATATATGATATCAGTAGAGACAATATACGATATAAGTAGAGACAATATACGATATAAGTAGAGACAATATACGATATAAGTAGAGACAATATGCGATATAAGTAGAAACAATATGCGATATAAGTAGAGACAATATGCGATATCAGTAGAGACAATATGCGATATAAGTAGAGACAATATACGATATAAGTAGACACAATATAAGATATAAGCAGAGACAATATACGATATCAGTAGAGACAATATACGATATCAGTAGAGACAATATGCGATATAAGTAGAAACAATATGCGATATAAGTAGAGACAATATGCGATATCAGTAGAGACAATATGCGATATAAGTAGAGACAATATGCGATATCCGTAGAGACAATATACGATATAAGTAGACACAATATAAGATATAAGCAGAGACAATATACGATATCAGTAGAGACAATATACGATATCAGTAGAGACAATATGCGATATAAGTAGAGACAATATGCGATATAAGTAGAGACAATATGCGATATCAGTAGTGACAGTATACAATATAAGAAGAGACAATATACGATATCCGTAGAGACAATATACGATATAAGTAGAGACAATATGCGATATAAGATATAAGAAGAGACAATATACAATATAAGTAGAGACAATATGCGATATAAGTTGAGACAATATACAATATAAATAGAGACAATATACAATATAAGTAGAGACAATATACAATATAAGTAGAGACAATATAAGATATAAGAAGAGACAATATACGATATAAATAGAGACAATATACGATATAAGATATAAATAGAGACAATATACGATATCAGTAGAGACAATATACGATATCAGTATAGACAATATACGATATAAGATATAAGAAGAGACAATACAAGATATCAGTAGAGACAATATACGATTTAAGTAGAGACAATATACAATATAAGCCGAGACACTAAACGATATAAGCAGAATCAAGATACGATATAATTAGACACACAACCCACTCCATAATGTACACAAACATCTAATTCCATGTCCTCGAAAAATCAGCCCAAACTAGTGCAATTTATATTAAATTTGGCAATTAGTTAAATAGATAAAATGAACTTTGCAAGAGTACTCGATATTGGCTTCTGAACGTGCAATAAATAAATTACAAAATATATAAAGATTAACAAACAGAAAGGTATCTGCGTGTTTATTACAATTTACATGCGAGGGAGTTTAGAGTGGCGCAGTGGTTTAATGCGCTCACAGTTACGGATTATTGCCATCACACCTCTGTCTGCGAGGGTTCGAGTCTCGGGCTTATCCTATGTTAGTAACTGAGAAAGCCTGCCTGTAGCTTCTCGTGGGTCGGCCATTCTTTCCGGGATTTTCTAGGGTTCTTCCTCCACCAGTAATACTGACCGCCAGGTATAGCCTATCTTGTGCTGAAAAATGGCGTTAGACCCTATGGGTTGTTTTCACGTGAGTCACAAAACATGTGTGCTTCCATATCCGCCATTTGGATTCCTTATCCCCCAATAACCGGCACCTAATAACATTGTTCTAACCGCATAATTACGAAGGCACTTTTCATTTTGTGAGTAAGAATATAATAATAGATCATATTATGTTGTGCATGTCAACCTCACGAGATCGAATGCGTGACTTTTCTTCGCGTTTTCTTCAAGTAAAATATTTAAATTTCAACCATCTTTGTTATTCTTTCATAAACAAATAGATCGATTAATAAACAAACGCATAAACAGCTGGATACACAACCAAATAGAAACATGTAATGATTTTCAATTTTCACGGGCTTAAGTAAAATATTTGGTTATTGTTTAAGTTAAGAAGCTAATTGTTAATATATAATTTCATATTCCTAAAAGCATTTCATGAATAAATCGTTTTTAACATTCGACACAAAGTCATATTCCGTTAGACACGTGTTTCGTTTGAATACACTAAAGACGACACTTCTTTGACCGGTTATCGCTTTCATTTAGTATAAGCCTACGTCCGCCATCTCCTCCACAAATGCAATATTTGACAATAACTCATTAATTTTGTTTGATCAGGAATTTTTAACATAGCTTTAACAATATTTCAGTCATATCATTACGATGTCTGCAGTGAGGTAGTTTATAGTGATGTCTATGTCCCACATAGTTACATTATTCTGACACCAGGCCGACCAGTCCTAACACTAACCTCTTAATGCTGAGCGAGGCAGCTGTTAGTACCATTTTTGTAAGTCTTTGGTATGATTCAGCCGGAGATGGAACCCACGACCTCCCGCTTCCGCGGCGGACGCTCTAACCACCGGAGCGGTTCCATAACTAATTCAAATGGTTTGTCAAATATTCTTTGGCACAAACACAAGTTGTCGCGAAAAGTATTTGTACATAAAAGTTCTAGCGTAAAATACATGCTATAAAATTTTAATTCGTGACTGATATTATATCCAGAAAATCATTATCTGGAAATTCTCTTCAAGACGACAAGCTTAGGGATATGATACGAATGACTTTTTAAAAATGTCAATATTGTCTGTTTGTAAACAACAACAATAAGTTCATTTCCATCAGATACCAATAGACACAATTACAGTTCAACTTAACTATTCTGTCTTTCGATATAAGCAAGGGAACTTTCAGCTTTATTTTTATTTTTGTGCTATAGGGCACATAATTTCAAGTATAATCTGTGTCGTTTCGATGAAGTAAATATCCTTATCTATAGTTAAATCAGATTATTATCTTGAATATACATGATTAATGTTGACAACGGTTTGTTAGGGGACTCACAATGGCGGCAGAAGGTACGCGCGCGTTGCATTGAGCGTATTTGCGTACTTAATCGTGACGTCTGTGAAAACAACCCATAAAAACAATAATTTACATTTGAAGTCCGGGAAGTGAAGATGACCAAGCAGACCTAGCTTTCTTTTCTTATATACACATCTGAGGTAAGGTCAAGCAATATACTGTATAGGCCAAATCACACCATCCAATCATGCATCAAAATAACGGGAATTCCAATCATACATCAAAATAACGGGAATTCCAATCATACATCAAAATAACGGGAATTCCAATCATACATCAAAATAACGGGAATTCCAATCATACATCAAAATAACGGGAATTCCCATCATACATCAAAATAACGGGAATTCCCATCATACATCAAAATAACGGGAATTCCAATCAAACATCAAAATAACGGGAATTCGAATCATACTTCAAAATAACGGGAATTCCCATCATGCATCAAAATAACGGGAATTCCAATCATACATCAAAATAACGGGAATTCCAATCATACATCAAAATAACGGGAATTCCAAGTTTTTTCAAGAATATATAAGATGAACAAGATCCATATTAAAAAGCCAGGACAGCGAGAGAGGAAAAAGAGGGAAATGACTTTTCTTTAAAAATTAAACTCTACTCAAAATGCGAAACAAAGGAAGAAAAAAAATATAGAAACAAATCGTACATTCTGGTTCGTCCAAGAAAATTAAACTTTTGCGCTCCCTAACATGTAAGTTTTTAGGGAAAAGTACCTAGTTATATGTTCTAGGTGTACACTAACTCATTTCGATCAGTTATACAGTTAAAGTAAATTCTGTGTTAACTTTACTTAAAAATCTGAACAAAGGATATATTTGAAGTATTTTGATCAGATGTTAATTAGAAATGAAACGTATTCCAGATAGGTAAACAATTATATCGTTTATTAATCTCTTTAGTTGACTGCATAGGTAGCACGATGTTGCTTGTAAATGCGTTCAGATTCTTCTGCATGATTGATTATTATACCGTTTCATAACAATATTTGTGATCGAATTGATTCGTATACTGTTTAAACCATATGTATGTATGTATGTATATATGTATGTATGTATGTATGTATGCATGTATGTATGTATGTATGTATGTATGTATGTATGTATGTATGTATGTATGTATGTATGTATGTATGTATGTATGTATGTATGTATGTATGTATGTATGTATGTATGTATGCATGCATGCATGCATGCATGCATGCATGCATGTATGTATGTATGTATGTCGAGACGGACAATGATTGGTGAAGTACACGTGTGAAGTATATATTATCATTGTTTACAATAAAAATCAAGCATTGTGTGTTTGTGTGTATGTGCGTGTGTGTGTCATTTTGTAAGGAATAATCAGATTTCAGCATATATATGTTAGACCCTGAGGCCATAACAAGCCAGTTAATTGACATGGCCAAAAATCTAGTGACGCGCTATATTTGTTACCAAAAGTCAGTTACGTAACATCGTTCACAGGTAAGTAAAGAAATTATATTTTCGGATCAAATGGGGTCGTAAACCCACCCTGGAGTGACTGTTTAGAGGGGGCAGTGTCTGATCATTCTATGAAACAACATCCACTCGGAATTGAGCAAGGCGTGGCCAAGCATTAGAATCGCAAGTATAAATTTATTATCTTGAGAACAAAACTGCAGTAGTCGCTAAGACCAGCTTGCGTGAATTAAGGGAAGATAAGCTACTCCGACATCATTCGAAATTGACGGGAAACTTGTATTATGGGAATTACAAGGAGGTTCAGTACAAGTCAGTGACTGTTTGCTCGATTGGTGTGTAATATATTACTGCAAAGTACGTGTATTTTAATTAAAGGAGGTTTCTACGGTAGTACGTAGAATTACCATTTACAGGTTGATTCATTCGTAGTGTTTGATATACCTGCATATTTACAGATATGAGCAATGTTTATCAAAGAATTAATATTGTAATTAAGTATTTGGTTAATTCGCAGTAACCTCATGCATTTATTCATTTGATATTATAGATCTGCACGTGTGAATTGAATTATAACTTTGTGTAATGGTTGCAGTGCGCAACATTAGTTACTAGGGATTTGCCTATTTGTGTATAATTTGTAGGAGTACCTGCGTAAGGATATATCACCGCATGGATATGTGCATATATGTGTACACTTTGTAGAAGTGCAATGTACACAAATGTGTCTGATTATATGATATTTTTCTGCATAATAAGATTGAGAATCTATATATAGAAGTTAGAAGGAAGCTTTTAGGGACCAGAGGGAATTACCACAGTGTAGTTGGCCCGAGTCTCTAGGAGACAAAAGTAAGAGGAAGAACGGAGGCAGACGTTAGACGGACTGGAGGGAGTTGGATTACCAGTCCAGAAAGATCATACAGATGAGTAGGAACACAAGACAGGAGGAAAATCTATCACACTAAGTCAGATGATGAAATAGGTCGTCATTTGGTCAAGCGAAAGATGAGTGATAGGGTTTTAATTTGAATTTAATTTGAGAGATGACTGTTATTGAATTATATTAAATTGTTGTCATTTGAATTTCACATTTTGTGTATTCATTAATTGAACTGTCGGCACCGTTGGCTGGGGGCTCAGAGCTTTGCATCTCTCTATCACTACTTCAATTTCTGACAAAAAAGAATCAGGGTGTGTCTTCTGTATTAATTTAAATAATATTGAGAGAACCTAAATAAAGGGAAACATTTACAGTGTGTGTGTGTGTGTGTGTGTGTGTGTGTGTGTGTGTGTGTGTGTGTGTGTGAGCGCTGCGAGGCATCTATTTGTACCATTTGTAATAGTCTTTGATATGAATCGACCAGGGTTCGAATCCTCGACTTTATACGTCTGAGGCGGACGCTCTACAACCCAAATGGATTTTTGCATAGCCTGTGAATGACAAGATGAAGGGTTTACATTTTCGACAGCTCAATTTACTCCTCATGACTCGGCACGATATAACCTTCAAAGTGTTGCCGTGCCGTAAAGCGTAACAGACCTACAAAAAAAAAGAGAGGAAAAATTCCTAAAATATGTCAGGGCTTTACAAATGCATGTGCCCGACCCACCAGACAAACTCGAAATCGTGTTCCAACGAACGAGAGTGCGAGGGAAAGAGAGAAAAGTAAAACAAAATAAATGTTAAGATGTTACAAAAGTCAAATATCAATGCAATTAACTTTCATTTCGAAAAGAGTATAATGGTATTATATTCGTTAAGTTTGTACCCTAACATGGTACTATTCCAGACACTCGCCCTTTGCAACATTACGTACCACCGGTAAAATTATTCCGTATACGGGCGAGATGCCGAGTTCCTAGGAACAATGAGTACATTCATATAATGCCGTGCCTTTGATAGTTGCAGTGTGAAATAAAGGACTTAAGTTTCTTTAAGCAAACTATTTCATGTGACTAGTCAGTTAGGTTTTTATTATTCAGTTGATTTCCTCTGGACTTACAAATCCTATCTAATGAGGTTTATGGACATAAAAAATAAATTTAAAAATATTGTATTTTTGCGAAGTGTCCGCTATAGTTCCGTTTAATGATCTGGACCGCATGAGAAGGCATGGCTCTTTTCATTCCATGGTGTAGTATAGTTTTAAAATGTAAATTGCACGGCTTACTCATGTCCTAATGTATGGATCACGATTATTTCGTATTTACAAAAACTGAAATGCGATCTCATCGTTAAGGCATTCAAATTACTTTAAAAATATATAAAAAAATTAAAACCTTTTCAACACATCCGCTCGCAATCATCTTCAAAAAATAACTTCATTTTTATAGCCCTGGGGCGTCATGCTGGGCATTTTTATAGCCCTGGGACGTCATGCTGGGCACTAAAGCATTGTTCAGTTAAGGTTAATGTAAATAAAAACAGTTTACGTTTCGTAATTTCATGATAAGCACAGATATAAAGGTAGGCGCAAACAGCTACCTACGACAGTTTCTTGTAATCATTCATCTAACTGACTTGGACTTAGTTTAGTGTATATGACACTGTGCCTTAGGATATAGAGTGATACATGCAGCAGGGCAAAATGAATTCGAGAAAGTGTTAGTTGGGTCTGACAGACAATTTATCCTGCCTGAAACTGACCAGTGTCAAGAGTGGCGTTTTGTCCGGAAAGAAGACCACTCGCTTATTGTAGTTAGTCGTTATCTGATGTTGCTCGATGTTTCCGCAGCAGAGTGATGGTGCGTACTTTTCGTGTTACGATTCCGTCACTGGCTCGGGCCTACGTTTTAGGATATGCCTTTTCCCTTGTTTATGGATTTACACTACCAGGATCCGAAGATGGGGGTAAGTTGTGACTGTCTTCATTACGCTTTCAGAAATCTTGCAATGGTCATTTTTTTTTATCATTGCACCAAACAAGAATTCCTATAAAGTTTAGACTTTCCAACAACTTGGAATTCTCTATGCATATTTTAAGATTAAATTAATTATATTTTCCATTTCTCCGTCTCCTTCTATTCGTCTCCTTAAAACTTTTACCATCACGACCACCATAAACAAAAACATTGTTAAGCCCATAGTGATGTAGCTTAACATAAACAAAATGGCATGTTTACTTTCTTACAGAGCATGAATGATGGGATTAAATGACAACGAAAATGAAACGTAACAACTTTTGGAAAAAAGGGATAATAAACCATTTCTCGTATTAATGACAATTCCAGTGTATATTTTGTTGACGATGAATATTGCACTTAATATAGATAGCATTTGCTCCGTTAATAGTGTTTGAAAGCATTATGGTCTAACACGCTTAGATACATACAAAGATTCACGCACGCACGCACGCACGCACGCACACACACACACACACACACACACACACACACACACACACACATCAAACAAATTCTGGAAGAACAGTACTTATTTAAGCATCAATTCCTGTTTCATGTCAAACGTACATATATTCCAGTTGTTATTACTTTCACATAAGTTTTGAACTGTATTTTTTGTCGAATTAAATTAGTGTTCTCCATCTTGAACGCTCCCTACCACCAACCAGCGACCATTTGTTTATGCGGCCTGAATCCCATGGGAAGATTAATTGTTGTTCAACAATACCTCTCTGACATCGCATCTCCTCTAACGCGGCAAACAGCCATTTCATTTCTGCAAAAAAGTCTCAGATTTACGCACTCATTCCAAGTGGCCATATAGTTTTGTTTGCAATACGAAATCTTCCCACCCAAGTATCCAATGCTCCTGATTTGTGCATAAAACATTTGTAATTATCATGTATCATAAAACATTTGTAATTATCATGTATCATAAAACATTTGTACTTATCATGTATCATAAAACATTTGTACTTATCATGTATCATAAAACATTTGTACTTATCATGTATTATAAAACATTTGTACTTATCATGTATCATAAAACATTTGTACATATCATGTATCATAAAACATTTGTACTTATCATCTATCATAAATCATTTGTACTTATCATGTATCATAAAACATTTGTACTTATCATGTATCATAAAACATTTGTACTTATCATGTATCATAAAACATTTGTACTTATCATGTCTTTAATCGTTGCAATGACCCATTTACCTGAGATAAGCATAACTTTGTGATGTTTCATATTTTGTCCTTAACCTCCATGTATGGTTCATTTCCATTTTCTTATTACAATAAAACATTATGTTAATATACTGTTCGCTCATTTTAATACCATACGTATTAAATGTTTCCTAATTAACCACCTGGTATATTTGTTCTGGAAATATATAAGCTACATAGACCAATAAATATACTCTACTTAGAGCTATTACGGCATATACCTGTAACCATACTCTACATATAACTATATATGCAGATATGTACTCGTACAAAACAAGGAACTAAAACTGTACGCTGCATAGATCTGTACTCGTACTCTACATAGAAGTATAACTATACGCTGCATAACCTCAGTGGGTATTCATAGAACTATAACCGTTCGCAATATAAATCTATAATTGTACTCTTCAAAAAACTATAACCGTACGCAATATAGATATCTACTCGTACTCTTCATAGAACTATAACCGTACGCAACATAGATATCTACTCGTACTCTTCATAGAACTATAACCGTACGCAACATAGATATCTACTCGTACTCTTCATAGAACTATAACCGTACGCAACATAGATATCTATTCGTACTCTTCATAGAACTATAACCGTACGCAACATAGATATCTACTCGTACTCTTCATAGAATTAAAACCGTACGCAATATAGATCTGTAATCGTACTCTTCATAGAACTATAACTTTTCTGCATAGTCCTGCATCCTTACTCTACATAGAACTATAAATGTACACCACATAGATTTGCTTTTGTATGCTATGTATATATATATATATATATATATATATATATATATATATATATATATATATATATATAAATGTACGCTATAATACCGTTTAAATTATGAGACGGTTGTAATAAATTGTTTCAGTGATTTGCGAGTTGAATTTTCTTCCTTTTAGAAATAAAAGGAGTTGGTTTAGATCATTGGGAAAGTAAGCGAATCCGAACAAGCATTGTCATAAACAGTCTTTTTTTTACTAGCATGATAACAATAGTACTCTTACTAGCATGATAACAATAGTACTCTTACCAGCATGATAACAATAGTACTCTTACTAGCATGATAACAATAGTACTCTTACTAGCATGATAACAATAGCACTCACTAAGATATATGGAATCAATACAGTATATGAATGCATCTTGATAAGTACCATGGCACTTTTACCATATATATATATATATATATATATATATATATATATATATATATATATATATATATATATATATATATATATATATATATATATATATATATATATATATATATATATATATATATATATATATATATATATATGGTAAATATTATATATATATATATATATATATATATATATATATATATATATATATATATATATATATGTATATATGGTAAACATTATTTATAGTTTTTTATTTATATGTTGTCCAGTTTCCCATTCACTGTGTATCCTAACAAAAATTACAATGTCAATAATAGCTCGTTGTGACCTAAATCTTCCAGTTTTTATCGTCAGTAGAATTTGTTCATACTCTTTATCGGTAGAAAACATACGTATCTTTTCTGCCTAAGCGTGTGAAGGTGCGCTTTTTGCTGCCCTTGTTTTTTTTTTCCATTTCTTTCCTTCCAAAACTTACCTTTTATTCGTTACGATATAACCAGCATTGTACTGACGTGATGTTGAACCATATAAATACATATCTTATTATATTATCGAGATTAATTGAGGATGCTACTTGAGAGATATGCTATACCTCCAACACATCATTATTTCGTCCATTTGTATTATTATTCTTTGTTTTATGTGCTGTTCTTCCCTCGTTTGATATCACGCCGTTGTAAATAACCTCATGATGACATAATGGCTTTTAACAGGTATAGTGGTACATGTACACCATTCAAGACAGGACAACAAATTTATACGAATATGCAATTAAGAAATGTCAGACCGAATTATGTCTTTACTCTTGATGTTAGGGTTGTTAATTGTTATTTTATGTGACATCATTGCCATGTGCGCCCAAACATTATATAACAAAAACTGTGCACGCTTCGGTGTTTCTCCCTTATTCCCTTTTGGTATCTAGTATCCACTTAGAAAACCGTTACTATCATACATGTTGTTTAGGACTAGGGCTTCGTGCCGCAGACATGTAGCATGATGTCCCACCCAGTCACATTATTCTGACACCAGGCCATCCAGTCACATTATCCTGACACCAGGCCGACCAGTCACATTATCCTGACACCAGGCCGACCAGTCACATTATCCTGACACCAGGCCACCCAGTCACATTATCCTGACACCAGGCCACCTGACACCAGGCCACCTGACACCAGGCCACCCAGTCACATTATCCTGACACCAGGCCACCCAGTCCTAACACTTACATCTTAACCGCTTAATACTGAGAGTCTAGAGATGCAGCTGTTAGTGTGTTTAAGTCTTTGGTATGACCCGGTCAGGGTTCGAACCCGCGACCTTCCGCATCCGAGTCAGAGGCTCGGGCCCAAAACCAATGTAAAACAAATACAGGTGTTGCACTACAATTTTACATAAAATAAACTTATAATCGAAGTGGCATTTCAGGAAACGTAAAGATGCTACCACATAAAGTGTTTGAGACATCAGAGGGCCACCATGGAAGGTAATCGAGGCATAAGTGATAGTTAGAGTAGTGATTTGAGATATAGCAGTGCCACCGCTGGATAGATTTTAGCAATAATACTGCTAATGGTTTAATATCAGTATACGGTATAGTTTAATATCAGAATACGGTATGGTTTAATATCAGAACAGGGCATAGTTTAACATCAGAATACGGTCTGGTTAAACTACGAAATACGGCATATATTAACATCATAATTCGGCAGCCGAGTCATGCTAAAGACTTACAAAAATGGTACTAGAAGAGGTTAGTGTTCGGCCTGGTGTCAGGTTATTGTGACCGAGTGGGACATGATGCTTCAAGTCTGTGGCATGATGCCCCGGTGCTAGTAGACATTAATATGTACTGTCACACTGCAGACAAGGTAGCGATATGATCGGAGAGTTATTCAAACTACGTTAAAAGTCAAAAGAGAGAGAGAGAGAGAGAGAGAGAGAGAGAGAGAGAGAGAGAGAGAGAGAGAGAGAGAGAGAGAGAGAGAGAAGAGGGGCGCACGGGATACTTTAACTTTGGCAGACGACATAGATTAACAACAGAACACGACAAAAACTGATAAAAAAGACAAAAGTTCTTAAATTGCTATTTCAAAAGAATTTAGTTTTTTTCCTTTGCTTGAAAACAGTTGGTCAACAAATGAACCACCAGCTGTCGCTGACCTGCAAAAAAGTAGGTTAGAGCATAACATTGAAAACTTGGACTACCTGGGTGACGAGTACTCGGCAGGAAATATGAAATCGATTATTCTACACTAGGGTAACGAAATTTAGTATACACTTATAGGCAAGCTAAATTATAATATAAATGTCTTGCTTCCAAAATTTCACAACAGAAAGATAATTTACTTCGAGACGGCTTTGTGCGTTTTATGGCTATTACAAACTGAACTAAAATTGGACATTAGACATATAAGTCGACTTTCTTCCTGTACCTTTCCCGTTTTTGTTTTCTGTTAAAGAAAGGTACTCATTAAGAAAGAAATCCTTTTATTTTTAGCACTGCCGCTATCAAAAGTTCTCCCCTTGTTCACCCTATGCTATATCGCCACTTCTACAACTTCAACTACTACTACTAATACTGCCTCCACTTTTACTTTTAAAACGATTAGCACTACCAATACAACCACTGCTAATATTTATATTACCAACGCCAAGCACCACGACAAGTATTACTATTTCTACAACTTCCAGACAACCAGTCTATTACTACATTCTTCTATTACACGGACTACGTAAAGCAACCAGTCTATTACTACATTCTTCTATTACACGGACTACGTAAAGCAACCAGTCTATTACTACATTCTTCTATTACACGGACTACGTAAAGCAACCAGTCTATTACTACATTCTTCTATTACACGGACTACGTAAAGCAACCAGTCTATTACTACATTCTTCTATTACACGGACTACGTAAAGCAACCAGTCTATTACTACATTCTTCTATTACACGGACTACGTAAAGCAACCAGTCTATTACTACATTCTTCTATTACACGGACTACGTAAAGCAGAATGGGTCTCTTTCATGGTAGATATTTTTAATATTTGAGTGATTTTTTCACTGATCAGGAATGAAGTAAAGAACCTGAATATAGCCTCATGTGTGTAAAAATGCAAATTCTCTGTCTGTCTGTCTGTCTGTCTGTCTCTTTAAACAGCGGATAGCACCATTTTTGCAAGTCTTTGGTATGATTCAGCATGATTAATTTGTATCCAGGCTGCCAAGTACAGAGAGGGCGAAAATGAGATATGCGCCAAAAATAAACACAGTACATGCCCTGTATGTACAAACATACCGTTTGTTTTTGCTATTAAGGGTTTTACAAAGTTCATTCTGTTGTTTGTTCTTATTTTTGCCACTCACGATAAATTAAAAAAAAGTAATTGATGAAATTATAGCACGTTTACTAAGTTGTCCAGTAAGACAGGTGAAAGAGTATCATTGCCATAAACCGAACAATCCTTCTCCATAACTTTCATCTCATAGCAATTAAACAAATAGGCGACTCACTACTAAGGATTTCAATCGGCTGCGAATGTCATATGCGAAGTATTTTTTTTTTAATAACACGTGAGCGAGCCTTTACTGCAATAATGGATGAGTCGATGTCTTTGATGAAAACACACTAAAAAGAGTTTTCTTTCCAAAGTCTTTAAAGAATTACTTTTTATCCTCAGAGTTAAGCCAATCATTCAGTGCGGAGCGGAATGAGGTCCTACGCTAATTAATTTACCGTATATACTCGCTTACAACACAGATGCAACTGTGCATTGCATAGACAAATATCTGCCGGCGTATGATGGTTTACAACGTTGTTGGAGATCAATGTCACTTTATTTGATGCCTGCTACTACTTCTTACTTTCATTTGACTTGACCATCTGTGCAGTAAAACAGTAATCCAGAGGGACCTGAGATGTTAGTAGGAGTACTTGTGAAATAGTCCAGTAGTCTCTTTTGAAAGATGTATATGCTCGACTTTCATAAGTATATTCTGAGAATCCAGAAACTTTAAAAATTGTACCACAGTCACTCGCTGAAAATGGTCTCAAATATCTATTTCCAGATGAGCAAAATGTTCAACTGTTGAAAGTTGCCTGGCAAAACTATGCACTGTATATGTAATCTAAATACTTGAATTTAGGTCACTGTTACCAATGTTGTTTGATTTTATTCCGAAAGTTTGAGGGATGTCTAACAATAAACGATAATAATCTGCTTCAGCAATGGAGTAAAGAACAACAGGGATACAACAGCAATCATCATAACAGGAAAATCACAACCTTCATATATCTGTATACATAATGCAAATAATCTCTTTTCCACGTATATTTTTTTCGTATTGTGAATTTTATGAGAAGTACATAAGAGCCGAAATGGACATTGACTCCATTTCATTTAATGATACATCAAATTATAATTGTATTTTATTAATTGACTCCATTTCATTTAATGATGCATCAAATTATAATTGTATTTTATTAATTGACTCCATTTCATTTAATGATACATCAAATTATAATTGTATTTTATTAATTGACTCCATTTCATTTAATGATACATCAAATTATAATTGTATTTTATTAATTGACTCCATTTCATTTAATGATACATCAAATTATAATTGTATTTTATTAATTGACTCCATTTCATTTAATGATACATCAAATTATAATTGTATTTTATTAATTGTACCACGTTTGTAAATTTGTACAGATTCATGCCATGCATTATGGATTGTCAACATCGTCTTTTAATTTCGCCCCTGAGGACAGACATATTTAAGTACCAATGACTATTACTGTTAATTTTGGTGCTGTTGTTGATCTTCAGACGCGCCCACAAAATTATTTTCAAGAAGGAGTGGGAAACATGTAGTGGTCAGCTAAAAAATATTTCGAATGTAGGCCAATCCATTTTATAGCCGAATTGGGTGTATGTGTGTGTGTGTGTCATTTTGATCTTGTAAGATATTGTTTTTCTATAACGCGAGAGAAGACGTACTAATTTAATTCACTTGGCCGTGTTTTCTCATTTCACAGCACGAAAATAACGTGTGGTTAACGTGCACACACGTGTCTCAAGGAATATATCCATCTTACATATGTTGGCATAATAATATATTTTTTTCTCAGCTTCACATAATATCAATAGTGTTGAAATATTGACATTGAACTCATATTGTCGTGTTAGGAATTCATTTTTACAATCAGTTATGATTATATTGCTGTCACAAAAATTCCAATAAGTTATGATTATATTGCTGTCACAAAAATTCCAATCAGTTATGATTATATTGCTGTCACAAAAATTCCAATCAGTTATGATTATATTGCTGTCACAAAAATTCCAATCAGTTATGATTATATTGCTGTCACAAAAATTGCATATGGAGATAACATTTGCATGATCATGCACGCTGCATTGTTTTCATTGTTTCTTTTCTTTTCTTTTCTTTTCACCAATTGTGTTTGTCCTTTTTTTAAGATGTGTGTATGTTGCAAAAATGATTAAATGACTATCTACCGACATAGTATTTTCCGGGTTCTTTGCTTTTGTATTTCTCCCCTTTGTTAGCTTTTGTAATAGCCACACATAATTTAAATTTTAAAATGATAGAATCAATGGTGAAAAACAAGACTGATTTATTTTGTTTCTTTATCAATTTTATTTTTAATAATAATATGTGCATGTAGGTCAAAATAAAAAAAAAAAACATACATTTGACCAGCTGAAGAAAATGTACCAAACCTTGCCTCTAGCCAAGTTATCCACAGTTATCCAAAATGCTGGCATAATGAAAGTGTGTGGTTACTTTTTGTGACTTGTGGTTTTTGTAAATGTATGTCAGTACCTTTGTAAATGTATTCAACAAAGCATTGCAGCGGACGTCACTGGATGAGGTCATCTGAATGCAAAATGTTTTCGGTCTCCCTTTCGCCTTCAGTATTCTAGATCTTTCTATGCAATTGAAATAGCGTTGTCCCACTGTAATCAAGAAAATTCTTTGCATCAGCAATACCTGTAATTTTCTTCTTTATCGTTATGTTTTAGTCTTTGTTTATATTTTCTCTATCAGTCAGTATGTATGTATGTATGTATGTATGTATGTATGTATGTATGTATGTATGTATGTATGTATGTATGTATGTATGTATGTATGTATGTATGTATGTATATATATATATATATATATATATATATATATATATATATATATATATATATATATATATATAGAGAGAGAGAGAGAGAGAGAGAGAGAGAGAGAGAGAGAGAAAGAAAGAAAGAGAGAGCGAGAGAAATATAGAAATAGAGAGAGAGAGAGAGAGAGAGAGAGAGAGAGAGAGAGAGAGAGAGAGAGAGAGAGAGAGAGAGAGAGAAAAGAAGACTTGTTCTGACTTTATATAGAAGCTTCCTAATATAACGATTATAATGTATGATGCAACTGTGGCAGTAAATAGAACAATTATAGAGATTATATATTTACCAAGAAATTTTACATTTCTAAAATCTTCATTTTAAGTATGGCCTTAGTTATTTCTTGTATTACAGACTTTAAATTTTTTTTTTTTTTTTTTTTTTTTTTTTTTGCAGATCAGGTAGAGGAAATCTTTGATCTAGGGCCAGACTATCTGACGTATAATCACCGGTTTGAAAATGATTGGTCAGATTCAACGCAGTATTACTTCCGGTCCGACATTAACTCCCATTACCGGTTGCTAAGGAGGAATCCATCAATTGATCTCAATGCACCATTTTGTTATAACTCAGCAATAGGCATAAAATGTTTAAAAGGAAATGAACAAGTAAGTCTCTCTCTCTCTCTCTCTCTCTCTCTCTCTCTCTCTCTCTCTCTCTCTCTCTCTCTCTCTCTCTCTCTCTCTCTCTCTCTCTCTCTCTCATTGTCATGTGTCCTTGTAATCGACGTCGTATGCGTGTGTAGACAACTGTAAGATCTTCGGACCAAGAGTCACATGAACTTTAAAATAAACCCATGAAAAAGTGAGATCAGTGAGTCATTGTAGCCTACATTTAGTAAAGTGACTCTCTTTCCTCACCCTTAATCAAGCAATGGCTGAATACACGTTAATCTTCCAAGTAGATGCAATATAAGAAACACTGAAGTTTGTCTTTAATACTGTATATATTATTGGTTGATTTTAACGTTTCAATAGGAGCAGATTTTTTGTTATTAATGTTATTAAAACGCAAACAACAACTAATTCTTCTACACTTAATGACCAGAGAACTTTTTCATGTTACTGTACTGATCAATTTTTGGTAAGGAACACGAAGAAAATCAAGTGATGTCCATTTTTATATTTATGTAAATTCTTTTGTATATAACGTTTTATTATTGGAGATATAGACGTTGCCAAATTGTCACATTTTGCAATCTTGCTTTTAATTTTGTTTTAAAAGCATAGTAAACCAAATGTGACGTCACGGTTGAATCATAATTTTTCATTTTGGAAACTTGATACACATTAATAGATACCACTCGTTGCAACGTTTTTATATTTTTTATAACACACATACGCGCATCCAGTTACTTCGGTAAATCAAATGATATTGTTTAGTGCCCAAGATATAATTTTGATTGTTATGAACAAAGTTAGACATACACACAGCTACATAATTTATAATTGTCTCTTTCAGCATACACATTTCTACACAGACGAGTACAATAGGATGGCAGTATCCATTTCAAATAAGGAAGGCACTTTGCAAATGGTAGGTCTCGTTAATCCGGTATCTTCCAGGATAAGTGTTTTCTCCATTTCTCGCACATATTATTATTAACGATTAATGTAATTGTTGGAACTCATCTTTAAATTATATGTCTCTGTACAGAATGTACTAGTGTGATACTGTCAGCTATACGTCTTTAACTACGTATAATGCTGTACGCACATGATACGTAAACAACATATACTATGATGGGACACTTCTCCCATATTCCGATTAGATTATTTATAATAATAATAATAATAATAATAATAATAATAATAATAATAATATTAATAATAATAATAATAATAATAATAATAATAATAATAATAATAATTGTTATTATTATTAATATTATTATTAATATTATTATTATTATTATTATTATTATTATTATTATTATTATTATTCTGTAGTACATAACAAAATCATCTGTGTTCAAATTTGTTCATATATGGTTTTTAAATTTTTTTTTTAGTTTAGACGAATTACAGCAGATGACAATATTCTCAGCTATATGCTTTATTTCTTAATGGACGCCATTTGTACCAAGAATTGTATGTTCAGTTTTTGGATCAACTCACTGGCTGAATTACGAAATCGTTTGAGAATTTAAATGTTAAGAAAGTCACATTGTACGAAACATATTTTCTTCTTCACGTCTGCAAATTAATTGAGTGCCGTTGTTGTTCAGGACAGTAATGATTAGTTTTTATGTGGGTACGTAAATTTTGCAAAAAATTAGGAGACTGTACCAAAATTGACCAGAATTGCTCTGTACAGACTCTTCTACAAAAAAATTAGGAGACTGTACCAAAATTGACCAGAATTGCTCTGTACAGACTCTTCTATAATTCTAACAATGCATTAAAGAAACCACATAAACAAACATGCTGAAAATGGTTCTTTCTATTTTCTCTTCACATTTTAAAACTAGTTCTATCATGTATTGTATATTTAAATGTCGTATGGAAAGAATGTGTACAGAAACGCCTAATTGTTACTGGCTACTCCCAGACATGTTGTTACTATGCACGGAAACGCCATGTTGTCACTGGATACTCGCAAACATGCTGTTTCTGTTCTCGGAAGCACCGAGCAATTGTTTACTAAAGCAAGTGGTTTCTGTGAACGGATAAAATATAGAACAAAACAGAATCTATTTTATTTGACTTTAGCAAAATACTATATAGTCAATTAGTCAAAATACTACATAGTCAATAAGCAAAATACTACATAGTCAATTAGCAAAATAATACATAGTCAATTAGTCAAAATACTACATAGTCAATTAGTCAAAATACTACATAGTCAATACTATTAATATACAATACACTGTTGCATAACTGAAAGACTAGTTGAATGAATAATGGCGATATAAAATATGTGTGCAAATTAATCCTCGGGGAGAGAGAGAGAGAGAGAGAGAGAGAGAGAGAGAGAGAGAGAGAGAGAGAGAGAGAGAGAGAGAGAGAGAGAGAGAGAGAGAGAGAGAACATATTTACCAAAGAAATTTGACATTTCTAAAATCTTCATTTTAATTAATTTTATTTTATACATGTTTCATTTGTACCAATCAAAAATAGCTGTATGAGATTTTTTAAGTGAATGCTATTTAGGAAAATTAAGACAAAATGACTTGTATCTTCTATTTCATTTCTTTTACAGATTTTACATTTCCTTTCATGTCATTTGTTTACAACTCTCTATATATAATGAGTGTGATAAAACACATACTTTAAGTAAATCTGTTCTGTGTCTGGCAATTATTCTAAGATTAGAAGTGGTTTCAGACATGTCTTTTACATCTTTATACACGTATGAAGCTTTCGAGACAACTGTTAATACCAGTGACCGTGAAATATGTCTTTTAGTCTTTGGTCACAAAGCGTTAGAAAGGAAGATACATGGACTGCATTAGGCTAATACCAAACTTTTCCAAAATCCTGAAATCTAAATTCTAACATTATAAACTCAGTTCTTATCATTCTTTTACATCCGACTTGAAAGGATTTTAAATATTAAAGCAATTTCGTATGGTTTGTTTTTTCTTCATTCACAATCAAACAAAGGAGAAATATCTTTAGTACAAACTTGCAATTTATCTTTTAGAGATAATATTAATGGAGGTAATTGCTTTACTAGTCTCAATACCGTTTCAAACATCTTGCAACTTGTGATCGCCTATCTTAAATATAAAATGGGAAGAAAAAAAATTATATCACAACGTATACTTTCAGGAATTGCCACTTTTTATTCCATACCCTTCCAGCGAGAAGTTACTTCGTACATCGTGGGGTTTTATTTGCTCTTTTTTTTCTTAGCATTTATCAACAGGAAACTTTATTGCAAGTTTGAAATTAGTTTAAAGAAATATTAGTCTATCAGTTGAAATAAGATTGTACATTATAAAGCGTATGGTGTTTGTATTGGAGCTCCTCGCACCCGAATATAAATACAAATTTAATGGTTTCACCATATATTGTATAACAAAATACCTACCGTGAGGTAGGTAAATTGATTTCACCATATATTGTATAACAAAATACCTACCTTGGGGTAGGTAAATACATAATGTAAATTGAAGCAAACTGTATGATACTAAAATCAATAATGAAATATTCTGTTTGTTTCCTCTTTCAGCAAGGTGTGGTTTTATCAAACAATTCAATTCACTCTATCCAACCTGCAGTTACGTTAGAACACGGAAATCAACACATCATCAAAAAGAGGGCAGCCTCCCATATCATTAGTATGTATGCTTTTGTACATATCTTTAAGCATGTGTTCAGCATTAACTATTTCAAATAAATACATAAATAAATAAATAAATAAATAAATAAATAAATAAATAAATAAATAAATAAATAAATAAATAAAAAAGAAATAAATAATTAAAAAGCAAATAAAAAACAAAGAAATACAAAAAGAAGAAAGTAAATAAATAAATTGCCTAATTAAAAAACTAATTAAAAAAGCAAATAAGTAATAAATAAATAGAACAAAGAAACAAAATAAAACATTCAATGAATAAATGAAATCGCAAATAATTAATAAATGAATTATGTAAACCAATAAATATATTTTTTTCCTGCTTTTTCCAATTATTGAAAGGTAATGATATCGGTATGGTGCTCAATTAATATATCGTCATAATAGTGACGAACCACGCACGAGCACTGTTTAAAGATATTAAATAAATTTAAAACACACGAAATATTAAAATTAATAGGGTAATCTTAATTTAACGTAACTTCAAATATTTATGATCTTCATTACCATACAGATCAAATGTCAGTATCAATTATTTTAAAAACTGCTTAGCGTTTGTATTTTTTAAAAAATTCCAAGCTGTAAAATTTATAATTCAGTATACATTACTATTTAATTATATGATTACAATTAAATACGTATACAATTTAGTTAAAGTCAATGTGACCGAGTGGTCTAAGGTATTCGCCTTTTCCAATCATCTAACCCCTGATCTTCGGCCAGTTGTCAGTATCTTCCTACACCAGTTATTGGCCACCATTTGTGTAGCCTATCTAGCGCTGAAAAATGCCGTTAAATATAGAATGTGACTTTGACCTTTAAAAAACTACAGATCCAAATTGCCACAAATATTTCTTGAAGGAATCACACATTGACACTCTATAAATATGTATATTCTGGGCACTTAGGTGAAGTTTTATCGCGACACAACTGAATAAATGCTTATAACGAGGACATGCAACTTTACATACAGGCATAAACGATTTGTAAAAGACGAACGAATAAACAATCAACAGCTGGTTAAAAAAATATACCGAGATACATACATACATACATACATACATACATACATACATACATACATACATACATACATACATACATACATACATACATACAATGAAGTAGGTCATTATAAATATTATTAGTATGTTTAAGCTATTTTTAATGGAATCATTTGGAGAGTTGTTAAAGTATACTGGATAGAGAGTTTGTGCGTGTATATGTGTGTGTGTGTGCGTGTGTGTGTGTGTGTGTGTGTGTGTGTGTGTGTGTGTGTGTGTGTGTGTGTGAGGTTGTTGTGCTGTTCAGTCTTTATATATGGTATACTTCTCGCGGACTCGAAAGTTCCTGAAGAAGAACAAATAGAAATGTAAAAAAATACGTATCATTTTAAGGTACGTTATTGTGCAATGGTGGAGCATCTGTGCTATGTAATTTATAGTCGCACACACATCTACCAATTCCTTTAATTCGTGTAAAAGTATATATTCACTAATCTCGTAAAACATATACGTTATAACGGATTAATCCTAATCGTTTCCTGTATATTTGGATAGCAGTACTTTGCTGTATATTTGGATAGCAGTACTTTGCTGTATATTTGGATAGCAGTACTTTGCTGTATATTTGGATAGCAGTACTTTGCTGTATATTTGGATAGCAGTACTTTGCTGTATATTCGGATAGCAGTACTTTGCTGTATATTCGGATAGCAGTACTTTGGTATTGTTCATTAAGGCATGCTATATTTCATCATTTTGCAGATAAAAGAGCTGCTAATTCCATACCAGAGAAGAAAGAATATATTGTTGACATTTTAGCAGTTGTCGATTACAGTATATACAAAAAGTAAGTTTAATGTACAAACATAATTACAGGAGAAGCATTTGCTTGATAAATGTGGTTAATAACTTAAAGGCGGCAGGCGTTACACATTAACTAATTTCTTGCTTACCTAATAGTATGGAAAACTTTCTTTCGTTTATACGACATTTAATAATATTGAACGTACTTTTTCGTTTATACGACATTTAATAATATCGAACGTATTGTTTCGTTTATACATTTAAAAATATTGAACGTACTGTTTCGTTTATACGACATTTAATAATATCGAACGTATTGTTTCGTTTATACGACATTTAAAAATATTGAACGTACTGTTTCGTTTATATGACATTTAAAAATATTGAACGTACTGTTTCGTTTATATGACATTTAAAAATATTGAATATACTGTTTCGTTTATATGACATTTAAAAATATTGAACTTACTGTTTCGTTTTTACGACATTTAAAAATATTGTACGTACTGTTTCTTTTATATGACATTTAAAAATATTGAACGTACTGCTTCGTTTATATGACATTTAAAAATATTGACCTTACTGTTTCGTTTATATGACATTTAAAAATATTGAACGTACTGTTTCTTTTATATGTCATTTAAAAAATATTGAACGTATTGTTTTGTTTATACGACATTTAAACTATTGAAGGTATTGTTTCGTTTATATGACATTTAAAAATATTGAACGTACTGTTTTGTTTATATGACATTTAAAAATATTGAACGTACTGTTTTTTTTATACGACATTTAATAATATTGAACCTACTGTTTCGTTTATACGACATTTAAAAATATTGAACGTACTGTTTCGTTTATACGACATTTAAAAATATTGAACGTACTGTTTCGTTTATACGACATTTAAAAATATTGAACGTACTTTTTCGTTTATACGACATTTAATAATATTGAACGTACTGTTTCGTTTATACGACATTTAAAAATATTGAACGTACTGTTTCGTTTATACGACATTTAAAAATATTGAACGTACTGTTTCGTTTATACGACATTTAAAAATATTGAACGTACTTTTTCGTTTGTATGACATTTAAAAATATTGAACGTACTTTTTCGTTTATACGACATTTAATAATATTGAACGTACTGTTTCGTTTATACGACATTTAAAAATATTGAACGTACTGTTTCGTTTATACGACATTTAAAAATATTGAACGTACTGTTTCGTTTATACGACATTTAAAAATATTGAACGTACTTTTTCGTTTGTATGACATTTAAAAATATTGAACGTACTGTTTCGTTTATACGACATTTAATAATATCGAACGTATTGTTTCGTTTATACGACATTTAAAAATATTGAACGTACTGTTTCGTTTATACGACATTTAATAATATCGAACGTATTGTTTCGTTTATACGACATTTAAAAATATTGAACGTACTGTTTCGTTTATATGACATTTAAAAATATTGAACGTACTGTTTCGTTTATATGACATTTAAAAATATTGAACATACTGTTTCGTTTATATGACATTTAAAAATATTGAACTTACTGTTTCGTTTTTACGACATTTAAAAAAATTGTACGTACTGTTTCTTTTATATGACATTTAAAAATATTGAACGTACTGCTTCGTTTATATGACATTTAAAAATATTGACCGTACTGTTTCGTTTATATGACATTTAAAAATATTGAACGTACTGTTTCTTTTATATGTCATTTAAAAAATATTGAACGTATTGTTTTGTTTATACGACATTTAAACTATTGAAGGTATTGTTTCGTTTATACGACATTTAAAAATATTGAACGTATTGTTTCGTTTATGCGACACTTAAAATATTGAACGTATTATTTCGTTTATACATATAAAAATATTGAACGTATTGTTTTGTTTACGACATTTAAAATATTGAACGCATTGTTTCGTTTATACGACATTACATATTATTGAATGTATTAGTTCGTTTATACGACATTTAAAATATTGAACGTATTATTTCGCTAATACGACAATGAATGATATTGAAGATGCTGTCTCACGTTAAGAGAAAGTACTCTTATAAATATCAAATATAACCATAAGTCGTGCAATTGGCAAATCAAATATTTAATTTTATTTTATGGTGCGTGTCATATTGAAGATTAAGTCACTTGCCATATTATAACGCTATCGTATTGTTACAAAATCGATAATATCGCAATCGTATTGTTACAAAATCGATAATATCGTAATCGTATTGTTACAAAATCGATAATATCGCAATCGTATTGTGACTATACTTGTGACCTAGAGATAGTATAATAACTTGACACGTAATACAATCTTCATATTATGACTTGACCTGTAACCTCGTAACATGACGTGGCCTATGTGTGTGTGATTTGGATTTTAAAAACATTTCTATTCATATAGCTACGATGTCTGCAGTGTGGCAATTTATAGTGATGTTTAGCACTGGGGCATCATGCCGCAGACATGAAACATGATATCCCACCCCGTCATATTATTATCTGACTCCAGGCCGATCAGTCCTAACACTAATCTCTTGATGCTGAGCGCCATGCGAGGGAGTTGTTAGTATCACTTTTATACGTCTTTAGTATGATTCGGCCGTGGATCGAACCCACCACCGCCGAGGCGGACGCTCTAACCACTTGGTCACTGAAGCGGTGACTTAACTTGTTCTTGTGCCATCGTCGTGAGACAATCTCTAACATAGTGATCGTATTGTGACTGGTCAGTAATCGACCCGTCGTGTGGTAACTTGACCTATAACTTCGCTTTGATTTTATATCTGATCTGTACTTTTGCCATTTTGCATCGGCATTCTTTTCTATTGCAGAATGAAAGATTTAGCCGGTGGCAACGAAAGTGTAACCGAGTCCAAAATCAGGTTTTATTTTGCTCACGTTTTGAATGGGGTATGTCTTGAATTTTAAATTAATTCTTTTTCTGTGTTAATTAGCTTTACATATGTTTTAAATGGGGTATGTCTTGAATTTTAAATTTATTCTTTTTCTGTGTTAATTAGCGGTACATATTTTCTCTTGCAAAGATGCTCAGCGATACAAATTGATTTTTGCGTAAAAGATCTAAGCAACAAAACAAAAATGACGAAACCGTTAAAAACATGAACGAAAGTATTTGTAACAAGATACGCATTTCCACTAATCTGTTTCCTAAAATGTACGCCACAAAAATTTATATATAACTGGAGACATTATTGAAAGTTTTATGCTATTGAAATTTAGCATTGCAAGTTCTTCTTCAGATTATGTCTGAAGACAGCTAAGATTATTCGACTTATTTTTGTATCTTATTAATAGCTCAGTCGTCAGTTTGAATATTTTATATATTCTTTTATCTTGATTAAAAAAATTTATTGGCGTCAATATTTGAAGGGATGTGTGCCACAAGTATTGTTCCTGAAATTTATATGTTTTGTAACGTTAATCTTTACAGGTAAATCTACGTTATGCTACAATTAATAGATCTACATTCAGTGTCACAGTCCGTCTTGCAGGATTTTTCATTGCTAAGGTATTTCTGGTTGTTCTATACTTACTCCTATCACTTATTCATATACAAATCATTATGTTGAAAAGGAAAATTTAGAAATATCGCCGCAAAAATGCGCAGGTTAGTGTTTTTATTTATTTTTTTGTGCATTTATTCTGATCGAAAGCTCACATTTCATTTTAAGAATAAACATTCGTTACAACTTGGTTTCAGTGTCGTTTGGTGCCTTTTAGTTGGTAATTGTTTTAGACATAAAACAGATTTTTACCTTATCTTTTCATCACTTAGTACTAATTTAGAAGTTAAGCTTACTTCAAGTAAATCTATAAAGCACATACATTTTTTCATTTTATGGGTATATGCGACCCAATTTACGTACTGTATGCTTGAATGGAAATTATACGAAAAGTGAGACATTAGTCTAAAATTGATTCAGGTTACCGCAAAATTGGGATTTGGTGACAGTTAATTTCTTCTTCAAGCGCAGATCTTAGTGCCACATGCAAATAAGTTCTTTAGATAACGCGGATATCAGTTTATCACATACCTATTGTTATTACATAAGTTAATATTCCCATGCCATATCTGTATTTATTACAAAGTTTACCTTACATAGTGTATGCAGTTAAATATTTGTGACAGGTAAAACTATTAGCATATCACTTTACATGAATATGTTAGGTCCAAATGAGACCATCAGATTTTTGTGCGGTATTCTCGTTACTGATTGGATGCAACTATGGGGATTTTTCATGCCCCGCACTATGGAGCCTTTTTTCCTTTTATGCTATTATTCCAACATTTTATCAGACATTATAACTATTAACATTTTATCAGACGTTATTACTATTAACATTTTATCAGACATCTTTGGAATCGATTGCCCTATTGGGTGTTGGGGAAATAACCGTTACGTCATTGGGTGTTGGGGAAATAACCGTTACGTCATTTGGTGTTGGGGAAATGACCGTTACGTCCGTCGAATTATGTCCAATATACCCTGCATGGGTTTGTTAAAATAAAGTTAAGAAAATTGATAAACCGATAGAGCTCATGGGGGTGGGGCAATCCTCGATAAGTGACACCTACCGCTTATGACAGGAGCGATTTAAATGTCAACCCCAAAATAAGCTCTCTTTGGTGAGAAGAATGTCAACAGACGCCAGTTTCACAACTGACGGAAATGTTAAAACCGTATCATTTTTCAAAATCAAATAATGCAAATATCTGGTCAGAAATACAATAAATCTGGAATTGTTAGCAACATCTTTAATCTCGATTTAGTATAAGTTCTAGCGATCACCCCTTAGCATAAATAGCCCACAACTGGAATTATACTTTTTTTTAATAATACTACATCCATTCTAGTTGACTTTACATAGTTTAGGGGGAAACAATGCAAATGTTGTCATCACACTCGATATATTTGGTGCATCTAAATTAATTCGAGTGAACTATGTGATCTCATACAGGAATTCCATCATTGATCCAGTGTTGCAAAATGATGCAAAACATACAATGCTGTATCTGTGCTTATTTCATCTGAAATTTATGAAAGTAGTGGAATAACTGGAATCTTTTTCTCCTCGAGATAAGTTATTTAGGATGTTTCTAATATTTTGTTCGAACCAAGCAATCAATTTAGATCCTCTCTTGATATATTTTCCACTGTTTATGCTGTATATGTTGTTTCGTTAGCCTGACGTCTGTCGTGAAATCATAACAAATCTGGACATTGGAGATGATCCAAAAGTTTTTTAAAAAGAGAGTGATCGCGGTATCTCTTATCCAACAGAGCTCCATCATATAACTGTTTCCAAAAGATTCCAAAAGTTTTGGAATTCAGTACTCTTATTCTTCTCTCAGTAACCAAATTCCAAGAAATGTAATGTAATTTCTGTTGCACACGCTTTGAACGAGCTTGTGTTGCAATTTTAAACATCGCTATGGTGGCACACGCTTTGAACGAGTTTGTGTTGCAATTTTAAACATCGCTATGGTGGCTCACGCTTTGAACGAGTTTGTGTTGCAATTTTAAACATCGCTATGGTGGCTCACGCTTTGAACGAGTTTGTGTTGCAATTTTAAACATCGCTATGGTGGCACACGCTTTGAACGAGTTTGTGTTGCAATTTTAAACATCGCTATGGTGGCACACGCTTTGAACGAGTTTGTGTTGCAATTTTAAACATCGCTATGGTGGCACACGATTTGAACGAGTTTGTGTTGCAATTTTAAACATCGCTATGGTGGCACACGCTTTGAACGAGTTTGTGTTGCAATTTTAAACATCGCTATGGTGGCTCACGCTTTGAACGAGTTTGTGTTGCAATTTTAAACATCGCTATGGTGGCTCACGCTTTGAACGAGTTTGTGTTGCAATTTTAAACATCGCTATGGTGGCACACGCTTTGAACGAGTTTTGTGTTGCAATTTTAAACATCGCTATGGTGGCACACGATTTCAGCACGTCGAAGCAAGCAGTCATTCAGCAGCACTCGCTATTAGGTTAGAGTTAGACTATTACATATTATAGAGATTTAAAAATAATCATAAAAATAAGAGAAAGAACCAACGGTTATTCTTCAGGTGCATGGCAGATCTGGCAATGACTAGAAGGTGCTTTTTTGCAGAAAGCATCTATGTGTTCTGATATAGAGATCAGGAGTGCTTCAAAGAAAAGTGTCTGCTATGACCTGATGCATTGTATTTGTGATTTCGTTCAGTGTATGATTTAAAGATTTACATGAGCGATGAAATATGATAATAGCCGACAAGACTGAGTTCCATCGAGAGTCTGTAGTTGCTGCAATACAGTCATACATTACCATAAACATATCGCCCCACGTGATGCTACTAAGTCGAAATCACTGTGACTAAATTAATACGTTGTGTTTAAATTGAGTACATAGCACCTATCAAATTATTATAATTTTATATGAAAATAATAATACGATGTATATGCGAGGTGTTACAGCTGTAAAATTTAGTTACTGTTATCTTAGTCCATGATGTTGTTTCGAATCATTATCTATAATTGGTTAAAGGAAGCCATTTTGTATGTTCAAGTACGAATATTCAGTTTTTGTATTCGTGGTAGACTTCACACCAGTTCTTTTCCTCTTGCAGGAACCAAATGATCTTTCTTTCATTCAAACTTACGACACCGCAGATACAACGGAACAGAAGGTCGATGGAAAGACAACTCTTAAAGGATTTACCAAATTTTTACAGAAAACCAAAGATTTACCAGAATATAATCATGCTATATTATTTATTGAGTAAGTATTACATTTTAAAAAAACGAAGTGGTGTGACATTTAAACCGGTGTCTATATATCTATTAATACATCACGTAAATATATTATAAGGTTTAGTAAAGCCACGTTACTGTCAAATCGACACATATGTTTGTGTGTGAAGAAATCGATCTGTTGTGTATATGTATTTGTAAGTGATGTATTCCCATAGTCCTTGGTGTTGACGAACCAAATTCTCTTCCATATCACACTGTAGGCCACTCATCATGTGACATAACATGTATCTATCCTTTCAAGCGATAGTGCTACTTAACAGGGCAGTGTGACAGTACTCTTGACGTCAGTTAATGCGCGCCATCTAGTGGCCGTCGATATGACGGGTGGGGAAAAAACCTCCCGTTATGTACAAGGATAAATCAGTAACGGCCGGGCCATATAAACCAATGGATAGATCTGAAATGAGTAGCAAGCTCCGCCCCCTTAGAGACAATTACTACGAACCCCAAGCTTCCCATTAAAATGGCTGACTCATTACAGAATACAAGCACCATGTCAGATTCTCTCTCGCGTTTTCCCGATAACATTTCATTTAAATACCTTCCTGATCAGAGAAACTTTCCAGTAAAGTGTTTCAGAAGACTTTGATCTAATTTACGCAAGGATGTATACACGATATCAAAGGTTTGGACTTTCAAAATAAGATTCGCGTACAGCTCGACGCTGTCCATCTCTGAAGAGAAGCAGCCAGTCTGCACATCGAAATTACGGAGGAAAAGTGTGATGATGCATACTGTTGATGTATAGCGATGTAAATTTATTGTTTTGTATTTTTTATGAACTATTTTTTATGTTTGAACTAATTAATACCCTGAAGTAATGGCAATTGTTATAGTAATAGTCATGCATGTCATGTAGCCGATCGGTACCGACTATTTAAGTAATGTGTTTTTTTTTTACAATTTGATTTCACATACATTAAGCAATCATTCACTTTATTTGGATCCTCATACATCCATATTCCTTTCGAAATTCATTATATACACACTGTTCAAGAAGTAAACTCGGCAAAAACAAATGTTAAATTACGTAAATGGATATATTTGGCTGAGGTAAGCTCACATAAGCTTGGATCTCAGACAGCAGCATTAAAGAAAGAAAAAAAACCAACAGTATCTGACATTTCTTATATGTATTTCTTTTACTAATGAATGTGTATGATATTGAAAAATAAATATGTATTGTTGCAGTGTCAGTGGATATTGCTCTCATGTAGTAGGGCTAGCATTAAAGAAAGAAAAAAAACCAACAGTATCTGACATTTCTTATATGCATTTCATTTACTAATGAATGTGTATGATATTGAAAAATAAATATGTATTGTTGCAGTGTCAGTGGATATTGCTCTCATGTAGTAGGGCTAATTAAGTCCCTACAGTGTTTCAAACTACATAACTTCACCACTGTTCCTGTATAAAACGACTATATCCATCATTCCCGGATATCTCTCATCTGCACTGCATGATCCCCATGCACATAGAAGCACCATTTTGTAAATATATGAAAAAAATCATGAAAGTCTTTAATGCAGCTGTATTCTCACCACACGTTTGTTTGTGGGTAAAACATAGCGGATGTTACCATAGCACCGGACGCTCTTATCCGATCGGTCAACATCTGTGGATTTGATTGACAGGTAAGATCTATGCATTAGACGATCGCTAAGGACGCCAGATTGAACGGAAAGTGTTGTTTGTTTTTTTTCTGTGTCACTGTGAGTGTATCGCCTATGTCATATAGTTCGCCTAGCACGCCATAAACCCTTTGGCCCACCATGTTTGCGTCACAGGATTTAGATTGAAAACACATCAACTAGTATTTTTTTTTACCGTTGCAAGTGTTATGAACTTTAACAAAATATCTCAATAAAAGTCTATTTGTTGTCTACATATACTATTTATTTCATTTTTAAATTATTCGATTTATGTCTCGATAAACAGTCATATATCTGATGTGAAAACTTAGATGTTACAGATATTAATACTATTTCATATGGCTTTTGTTGTTTCCAAATTTATGCACCATTATAGTTAACGTCGTTGAAGAAATTGTCTTATAAAAAGGAGAAGAAACAGAACATTTTAATCTTTCCAGTGACTAATTTTGCAGATACACTGCTACAAATACTCGGGGATCCATTTTAGGTCAGTATTTCTTATCTCCCTTGCATCGTTTTTTTTATTATTTTGGAATGCAATTACATGTACTGTAACGCTATTAATACCAAAAGTAATCAAAATGTGCCACCATATTGGAAAACGCAGCTATGTGTACATTTGAGTTTGTCTTTCCATGAAAATGTGTATTCTTGCATGCCAAGATGTATTCATACATGAACAAATGTGTATTCATGCATGCGAAGATATGTGCTTGTATTTATTATGGATTTACTGTTTAGTTTTTAAATTCAACTAAGTGTGAATCAGAGAAACTCGGTGGAATTTTATAGACGATGTTTATTTATTCACAGTGTATTCCATTTGCATCATTAGTAAAATTATCTCAATTATTTTAGAAAAGGTTAAATATGTTTCATAATTAAAATTAAAATTAGAAAGACCGTGCAGGCTTTTATCTTTTATCTCGTTGTTTTTTGGGGGTTTTTTTGGTCTCCTTTCCATTTTAATTCTACAAAACAAATTTCAAATTTCCATATTGTTGTTGTTGTTGTTGTTGTTGTTGTTGTTGTAGGATTTAACGCCATGTTTCAGCACTAGATAGGCTATACACGGCGGCCAGTATTAATGGTGGAGGAAGAACTGGAAAACCCCCGGATTGAACCACTGACCCACGAGAAGATGAAGTAGGGTCCCCGCCAGCAGCGATATGCAGGCTAGGGCAGTTTAGAGCAGGCTATGTTTAAGGCACCTTTTCTAGCCCCTTCCTTCTGCCAGTGAGGTGAACAGAGCATTCATGAAGAGGACGAACGACCTAAATGGTCCGAGACACCTGCATGAAGGTTTGCGGCTACGTCTGCTAGTTTACCCACACCTGCCGCTTCGTCGCTTGCCAGTCGCCACACGACTTTAGTGTGTGATGAAATGGGTTGAGTGGACGACAAGAATGACTTACGTGATGAATTTGGTTTAAGTGAGGAAGAGTTGCGCAGTTTGTCGACCTCACACTCTCGCTCAAGACCATCTGTCTGGGTCCAGCAGCACGACAACGTCAAGATGGCCGAGAGTGCAGCTGATGACCAGGACGTCCTACGTATCTCGTCGTGTTCTTAGCGCTCCAAGGCACGTTGCTAGCAATCGCCTTTCTGCCTGTTGACCAGCTGGTGGTTCCTCCGCGCAGGCTGCCGAATCCAGTCTTCACATGCTAGGTAGACAAAACCTAACTCACCGAGGATTTACGACCCGTCGGTTACCCTCAGCCTGGTTTAGCCGGCTAGTCGATGCCGTTTCCCAGGATATGGAAGCTGCGCATGCCACATCTTCTTGCAGTCACGGGTGAGAGCTCAATGTCAAGTGGAGACGAAAGGTGGAAGTGCTACACCAGAAGGAGTATGACTTCTTCGCCAGCCAGAGAAATATAACATAATGCATATAGCAGTGGAATATATATATATATATATATATATATATATATATATATATATAACATCAAGAGTCGGTATGCATACACGAAGACTCTTCTGTTATATTTATATCCTTACTTACAGATCACTTATCGCGATATCTCTGAAATACGTTATACACAAGGATGTGCGACGAGGATATCTTAAATTTGTCCGTTTCACTTGTGACTGAAAACAGTTTTTACGGCCAATCCGAAAGAATAATAAATACATTTGTAAACTTGTGATTCTTGCTGTGTCTAAGTTGGGATAAAAATCGCGATATCCTTAGTTCTTGTATTCATTTATATAATTAATTACATATTACTTCTTTTGTTTAATAGTTATCACTTATCGCGATATCTTTGAAATGCGCTATACGCAAGGATGCGCGGAGAGGATATTTGAAAGTTATCCATTTCACGTGTGACAAGCAGCCGTTGTTTCGGTCAGTCCTAAACAATTATAAATACAAATGAAAACATACGGTTGTTGTTGTGTCTCAGTTGGGATAACAAAAATCGTAAAATCCTTAGATCTTGTATTCATTTTAAAGAATGACGTGAAAGAAAATACGCTGCTAAAGATGCGCTGATAAATGTTGACGGAAGGGAAAACGGTCAGGTAGGCGAAGGAGGTTCGGTAAAATAAAATCTGATTTTATGAACCTTTTGCATTTGAATTCCGGGCCATTCTGGTTTCTTCATTTTCATTTTGCATTAAAATGTATGGATGTATGTATGTATGTATGTATGTATGTATGTATGTATGTATGTATGTATGTATGTATGTATGTATGTATGTATGTGTGTGTGTGTGTGTGTGTGTGTGTGTGTGTGTGTGTGTGTGTGTGTGTGTGTGTGTGTGTGTGTGTGTGTGTGTGTGTGTGTGTGTGTGTGTGTGTGTGTGTGTTGATTGATGGGTGGACGGATGCTCAGATATATGTTGGTCTTAATTAACATTTTTAATTCACACGTGCTTAGTTGTTTATCAATGGATCCCAAAACCGTCTTTCCCTGGTGATATGGTTATGTGACATGGGGCATTCCTAAGATACTCTCATACTGGTTCCTTGCATACTTCGAGATCTCCATGATGTATCGGTCGTAGGTAATCTTGATTGTGTATTCAGTTATTCATTATGTTAAATAAGGGAAGCTTGTCTAACAAAATGTAAAAATCACTAATGATTCCGTATCACCTTTGTCATCGTCTTCATCAACATCAGCGTCGTAGTCATCATCACTATCATCGTCATGATCTCCATCATGATCATTTCGTTATCATGTTGCCTTTGGTGGGATTTTAGGTGTGATGTAATAATGATGTTACCATCGTTGTTATTTTTTCCAATAAATTTTACCCTTTAATTAGATATCGACAAGTTACAATTTTTCGGTGTTGTTTTTATTTTCATACCACTGTTACTACTACTTCTACTAATAATCTCATACCCTTTTAATTATAAGAATAATAATACTAATAAAATTACTACTATTCTACCTCTGTTACTACTACTACTACTACTACTACTACTACTACTACTACTAATAATAATAATAATAATAATAATAATAAAATTACTACTACTCTACCACTGTTATTACTACTATTACTACTACTGCTAATACTACTACTTCTACTATTACTACTATTACTACTACTACTACTACTACTACTACTACTACTACTACTACTACTACTAACAATAATGCTAATCTAATAGTAATATTAATTATGATAATAATTAATGAAATTATTGCTACTATTATTAATAATTTCATACTGTTTTTAATAATAATAATAATAATAATAATAATAATAATAATAATAATAATAATAATAATAATGACGATGATGATAATAATAATAATAATAATAATAATAATAATAATAATAATAATAATGACGATGATTATGTTGATGATGTTGATGATGATGATAATAATAATAATAATAATAATAATAATAATAATAATAATAATAATAATAATAATAATAATAACAATCTTTGAAAGATTTGTATCTTGTATAATGGCAGGGAGTAAACTGTGGTAGAACTTTTTAATTTGGAAAATGTATGAGGGACTCACAGTCACCACCATTATTTCGTAAGCATTGACAATATTTGGTTTTTCTATTACTTATAATCACAAAATAATATTTCGAAAATACAAGATCACGTGATTTACTGGTCTTATCATACATGACCTACCAGAAACAAAAATCAGCGAAATTCAAAGATTGCCTTTTACAAGATCTTAAAAGATTGTTGCAGAGAAAACCACAGAAAAATATCAACAATTACAATCATAACAATACCGTAAAAACCACCAGCAACATTAACTACACATTGCCTTCGCTCTCTCAGTATTAAGAGGTTGATGTTAGTACTGGTTGGCTTGGCTTCAAAATACTCTTATTGGATAAGTCACGATGATAAGTGTCTACTGCATGATGCCACTATAATATGTCACACTGGAAACACCGTAGCGAGATGACTAAAATTATTAATAGTATGCAAAAATCTAGATCAGCCCCCCACCCCCACTAACACACACATATGCATAATACTTTTCAATCCTATTATAACATGTTAACTGGCTCCATTTTATCATCTGTAGGGCAACATCTTTTTCATTCAATTCAAAGAACTTGGAATGTCTTCTTCATTGGTTTTGCTTACTCTTGTCTCGTTATTCGATCTCAGCAATATTAAAATTGGCTTCTCTTGAAGTTGTTTTAGTTCGTGCTCTCCACTGCCTTTTTAGTAAGATAATATGAGTATAGTTGAACCCTGATCGTACAATATGAATATGTACACCTAAGTAATATTACACATTTTACTGCTGTAATCAGTCATGGAAAGATGCAAATTACGAATTTTGTAATTAAAAAAAGATGTACACACAATTTACTGTTTAATTTACTGATTAATCAATTGCCCAGGGATAAATTTAGAAACAGTACTATAGAACATATAACGATGGGAAATGGAGGCGTAATTGTGTGTGTGTGTGTGTGTGTGTGTGTGTGTGTGTGAGAGAGAGAGAGAGAGAGAGAGAGAGAGAGAGAGAGAGAGAGAGAGAGAGATAGATAGAGAGAGAGAGAGAGAGAGAGAGAGAGAGAGAGAGAGAGAGAGAGAGAGTGTGTGATGAATCAGCATACAAACCTGTTTCCAGAATTTTACATTTCCTTCTTTTCTTTTAAGGTACCAGTTATTTAAGCGATATTTGTACGTTTAGAAGCGTTTCACTTGTTGTAGATCACGGGGCATATACACCGTGTGGAATCGCTGCTCACGAGCTTGGACACAAGTAAGTTTCATTCGATCGATCGATCTATCTATCTATCTATCTATCTATCTATCTATCTATCTATCTATCTATCTATCTATCTATCTATCTATCTATCTATCTTTCTATCTGACACTTGATAAATATACTTTATTCAAAGTATTTATGTATGCATTATGTGAATAAACGTATGTTTTATAGGTTTTTCCATTTGTATGGGAAATTATTATGAGTCCTTCTGAGCTAAATTGCATGACTTTAGGAAGCGTAGAAAAAAGGACTTTAGGAAGAGTATAAAAAATGACTTTAGAAAGCGTAGAAAACCAAAACGAATTTATATTTTCCTATTGACACTAAACTTTTTAGTATGTGCTCATGCTGGTTTTCAACCTAAGGCTGAATATTACACAGAACGCATTACAAGAAAAAAGTAACTTATATTTCTGCTAGATTTAAAATGAAATTCACAAGTGTAGTTCAAGAAAACACACCTTACCAATAATGATGCGTTCAAGCACCGCCCAGCGACCTTTACACTTTATACAGTTTTTGTCTGCCGAACTAAATTCTGTTTATCCAGATGTGATGGACTGGTAGCTAGATAATTCAATAGTTATGATGTACGTGTGACTGCATGGACTGGTAGCTAGATAATTCAATAGTTATGATGTACGCGTGACTGCATGGACTGGTAGCTAGATAATTCAATAGTTATGATGTACGCGTGACTGCATGGACTGGGATCTAGGTAATTCAGTAGTTATGATGTACGCGTGACTGCATGGACTGGTAGCTAGGTAATTCAATAGTTATGATGTACGCGTGAATGCATGGACTGGTCTTGAGGCCAGCTTCACATTTGGTTTCTGTTCTGTAACTGATGGCGTGGAATCATAAAGTTGACAAAAACGTATGAAGTTCTCAAGAAGACTACAAGGGGTTTTGAGAAAAAGTAATTTTTCAATTAGGTAATTGTACTATTTTTGGAAACTATTGTGTCAATAAAATGAGATTCATCGATACGGATAAAAAAAAAGTACATTGACTAATAAGATGTGAAATTTAAATGTGGTAAAGGAATGGAAACTTGCCGTTTAACGATTAGCATGAATGTTATCATGAAGATAGATACAAGTTAAAAATAAAGTGAAGACCAACAAGACTGAACTACTGTCGATTTGGAATGAGCGTGACCAAACCTTTTATGAGAAACATACTAATGATAACTCTTTGAGATCCTCGTCGCCCACATGGCATTGGACCTTTAAGATACACGAATGACTTTATGCTTTGCTGAATATTTCCTTTAACACGTATGATGCATCTAAGTTTTACAATCGTCTGCTTTTTTCTATTAAGCTTATACTACAAAATGTTAAAATATTTTTCTTGGATTATTCCCCAAAAATTTGTTACACTTAAGTCTCGAGCAAACGTCTTAGTCTTTAAATTGTACACATTTTATGAATCCAAGGCCTGCTTAGTGATGTATCTAAAATCACGATGTGCTTATATTGACATGCTCGTGATTATTGGTTGTGTCTATTACATGATAATTGCGCATGGGAAGATAACAGCCTGCTTCAAAGTGAAATTTTTGTTGAACTATGAGGAAACATGCACAAGCCATCTATATTTTTCATGATTTATAAAGGAATCAATTGAAAGTTTAAAACAGTTTAACAACTGTATGTATTTTACCTTACAATTAGTACATGGTAAAAACAGTGTAACAACTGTATGTATTTTACTTTACAGTTAGTACATGGTAAAACTGTTTAACAACTGTATGTATTTTACCTTACAATTAGTACATGGTAAAACAGTTTAACAACTGTATGTATTTTACTTTACAATTAATACATGGTAAAACAGTTTAACAACTGTATGTATTTTACCTTACAATTAGTACATGGTAAAACAGTTTAACAACTGTATGTATTTTACCTTACAGTTAGTACATGGTAAAACAGTTTAACAACTGTATGTATTTTACCTTACAGTTAGTACATGGTAAAACTGTTTAACAACTGTATGTATTTTACCTTACAATTAGTACATGGTAAAACAGTTTAACAACTGTATGTATTTTACCTTACAGTTAGTACATGGTAAAACAGTTTAACAACTGTATGTATTTTACCTTACAGTTAGTACATGGTAAAACAGTTTAACAACTGTATGTATTTTACCTTACAATTAGTACATGGTAAAACAGTTTAACAACTGTATGTATTTTACCTTACAGTTAGTACATGGTTAAACAGTTTAACAACTGTATGTATTTTACCTTACAGTTAGTACATGGTAAAACAGTTTAACAACTGTATGTACTTTACCTTACAATTAGTACATGGTAAAAGCATTTTTCGATTCTCGACTTTGATCGGGACCGTAACTAAAATGTGACACTTGATCGTAATGAACTGATCAGTTTCACATTTGTCACACCGTCATAACATCGCATAGTGTATTAAAAAGCTGACTTGGGTGAGTTGGAAACAATGCGGATGATCGTCATTTCTAATGTCATTTTCTGTCACAGTCTTAAATGAATCAAAATTCACTAAGCTGTATTTAAATAAATAAATAAAGTTAAATTTCCCATCAGAATCAAGAAAGTAAATTATTTCTGTTTTTATCTTTGCGTAATTTTACAATCTAACTCGTTTATGTAATACTAGTTGTTGATAGTTTGTTTGATTAGGATTTTCAACGTAGCTTTAAAAATTGTTCAGTCATATCGCTACGATGTCTGCAGTGAGGCAGTTTACATGTATAGTGATGTCTAGCACTGGGGGATCATGTCGCAGACATGTAGCATGATGTCCCACCCAGTCACATTATCCTGATACCTGCCCGACCAGTCCTAACACTAACCCCTTAATGCTGAGCGCTTAGCGAGACAACTGTTTGTACCATTTTTGTAAGTCTTTGGTATGACTCGGCCGGGTATCGAACCCACGACCTCCCGCTTTCGCGGTGGACTCTCTAACTACTAGGCCACCGGATGCGGTAGTTGTAGATATAAAGCCAGTGCTGGATTACCAAATAGGAAAAGTAGACACCGGCCTATGGACCGCATTCCTTTTAGGAACCCCTCGACTACGGATCAAAATAATAATTATCGGAGATAATTTGCGATAGGAGGGAGGGGGAGCATGATTTTGACTGCCTAGGGGCCTCCACGGGGTTTAATCCGGCACTGTATAAAGCATAATATAACTCTTGATCCAGCATCTGAATTAGTCCGATAAATCATATCTCAAATATGAGTTGATACAAATGGACGATAATTGGGCCTGTTTATTAAAGTGTGAATTGTTCTGCATGCAAATCTGTCTGGAACACATGTTTGTTGAGTTTAAACTCTTACTGTTATTTCATAACAATCATATCTAGCGCGAAACGCAAACTTGCCACATGACAGAAAGTTGTGATATTCTACTTGGATTTGAAAAATTGCCAAACATAGGATTTAATCCGAAAATAGCATTTGCATATCGCCAAAAGAACCCTTCAGTCGACGTTAGCTCAACAACCGCCACAAATAACTGTAACTGTATAAAATATAAACTGATACTTGCAGATGTTTGCAGACAAGACTGGCAGTATTTGTGTGCAAGTGTTAATGAATAGGCGATATCAGCCCCTAAAGTACATGTCAATATTATTATAGGTATGGGGCTGATTTATAGGCCTATATAAGAATGACCCTTTTAACAGTCTGAAACGTAAACTTGAACATTAGTTTGTGAAGATGAGGTTTAGGCTGCGAAACAACTTATAAAGCATAATCTTTTGTTTTCAAGTTTGGGTGTTCGTGATCATGACGGATCTGGGGTGGCTAAAAACTGTCCCGCATCCAAAAATTGCATCATGTCGCCATCGTCGGCTTTGATAGATCAAACGAACTTGGAACACAGCTTTCAGTTCTCGGAATGTTCTATAGACCAGATGGAAAAACTGTTGAGGGCTAAAGATGCAGAGTGAGTATCAAGTTTGATTTCGGCCATTCTATTGCAACAGATTTAGATTTAATCAGTTGTGAATCTAATATGGAAATTTAATTAACGTTATTTTTTTTCTTCTTGTTATTATCCAACACAAAGTTTGCACGTACGTGACGTTTTCTAAATGATAGGTAAATAGCATACAGAATATTTTATATTGGTTGTTGTTTTGTAAATATGGCAGTATGTTAGACTCTCAGTTTGTTTTCAATCACGGTATTACAGAACATCAGACGGGGTCAAACTTTAAAATTGCTGTTGTTTCCGTGAAACAGAAATATATACGCTTTCTAGACCAGTTAATGGAGAGAGAGAGAGAGAGAGAGAGAGAGAGAGAGAGAGAGAGAGAGAGAGAGAGAGAGAGAGAGAGAGAGAGAGAGAGAGAGAGAGAGAGCGCATGATACTAATATGATGGACAGAGTAATAGATTTATGCGTATCGTTTTATTCCAGCCATACTAACTGTCTCACAAAGCCGAGACGGGTACCTCAGATACACGTTTTCATCAAGCCATTGCTTGCGACTATGCCAGGGGAAGTAACCGATGTTCATGCACAATGTAGAGAACTTTACGGGGAAAAGTCATTCATGTGTGTAAGTTCGTTATTCACCTGAACCAGCTGAGGGCAATGGCGTTGTCGTTTGATATACATTTTTTATGCTAACATTGTTTTGGGTCCTGATAATGTCTAGAACTAAAAACACCATGATATCTGGGACACATGATTTATTGGACATTAAATACTCTATTGATATATACCATTTTGTCACATATGGAAGAAACACTTTTCATAACGAAAATCTGAAAACGCTCTGCTGTACAATGCCTTATTATTTTATAAAAATTAAAACTCATATTCGTTTTGTGGGTTTTCATTGATAAATAATCAAGAATCAAAATACCTTATTTCTATTTTAATATTATTCCAGTGTGTTTTGAGAACTTCAACAAGAAAATAATTTTATCAATTTACTTACAAGTTGACGTAAGAAGGTTTTGTGACTATATCTTCAACACAACCTGTTTCACAAGTTAAAATTCAACTATTTAATTGATCCGTATATTTTATCTGATTGTATTGTATATAAACATGAGTTAATGTGGTATCTGATTGTATCGTATATAAACATGAGTTAATGTGTGGTTTATTACCAAGGGACGTAACCACCAAAAATACATAGCTTTTAACGAAACAGTGTTGAGTCGTCAGCCATGCGGCGAAAGTTTTATCTAATTGTTTTCCAAGGGAACTAAACTGCTACAGCTAGTGCGCGATTAGTAAACCATCGCCAGCAGTAAACAGTGATTGCTAAGAAATTCCCCACCCCTGATCTCAGCTTTAAACATGGTTTGACATAAATGAGTTAGATTTAATAGCTGACCTCTACAAGGTTATTACCCACCGCCACCAAACAACCCACCCTAAAACAAACAAAAAAATTGCCGGCGTCCCTGGCTCAATCGTTGTATGACGTATTGTCATACGATCATTTATCCATGTCCGCATACTATTATGGTTGTAGTGAACGCGTACACTTCCATCCTAATCCAGTCTGTATGAGTCCTAATCCAGTCTGTATGAGTCCTAATCCAGTCTGTATGAGTCCTAATCCAGTCTCTATCAGTCCTAATCCAGTCTGTATGAGTCCTAATCCAGTCTGTATTAGGTTAAAGAAGGTAATTACATACCATGCGTCCTGCTAAACCAACATGTAGATAATAAACCACAGAAAATTGTAAATTTTAGAATTAACATTTATTTCTCGTTCACCTTTCACCTTATCGAAAAAAAAATACAGTATTATTTATTTACTGTCCCTTGAATTAAATTCAGTTTTCGTGATCTCATCCGAATGGCAGGATATTATTGGACTTACTACACGGCATTGTTTAGTCGTTATTAAAATGTATGCACTTTGCTTCAACCACTTCATCAGGAGGCAGTTGGAGGAATTATGTAAACAAGTACAATGTTGACTCGCTGCCATCCCATGTTAATTTGTCAGGAAGTGCATGGGACTGTATTTCGTCACTAGCCACTGCATCGATCGGATTCATACACACACGTTTAGCTCGTTGTTAGTATGAATATACAAGGTAATCTCTGCCATTGGTTGGTTGTTCCGCATTGAAAATCAAACGTTCGTACTTTGTCAGCATAAATATGACTCAGCGAGAAACATCATTCGGATGCTATGGTGACATTGGTTGATATGGTGACATTGGTTGCTATGGTGACTTTGATTGCTGTTTTTGACTTTGGTCTCATCAAAATTAAAACCACAAATCCATTTTATTAAATTATAATAAATCTTAGCAACACACCTGGACAACAAATTAAAGACAACAAAGTTTCTAGGTGCTGCGCCAAAATAAAATCAGTTGTATTTGAGGCATAAACAAACGAAGGTATGTTTGTTTGTTCTGGTGGGGTATAATTCCATTTTTAGCATGCGATAGGATCTACATAGCAGCTAGTATATATGATGGTGGAGAAACCAGGGAAGATTCCTGGATGAATCGTTGACCTAGTGGTAAGCTTTATCGCATACCCATATCGGTTGAACCGAGACCCAAACTCATGCGGATAGACGTGACATGTGTAAGTGATTTGTAAAGGCAAAAGCCTAAGACCACCTGACAGCCCGGGCCCCTAAATAAACTAAAATGAGCCAAGGCTTCAAATTCATCAGAGTTGTCCCTTATTTTTCACACTACTTCAACGTTATTATCAGTCAGGGTGTACCAAAAAACAAACTATAGATTTCAGCAAAGGTGAAGGCGAACAGTCGATACGAATTAGTATGTGACGTGGTGACTATTTTGAAACTTTAACTATGTTTTGGCATATGTATGAGCAGCAGAGAGGGTGAACCCTACAACGTTTTTAGACAAAATTTGATTGAAATCCTAAAACGAGCCGTCCTATAATCTCATTTCAACCAAAAAAAGGGCGAATCCTACAACGTTTTCAGACAAAAAAAATTGATTGAATCCTTAAAACGATCCGTAGGATTTCGTTGAAATCTACGAAATCTCATTTTAACTAAAAAAATGAAAACGAAGATTTTTACGATTTTTTAATTAATTTTGGTCGCAACTTGTTGTCATCCACCCTCTCTGCTGCTATGGGTTAACAAAAAATAAGAAATGATTTTAACCGAATATTTGATCCAGTCCGATACGATATCGTGTCCGAGGATCATGCAAATTTATTGTTGCGAATCCGTGCGGAGTCGACTGAGCATGACTAAAGAAATCTCGAAATTGATTGAAGTCCATATCAGAACACCATGTCTGCCATATATTTCTAAGAGTATGAGTATCAACGCCGTTGAATACAGAAAGAATATTGCAATTATCTCTGATGACTTTTGGAACCTGAGTGTAGCGTTGAGTGACATATATCACGTCAGTGTTTTTGTGACGCCCCCGGGAAAAGATCCTAGCAGGATTTTTTTGTTTATCCAACATTATATCGTCGTATACGACTAAATTGTTAATATCTCCATCAATATCATCAATACTCGGTGCTTCATCGATATCGGTTATAAAATCAATGGCGTTCTCACCGCTAATTTCTGATGCATTCTCGTTAAAATCTTTTAGCACTTCATAACATCGTTGATCATCTACGCTAGGAGCAATTAAATACAACTTATCCCACTTCATCCATCTCATTATTAAATTGAGCAACAATTGCGTTTTACCGGATCCAGATGGTCCGATTATAATCATCCGGATAGAGTTTGGTAGCGCTGCATGATGCTTAATTGGTTCTCTTGTTTTAGTCCCTGAAAAATCAATTATATCCATATTTCTATACATAAATTATGGATCTATATTGTGTGAAGTGCAAAACGCGTACTGGCACAGATGATGTGACGACAGTTACAACTAAAAATAACCGATCAGCGCTTTCTGGTAAATGCATGCAATGTGGTACAAAGAAATTTAGATTTGTGTCTATGAAATCTGATTTTAAAAAAAAACGAGGAGGTGATATCGCAGCCAAATTGGCAAAGCTCCCTGGAACCCCATGGGCAAAGTACCCCGGAGAAAAGCACCTTCCCGGATATAGCTACTGTGGACCGGGAACCAGACTTGATATCAGACTCAATAATCAAAATCAACCCAACCCCGGTGAAGAACCAATAAACGCCATTGATAAGGCCTGTCACCTTCATGATGTTGCTTATAAAAGCAGCAATCTGCAACACAGACATCTAGCAGATGTGAAATTAATTCATGCGTTAAATGCTATTCCTGATAAATCCTTCAAAGAAAAATTGGCTTCATTTTTGATAAAATCGGCTATGAAAAGCAAATTGATGTTAGGTGCCGGTAATTAATAATATGGAATCAATTTATTATTCCCCAAGAGGATACTGGAGGGGTAAATCAGCAGTCCATAAACTCGCTAGTGCTGCAAAAGTGAAAAAAACCACTGCGGCTAATTGGTTATCCAAACAGGCACTATGGCAAATTTATCTACCACCGCCTAAACAAATTCAATTCTCGCATTTTGATGTGACCGCTCCTAATGAAGTTCATCAGGCTGATATATTATTTCTGCCACATGATCGTGGTTACAAATACGCTTTAACCGTAGTTGATATTGCAAGTCGATACAAAGAAGCAGAACCGTTAAAAACAAAATCAGCCACTGAAGTCGCTTCTGCATTTGAAAGGATTTATCGACGAGGTCCTCTGCACTGGCCAAATCTATTGCAGGTTGATCCTGGCAAGGAATTTCAGGGTGCAGTATTATCTACAATGAAACATCATAATGTCACCATACGACGAGGGCATACTGCGCTACATCGCGATCAGGCCATTGTAGAACGATTTAATCGGACGATTGCTGAACGGTTATTTGGATATCAATATGCAAAAGAATTCATTCAAGAAAAGCGATCGCGTGAATGGGTTAAAAGATTACCATCTGTGATTACTGCACTGAATAACGAGATTACTAGAACAATCAACATGAAACCTATCAACGCGATTAAAAAGAAGTCAATACCCGTACAACCACAAAAAGATTTCAAAGAACCAATTCTTGGTAGTAATGTCATTGTGAGGTACTTATACGAACCAGGAGAGCTTGAAGGGGGTAGAAAAAGGGCTACTGATCCTATTTGGAGCGTCACTACGCATAAGATATCTAGTATAACACGATCAACTGGTAGACCTCCAGTCTATAAACTGGATTCAACTGCCCCTCAGCGAGGATTCACTCGACAACAATTACAAGTGATTCCCGAGGATACTCAATTACCACCGCATGGTCTTAACTAGCACCGTTGCGTCTATTGCACTCAAGACAAGTCAACATCACATTATTTCTGACATGACCGAGACTGTTATTTTTTCTGTCTACGGTGAATTGGCGAGGATCCTTATCCGAATACTGCCAACGCATTATACAATTGCAACTCGCGCAGTGATTATTCTGTTGTTGTTTCAGCGTAATTATTAATTTAGCATCAATATCGAATTCTCGTTGTTTTTTTTTGTCCTGTTGTTTGTAACCGGAGAGTTTTTTATTAATGATGCTAACATCAATATCACTTATTGTTGTGTCATTATCATCGAAAACAACTCTTCGAAGTTGATTTATTTTTCGTACTCTGGATACTGCGAGATAGACTAAATTCGACCATTCGATGTGATTATCCACCATCCAAACAATTGTATCCGATATAGTCAATCCCTGTGAAGAGTGTATTGTTGCTGCGTATCCTAGCGTCCACGGGGATTTATTAGCACGCAATGCATCTTCAACGACATTGATATCAACCAGCACAATATCATTTAATACGAGAATTTGTTTTTCACTCTGTCCTGGAATATCAACTTCAATATTCTGTTTTCGTGTATCCGATGGCCTATAACAAAGGGGTACTGGAAGCGTTGCAAATTTTTCTTTATGCAATTCAAATAACTTCTTCTGAAGTGTATCCCTGACTATTTTTCTACTTGCAATTATCAAATCATTTGGTCTCCATGTTTCCCAGAAATCGTTTATTTGAGTTTCTGAAATCACTTCACGCGCTATTTCGCACTGGATTCTATCCGGTTGTAATCTAATTAGTTTCTTAAATTCTCGTAATCGTTCATCAAGTGATCTATAATCAGTGGTGATTTCTTCATAGTAGTCTACAAAACCCCTTAGCCATTCATGTGGAGATGCACCGACAAATGGTGGTGGTTGGCCGTGATCACCGCACATGACGACTTTTGTGTTTTTCTTTAACAACCACTCGAGAAATGTTTGTAATACATCTAATGACACTGTGCATATTTCATCCCAAATGATGATTTCAGGAATGAATTTATCACCCATACGCTCAGGAGTCCATTTGTCACCCTTCCATCGAAAGAAACTATGGTAAGTACAGGCATTTACCCCTCGCTGTATCATCTCTCTGGCGAGTCTGTGAGTCGGTGTTAGCACAATCATGTTAGTAGAAATACAAGTATTTCCACCACGACGATATAATTCAATTGCACGAGTTGTCTTTCCTGACCCACCACAACCGTTTAAATAAACTGTTTTATATCTACAGATTGGATCAGATACCGGTGGTGCATTAGAAAATTCTGATTGATTTTCAATACGGTTACAACAAAGATATTTATCATCCATGGCAACGTCTGCGGATTCACAATACTCATGTAGCATCTCCTTTTTAAATCGCCAACGCCCCCAATTTTCTTCGGGATCTGTGAATTTAGCTACAGCTGATTTGTACTTATTGTGTATATACATCGAATCAGTGGCCACTCTAACCGCGGTATTAGGAAATCTATTTATCATCGAAAATAGATTAATAGAAGCATAGGCTAGCATTGAACTTCTCAAATGTGTATACTGGGAATTATGTCCATCACAGTAGGTAACAACCGTACCCATTTTCTCACCATTGGATAGAAAAGCATCCTTACGGGATACAAGTTTTCCCTGTTTCATTAAATCCGCTACAATAAAATCGTATTCAGCGATATCTATGATCAACCGCGAAGAGTATTTTGCGTTGTCGTACCGTCCACCTTGAGTGAATTTACCGATTATTCTTCGTCCGAGATCTTTTGCTTGTTCTTTTTTAATTTCAAATAACTTCTTAGACCAATTTATGATTTCTTCTTCACTGAAATCTGGAAACTGTTTTCGTAGTTCGCTGATTATTCTATCTAGATCGGGTTGTGGTAGCCAAACTTCCTTCTGAGCTCGATAGCATATAATAGCCTCGGAAACAATTAACGATATTAGCATACCACAATCAATCATATATCTCAATAGCACTATTGGCATCCAGGCCTTTTCAGATAGGTGTCTACCGAGCCAAACATAACTACACGGATGTAATCCTGACGCTAATTCAAATGATATCACACGAGCGAATCCGGTTAAATCAAAATCAGGCAATGGTCCATTAATCGCAACACGAGTCATTTCATGCGTGGGGTGTCCAAATCGTTTGAAGTACTCAGCGCATTCCCCATATCCGAGAAAACTTCCGGGGTAACACGCGGCTATATCAATTGAAATCATACCATCAAGTGAGTATTTCGTATTCCACAGTCCTCCATGACCAAATTCGACGCAACTCAATTTAACATCCTCGAGAAAATCACTTCGTGTTGGACGCCATGAGTTTTTTTCTCTTGCGAAGTGAGCTACCACTGATGGAATAGTAAAACTATCCGTGAGTAGTTTTTCATGGAAACTCTCCGGTGAAAAATCACTAGCGATTTTTCTCATTCTATTATCTAATTCTTCAACGCGATATAATTCACCATTTGGTTTTACAAATTGATCGAATCCTATTTCGGGATTTTCATCACTTCTAAGTAACCACACTGACACAGGATCATCCTTACACAACGCATTAATAGCATCAAATAATCTCTCTTCATAGAAAACATCCCCGACGAACTCCTTAGGGATATATTTCACGGTTCGTTCTCGTGGAAATACTGTTACCGCAGGTGTCCACGCGTGTTTGTTATGATCAATTATCTGTATTGGTGCTCCATTTTTGTTATATTTCGGTTCGTATAAAACCTCTCCGGTTATCGTCATAACTGTTATTGGAAATCTTAATGATGTTTCTAATTTAGCTATATCAGAAATCTTTGCACCATGCTGTTTCACTGTCAGTTCCCATTCGGTTATTTTCCTACGTCGCAGATCAGTTAGTTTATTTCCTCGGGATGCATTTGTGAAGTGCTCCATTACCCGTGTTGCTACACAATTAAGCCCTGACGAATATTTCATAGGAGCTAGTTTTGCGATATCGGGTTTATCATTTAACGGATATAGCCCATAAACCATTGCTGTTACGGGATAAGATCTTTCGTAGTATGGTTTGTCAATGCCGGTTAGAATTCCTGGTTTGGAATCTCTACTCACAATGACAGCTTTTTTATTCTTGAGGATTGGTTCAAATTTATCCCTAATAATCCATTTGCCATCGACTTCAATAATGAATTTGATTCGGAAAAAATACCGTTTTTCCCCAACATGTGAAATTATCACTGCTGCTTTTTCATCATTCATGGTAGCGTCAACAACACCATCAATTCGAAATGTTGACCAACAATAGGATGCTCCATCACGCTTAAATTCATTGAAACAATCTCTGATTTTACTAATCATGGCTTTATCAAGAATTGTATTCTTGGGTGTATTAGAAACTATATCGAGATTGAATTGAGCATCTTTCCAGGATAATTTCTTGGACGCTTTTGAAATCCGAAGGATTTTGGGTTTATCGAGATTAAATTTGATACGTTTTTTGGGTCTATCGAGATTAAATTTAGGATTGATTTTTAATAATCTCTTAAACTCTTTCATGTTTCCGTCTCTTGGACGTTTGATACGTTTTTTGGGTCTATCGAGATTAAATCTAGGACTGATTTTTAATAATCTCTTAAACTCTTTCATGTTTCCGTCTCTTGGACGTTTGATACGTTTTTTGGGTCTATCGAGATTAAATCTAGGACTGATTTTCAATAATCTCTTAAACTCTTTCATGTTTCCGTCTCTTGGACGTTTGATACGTTTTTTGGGTCTATCGAGATTAAATCTAGGATTGATTTTTAATAATCTCTTAAACTCCTTATCAGCATTGAATTCAGCATTTTTCGAAGTCAATCTCTTGAACTCTTTCATGCTATACTAAAAACAAGTGTCTAAATGAAAGATTTATGCATAATGAATCACTGCAAATGGATCAGTCATTGAATTAGACAAATAGTATAGTATACGAATGACCCAAGAATTCAGACAGCACCCTGTGAGTACAAATTATGAAGCATCCAGTGATGGTGTTGTAAGAAACCGTAGACTGAAGAATCCAGTTGGGTGGGATAATGGTATGGGGTATTTGTTCTTTACTGTTGGAAAGAAGAAATATTACAATCATCGTTTCGTGTACGAGTGTTTCCATGGATTGATCAAAGATGGTTTTGTTATTGATCATATTGATTCTAATCCGAAGAACAATTCTTTATCAAATCTGCAGGCTGTTACACATAGTGAAAATACCAAACGAGGGGGGACTGGGAAATACTCGAAAAAAGCGAGACCTGTGAAATCTTTGAATACAATAACTAACGAAGAAAAAGTATTTAAATAAATATATGAAGCCGGCAAGTATTTCAATATTTGTAGACCCTCTGTACGATATGTTGCAGAGGGGGTTTGTCGATCGGCTATTTCAAAGGGGACGGGACAAAAAATTCGATTTAGTTATGTCTAATACGTCATATTTTTCATTTAGAAATATATCATTATTATAGAATAATGAATTCTGAAAACATGAATAGCATCATATCCGAGATTTCAAAATTGAAAGGTTGGGATATTGAACTATCAGATGGGTTAAATCCTGATCAAATCATGTCTGATTTTCAGGATATAGAATACGGAGTTAGCACTAACAAGTATATGCTACCAAAGAAGTATGCGCTCATCAAAAGAATTCAGAATTCTATTCGGGACTCTCTCGCATTTTCCAGTGACGTAAGTGTGTTCGCTCCGTTGTATACCATCGTAGAACGAATACGAAAAGAATTGGGGTACGAATACGAATTGAAAAAGGAGGTTAATTCTAAAATTAGAAACCTACGGGCGTTAATTCAAGAAAATGAACAATTTTGATTGACCAACCATTTATCATTATTTGATTGCTCGACCATTAATCATTATTTGATTGCCCGACCATTAATCATTTTTTTTTAGCCGACCCTCAAGGGATGTCAAAAATCGATAGACGATATGTCAGATTGATCAAAACTAGGATGTTGAAACTATCAGTATTATTTTTTTATATATACAATTTTGATAGTTTCGCCATCGATGAACGAAGCTGTCTCACGATGAAATAATACTTCCATGACCATCCGATGGTGTTAGGTCGGGATTGAAAAATTGTTTCACAATTGAAAAATTGTTTCTGATTTCAAATAATGGTCAATGAAGCATTAACAACCCGATTGGCTCGTGAACGATTAGATGCAATCAGGAGATTTGTACCAATTCGTGACTCTGTACGGAATAAACTGCAACAACGACAGAATTTACAAACTGATTTTGCTGCGGGATCTGAAGAATTGTTTAAACCGGTAACCACAGCAACGAAGGGAGTAGAGCGCGCTATACTGGGAGATGGTCCCGAGACGGGAAAATCTGTTATTGGTGAACTCGAAAAAATAGCAGCGAAAACTGAACAAACAGAACAGGCCGTACAAAAAATAGAATCAAAAAGAACAGTAGATGATTTACGCGTGAGATTTAACGAGGAAGGGTTAGCAGCAATTGATAAGACTGATCCAACAGAAATTCCTGCGCTTGTTGTTTCGACTTATGAAAACAGAAAAAAAATGTTGAAACCAGAACATCATAAATATGTTAGAAGTATAACTCACTGGGCTGATATATTCTATAAGATCAAAACTGAAAAAAGTCAAATTAAGACAGATAGTGCATCATACATCGAATATATCAATGCGGTGGGTATAGTGTATAAACAATTTGAAGAACTAAAACAACAACAAAAACCGCCAAAATTGCAAAGGCGGCGACAGCAACCTGCAAAGAAAATATCTTTTTCACCTAAACAACAACAAATACCACGTGATGATGATGATGATGATGATCCTTTTGGTTATTTACAAAAAGCCGATTTAGACGAAATAGAAAAACAGGATAAAGCAACTGGTTATAGCGGAAGTGGATTAAGAGATTCCAGTGTTTCATGTCCTGGTAGTGTTCTCAGTGATATATCACGATTAGAGGTTCTCATCGGAGGAAAACGAGCTGGAAATAACTCACCGGAAATAATTAATGAAGCAGCTGATATCTGTAGACGATTATTTCAGGGTGGTATCATGGATATCAGCACATATCGAAATTTCATTGACGAGTTAGCAAATGGGTATCACAGTGATTAATTGATAAATTGTTTTACAATTGAAAAATTGTTTCTGATTTCAAATAATGATCATACACTACAATCATGATAAACCAACCCCCGTCTACGTAGTTAATTCACGGTTTCCGGTTTATAGAGCATACTACGGAGATGGTTTAGGCAATACCATTGCAGGGTTATTTGCGAGAATGGCTCCAAAAGTGATGCCGTTGGCTAAACAATTAGGAATGAAAGCAATTGATGTTATTCGTGATAAGGGTATTGGTGCTGTTGGAGATCTTGCCGGAAAAGCGTTTTCAACTGCGAAGAATAAATTAACATCATTAGTGAAATCACGGATGAAATCCAAAGGATTTTCAAAACCGTTACCGTCTACAGCAGAAATGCCTGCGAGTGTTAGTAGAATTATAAATAACGCAGTAGATGAAAAATTAGCGTCGATGGTGACTCCCTTGATAAATCAAGAGGACCAAAATAACATGATAGCAAACATGATAGCAGGAAGTGGCTTTAAAAAAACACGACGATGAAATGGAAAATCGCGATTTAGACTCTGATAAATAGAATAAAATGTTCAAAAGATCACCTGATCCAGCGTTTGATATAGACGCCCCAGTTGGCAAGGATGATTCTGTACGCGATTATCAATTTTATTCTTATCACGCAGTACAACCAGATCTCCGATCGCGAATTGAACTTCAAGTTCATGATACCAGTAAATACTTCCTACCGTGTGAGGCATTTATCGAAATCGAAGGAGAACTTGTAACAAATGTTGCAGCTGATACCCCATATGACATAAACCCAACTACACGAGTTGGTTTTGTTAATAACGGCATAATGGCGTTATTTGAAAGCGCTAGATATCTCATTGATGGAAAAGAAATTGAATCCATTGACCGTGAAGTTGATGTTGCAACAACAATAATTGGGTTAGCGAGATATTCTGATGATTATTCAAGATCAGCGGGTCCATCTATGATGTTTTCTAAGGATATCACTGATCACCCTGAACACAACCAGTATTCTAGAGTCAAGGCAACACAAGCTACCGCAGTTGATCCAGCACCAGCCGGATATACAAGACCAGCTGGTACTTTTGATGTCATAAATAATATCATTAACTACAACCTAGGGTTTGCAACACGTGTATCAATGTTGCAAGGACAGCGTCGACAGTTTTCATGTGCAATTCCACTGCATCATATATTCGGATTTTGTAGAAACGTCCGAAAAGTTATTTATGGAGCTAAACACACAGTAGCGCTTGTACGAAAGGGTACTGATAATGATGCAATATGGCATGATGCTGGTGTTGCTGATGGTAAAGTCATTTTAACAAAACTAGCATTGTGGATGCCAGTGTTAACTCCATCAATCACAGCAGAAGAAAAATTATTATCATTTATGGAACAAGGAGGAAAATCATTGTTGAGTTGGTTATCAGTGACCACTGATATCAAACAGGATAATGTTGATGATATATTCACATGGCACCTGGCATCAAAACAAGGTGTTTCAGCTCCACGTCATATATTTGTGGCGTTACAGAATACTGCGCGAGTTGGTAATCAAGAACGAAGCCATATGATATTTGATCAGTTAGGTGTTAGAGAAGTCTCGCTGAGAATAAACGGCCAACAGGAACCATCTGAGGATATACAACTCGATTACACTCACAACCATATTGCACGTGTCTATCATAATCTATTGTCGTTTATGGCACGTGATCAAAATGTGGATACTGGTTTGCAAATATCACAATTGGATTTTAAAAGCCTCTATCCGATCTATTACTTCTCACTGGAACATCTCGATTTGATGAGACAATCTGTCGTTGATATACACTTTAGAGCCCGTGTAACCCGTCCTGGTGGTATTGCTAATTATAGAGCGGTTGCTGTCATTCTCAGTGATAAATCAATGCTACTTGAAGGTGTTGGTGGAAGAATGAGAGTGGTAGATGCACCAGTGGAAAACATGTAAACGATTTAGAATCAATCCATTATGTATAATGTCATATAGTGTTATTAGTGTTGCGTTAACCCCCGGTCAATTAAAAAAATTGCAATCAGAATCGGCTAAGCGATGTGGAACCACAATCACGTTGAAACCCAACCAAATGACTGGTGGTGCAAATAAACTATCGCTGACAACTCGTCAGGTGAAACATTTCAATGATGCACTTGCAGCCAAAAAAGGTGTTCAGATTACTCTTTCTGCGGCTGCTATCAAAAATATGATTAAAACAGGTGGTATATTTCCATTGTTAGCTGCAATACCAGCATTAATTGCAGCAGCAGCCCCAGCAGTAGCTAAAGCAGCGGCGTTAGGAGCCGTTGGTACTGCAGCAGGAATGGCACTACAGAAGGCAACTGGAAAAGGATATAAAAAAAAGGGACGATCCGTTCACGGATTGGGTCTAAGACTACCAGGAACCCCGTATTCGTGGTACAGCGGAAAGGGTCTAAGACTACCAGGAACGATTTATTAATTCAGAAATCTTCGATTTCCGAACCGATGGTTCCCATGTCCAATTTTGATTTACTCGATGCTGCTAAAAAACTAGCGATTAAAAACTTCAGAGGTGTCTTTATGAAAGATCAATTACCACATCAACCAAACAGCGTTGAAACCGGAATCATTAATTTAGATAACAGCACCGGACCCGGAACTCACTGGGTTGCATACGCTATTGATCCACGTGGGATTGTCTATTTTGATTCATATGGATTAGCCCCACCAAAAGAGTTTTTGCGTTATATAAAAACCCTTCCAATGAAGACTTGGTATTCTACGCTACCAACACAACAAATGAATGACCCACCAATATGTGGCAGCGAAGTATTAAATGTCCTTGATGCTATTTCTAACTCCTTGAGTAACCCAAGCGGAAAACCACCACATGTTGTCGTGAATGAATACACTAGTAATCGCTGGAAATCGAAACGATTTTAAAGAGAGAAAGAGTTTTACAATAACATGATTGATATTTGGGGGAGATCTTTGAAACCCAAACCCGATGGCACTGCACCACCTGATTCTGTCAAGGATGTAAAAAAACTAATCAAAGATGAAATAGCTGAGACGTTGAACTTAACAAGTGTTGACCCGAACGAAATAGTTGTATTTCAAGACAAGCAGGGTAAATTGAAAAGCAGTGATGTGTCGTTGGATGATATTTTAGTTAAACAACGAAACGCAATCGAAAATACTATCGCGCTTTTTTCCGATCAGGGTAAACTCAAACCGGGTGTAATCGTTTCGACGATTACAGATCGATTAAAAACTCTCAACGATGAGTTAAACAATTCTCTGTTTGTACTAAAAACACTTGAATCTAAAATTGAAGAAAACGGAAAACAGTTTATATCATTTCGTAGAAATATCATTGATAAATTTATTGGAACCCCGTTGGATAAAATTGAAATAAAACTCCCTGATATTAAAAAATCCATCGATGAGACAAAAAACTTCATCGAAGCCGTCAAAGGTGATTTTTCGAGGATGATAACAATCATTGAAAAAACAAAAATTCCTCATGAGAAAACCAACAACGTGGTATACACAATCCAACACGGATCATTTGAGTGGACACCTACAAACAACAAATTAAATATCACTGCAACCGTTAAGGGTATTTATCGATTAACACTAGTAACACCATTAACTCAATTTAATATATCATCGTCGAGTTCATCCGGGGTTAATAATACGATTTCAACGATCATCGACAAGGATACAACTGAAAAGTTCACTATAACAGCTACTGATAAAAATTTGATTGGGGTTTCAGTAACCTGGTATGTGGAATTCGTAGCGGATTTAAGTAAATAACTAAATTGAAAGGATTTCACAATTGAAAACGCTAGCTTTTTTAAAATAACAACAATGACTTTGTCATCGACGCAATGTCGCTATGATCAGGTCAGAGAATTTCAGAATAGACTCAAAACCCTCACTGAGGAGTATCAAATAAAAATAAAAAAATACCGACGAAGAATCACCGCAATTGATATTATTATGTACTCGGTGTCAAGCGTTCTCACTGGCGCCGGAATAATACTTGCATCGGTTACAATGATTGCCCCGGTCGTAGTTCCAATTTGCATTTCTGCGGTGGCTACAATCGGGGGTATATCAACCGGGATAGCAAAAAAGATATCATCATGCAGCCAGAGTAAACTGCAGAATTACTTACTTCAATTTCATATTGCATCAACCGCATACTCGCAATTATCATTGATGATATCATCGTCACTCGATAATACAATTATATCAGATAGTGAATTCTCAGCGATGGTCAGTATTTTTGATTCAGCGATATCAAAATTAGAGCGACAACATGAGTATAATAACAATGACAACATCGATGGAATTAGAAAACACGAACCCAAAAAACAAAATGATCTCAATAATATCAACCATACCAGATTGTGAGTTCTCAGTGATGGTCAGTATTTATGATTCCTCGATACCAAAATTAGAAATAAATCATGAGTATAATAACAATGACAACACCGCAGGAATTACTTCAACGAGTAGTGGAGAACACGAACCCAGTACAAACAAGTATGATATCAATAACATCAACGGAACCCGAGTTTAGTGTGAATTTCCCCTCTCCGGTCCCAGTGAAGGAGATAGCGCTAGCAAAATTACGAGTATACCACAGTTGGCCTAATATCAGATCAAAATCATTTGGTGGTCAACAACCCAATAATTCTTTAGTGTTTGCAAATGAGAATAAACCCGACGGAACCCCAGACTGGAAAGTTGTTTCGATACCAACAGGGTCATACCAAATAGAACAAATCAATAATGAATTCGCGCGTAGAATAAAATCGATTACTGGAAAAGAATCAAAAATCGCTATAACAGTTCATGAACCGACGCTATCATCCGCAATTGAGATAAGTACAGAAGGATACGTCGTAGATATCTATCAGAGTTCTATTAGAACCGTATTAGGATGGCCTGAATTACCACCAGGGGGAAAAACCGTTGATTTACCAGAACCACAAAAAACTGATTATATCACCGACAGAATAAAACCTGATAATCCAATAAAGAGTTATAAAGAGCACGAAAACACTTTAGATTTTTTTGGTTTCATATTCCCAAAAAGGGCGGATGGTAGATCATTGCCAGAGTATGCTTTTGCTAAAAAACCTGAAATCGTTAAAAATTTCACAGCGATGAATAATGATTTTTCACTGTTGTTAATATCTCTTAAATCCGGTTCTCTCACCCGAGATGAATTTATCAGCGTCGTAGAAACATGCAATAAAATTATCGACGATATGGAAACATTTAACCAAAAAATTATTCAGGATATATTAGATGAAGATAACCCAAAATCGAGAACAGAATTTGCATTAGACTATGAAATCCGCGTTGAAGATATCCCCACATTCAAACTACCAGGATATAACGTACCAGAACTAAAAAAACTTCTCAGTGACACCATCGATGTTGGTTTTAAAATAATTCATGATGCATGGAAAAAAACAGCATCAGGGGAAATAAAAATCCTCAAACACAATAATGACCCAGATGGTGGCGGCAGGCATATCGCTCCGTTCAACGTGAATATTTCATCGGTGATTGCGCTCAATTTAGTATGTGATGTTATCGAAGGAAGCTATCAAATTAATCTAGAGCAATCAAATCAAGCTCAGCAAGGATATATTCTCTATTCATTTGCACCAACAGCTCCTCCAGGATACCTAATTATTGAAAACCCAATTAATCCTGTCTACATGCGATGCCATAATAATTCATTAACCAGAATTAATTTCAAACTCACCGACCAGTCAAATAATCTGATTGATTTACAAGAAGAGGTGTTAGTGATTAGTTTGTTTGTGAGATCCTAAATGATTTTCGTCCTAAGGACTTTCATCATAAAGACTGGATCAAATCATTTATTATTTTTTGTTAACCCAGTGATGAAATCACTAAGCAGCAGAGAGGGTGGATGACAACAAGTTGCGACCAAAATTAATTAAAAAATCGTAAAAATCTTCGTTTTCATTTTTTTAGTTAAAATGAGATTTCGTAGATTTTTAAGATTTCAACGAAATCCTACGGATCGTTTTAAGGATTCAATCAATTTTTTTTGTCTGAAAACGTTGTAGGATTCGCCCTTTTTTTGGTTAAAATGAGATTATAGGACGGCTCGTTTTAGGATTTCAATCAAATTTTGTCTAAAAACGTTGTAGGGTTCACCCTCTCTGCTGCTGTATGTTTCAGGGTATTAGTTTTGCTTTTGGTTTTCTTCAGCCTCCTCAAACAGCAGAAGAGATGTGTTACCGGATGTATTGTTATGATCCCACTCACGAGAAGTGTGCAATAGTCAGTGAGCAAATGGCGGCGATGGGGTCACCTTGTGGGAATAAGAAGGTAAATATGCTCCACTTCCATAGATTCCTTTTTTTGTGCAAAATGACGACAAACTGCTACCATATAAGGACAAGTCTCTTTTAGCTAACTTTCGGATATTCCTTTTATGCTAGAACGTGTTCAAATCATAAACAATTCTAATGATTCCTGCTGTTGTTTAATAGCAGATCATTCGAAGTTCATCTTGCAACAGTTGTATTGCTTGTTTATTTCCTTTGCAAGGGCACATCAATACATTAAACGTCATATCCGGCTTCAATATAAGAATAACATGTTTCATGCAGCCTACGATCCGATCTTGTCTGGAAAGGTTTTCAACCTGCATCTGTTGTATTCGTAGGTATGTGATACTAATCAATGGACCATCACAATTTTATAGGACGACGAAAAATATTTTTTTACAAGAGTAATAAAAGCAATCCCCGCCATAATAACAAAAAAGCTCTGGGATTCCTACTCTAGTTCTTAAGACTGACAACACATCGAGCAGTAAGAGTCGTGAAGATGAAGATGAAGAGCTTATGTCTTTCACTCAAGTGAAAGACCAGAGATTAAATATAATTTGAAAAAAAATTATACCCTTCTAGTTTATTCCGTACCGTTTCGTCTCACAATAAATCCCACAATCGACAAGCGAGTGCGATCACCACAACCCAAAATTAGACAGAACCACACACACTTTTACAAGAAGGCATGCAGTCTGTATTCAAGTCAGAAAACACTTTCTGGATGAAATTTTCAAAATATCTTCTGATCAAACAGTGCAGCTTTTTATTCAGGCGCCTTCTTCAAATTTTAAATTACGATAATGTTATTTTTGGATGTGACTCTTTAACTTATCCTGATTTTACAAACATTAATTGTGTTTTTTTTTCTTCAGTGGTGCTATCTTGGGAAATGTATATATGACGAAAAAGCGCCGTCGGGTATAGGTACGTATGCTGTTAAGATTTTTTCATGAAAGTTTGAGAACATATACTAAAGCGAAACAAACAGAACAAAATTGTCAAAATGTAAAGCTCATATTTATAGTTAGATCAAAGCTTCATTGCTGAAAATATTCAAAACATTTCACCGAGAAGACGGATGTCGATCTTTTTGGCTTAAAATACAAGGAGTGTAAATGATGCGAGATTAGGTATAAGCATTACTTGGACGAAATCTTGGTTACATTATTACTCATTCAAAACCGCGTTTATACCATTACCAAAATACAAGCCTGGCTTTTACTGTGACTAAAGCTTTATTATAGCACACCCCAGACAAACGCATCGATATGGCGTTACTCTGACAAATACTGACAAAAGTGTGATTATAGCGCACCCCAGACAAACGCATCGTTATGGCGTTACTCTGACAAAAGCGTGATTATATCACACCACAGACAAACACATCGTAATGGCGTTAATCTGATAAATACGTAGTTATGATGTTAAAACAGAAGCATGGTTATGCCGTTTCTAAAATAAAGCATGGTTATTACTTTGTCAAGGCAAAATCGGGGTTTTATAACTATTCAGACAAAGGCATTGTTGTACCGTTACTCGGACAAAAATATGGTTATACCGTTACTCAAAGGATGGTTATAACCTTACTCTTACAAAGGATGTTTTTACCGTTACTCAAATTATAGCGTGGTTTCACCGACTCGGACAAAGGATTGTTATACCGTTACTCAAAGGATGGTTTTACCGTTATTCAAACAAAAGCGTGGTTAAACCGTTACTCTGACAAATGATTGCTATACTGTTACTTGGACAAAGATTGCTATACCGTTACTCTGACAACCAATTGTTTTACCGTTACTCGTACAAATGATTGCTATACCGTTACTCGTACATTGGATTGCTATACCGTTACTCGTACAAATGATTGCCATACCGTTACTCGTACATTGGATTGCTATACCGTTACTCGTACAAATGATTGCTATACCGTTACTCGTACAAAGGATTGCTATACCGTTACTCGTACAAAGGATTGCTATACTGTTACTCGGACAAAGGATTGCTATACCGTTAGGCTACTCAAAAAAATGCGTAGTTATATCGTTACTTAGGCAATGCTTGGTTATAATCTTACTCTCACAAAAGAGTATTTATGCCCTTAGTTAAGCTTAAAAGTCTAAATATGCAATTAATTTTAACGTTTTTTATGTGCCTGATCTCTAATGTTGAAGTGATATATGTACCGTTAATGCTGCTGGGCCGTTAACACAATAGCACGTTCGTTTGCGGGGTGGGTGGGTCATACAATTATATTATACCAGTACTTTGTATATGATACCTTAAATCATGCAGGCATCTCGTATCATATTACCATAGAACGGCCATTTCATAGTACTGTATATCGTACATTTCATATTTAAGTGGATAATCTCATAGTGCCATCTCGCTATGTACTACACGTATTTCAGTGTATTTGTTTTGCGACACTACTTTCGAATTATTATGTAAAAAACGCAAAGATCAAGAGATCAAGTACTTTAAAAAAATGTGCCTTACGTTACACATGTTTTATTGCACGTCTCTCTCTCTCTCTCTCTCTCTCTCTCTCTCTCTCTCTCTCTCTCTCTCTCTCTCTCTCTGATTTGAATTGTTAACTTAGCTTTACTAATTTTTCAGTCGTATTGCTACGATGTCTGCAGTGTGGCAGTTTATAGTGATGTCAAGGCTTGCGGGATCATGCCGCAGACATGTAGCATGATGTCTCACCCAATCATATTATCTGACAACCAGTGATAATACTAATGATGAGAGCCTAGCGAGGCAGCTGTTAGCACCATTTTATGTATCTTTGACTTGACTCGGCCGGGGTTTGAACCCACCACCTCCTGCAATGGAGGCGGATGCTCTAACCACTAGGCCATCAGAGCGGTGGATGTATTGTCAACAATTTAAAACCATAAATAAATGCTAACTATAGTTTTTTTTAACGAATAGTTTTATCAAATCTATCGGGAAAACACAATTCGCGTTAATTATTTTCACTTTAAGAGCATCATTGATTCATATTAAATTATAACAGTTCGGAAAAAACAGCTTTATCACAATAGGCAGAAAGTACCCAATTCAGAAATATTTTGTGAAAAACAATGTATCATTCTTTAAGTTATTTAGAAAGATGCTGTAAAAGATCTCTTTTGATTGCAGATGATTGTCCGTATCCAGATTTGCCTCCTCCAGGGGCTAACTGCAATGACGCAAGGGCTATAACGTGCAAAAATCCGCTGTTTCGGAATAAATGTTGCCAGTCCTGCAACAAAGGTGATTCACTCATAATTCTTAAAACAACACGTTTCAACTTAATTAACATTCATCTCACTATTTAAATGAATACAAATATATTTACTAAAGCCGTCGGTAGATGCCTGGAATAGATGACACTGCCTACCACTAAGTCACTCTTGCTCGGTAATGTACCATATATGTCTGTAAAAGCAAGGAATTGAGTACTATTTGCGTCTCATTTTCTTGGTAATTTACTATAGCTATCAAATTGAGAACTACACACAGCGACTGTGCAAACACAACACGGCAAAGAAAACGCTAATCTGTCATAGCTTTTATTGTCTTCTTTTTATGATCTTGGTCAGTTTGATATTTTTACTTTTTCAAAGCAAGGTCTTTCGACAGCAACTATATAGTTAGTTTCGCATTTGTATTATAAAGAACCGAAAACATTACTCTCAATTTTCGCTTGACCTACATCCGGAATCCTGAAATAGATAATGGGGAGAATTTGCTTTATCCATCACCGGTTTCAATGGTAATCTTCATTTCATGCATGCACAACGGTATATAGCATAGTCTCCCTATTCAGTACTTGCTATTCTGTATTCACCTCTGTATGAAAACATAATGTATCATTAACGTAATCTGATTCAAGTCAGATCTCTGTTCTATCTGAGGACCTGACAGCGTCCGCTTTGGGGTCGTGTTATTGTGACCCATGTTATTACATACAATGCATATTTTATCAATCAATCAGATGAAGTGTTATATCTTCGTTTTGGGAGATTGAGCAATTTGGCTGAAGAGAATCAATGTTTGCAGAACGATTTGATTCGCATTAAGATCTTTGAAAGCTACATTTCCATTGGATAATTCAAAGCAGCGGCGTCGCTAGGGTTGGTGTCACCCAGTGCGGTAAACTCATGGTGTCACCCCTCCAGACTTCCACCAAGCACCAGACGCTCTGCAGACTGCATTGTGGCACCCTGTGCCTGCTAGTCATGTAGTTAACTATGATCTGTTATCCGCTTATGAAATCCGACACGACCTTTGAGATGGTGTCACCCGGTGCGGTCCGCAACCCCCGCACCCCGCTAGCGACGCCATTGTTTCAAAGGTCACCAAAACACCTCCCCTAAGCTGTCACTATCAGATCTTGGTGTAGAACAGTGGAGATCGGATTTGACTGCTGGGGGTGATGAGTATGATAAGTTATTATAATTATTCTTTTAACTACAATTTATGCTATTTGTTCATATTGTCAAAGCTTGTCGCACAATTAATTTAAAATAAAGAAAGATTCTTATGAAAGTTAATATTCATATTTTGTAACATAACTACAGATTTCTCAAAGGAGAAGGTGTGTGAAGATACGAGTATAAAGATAAATGGACTACTTTGTAAGGACCTTGTGTCCACCTACGGTACACAATCGTGCTCAGCAGGCGAAGTTCATCAGTACTGTTGCAAGTCCTGCCAAGGTAAGAAATTCTCTTGAATTGATATTTTAGTAGAACTCTGGTAACCTAAATGTTTAATTAGCATTTGGGCAGCAAATATACTTTTATGCGAGGAAATTTGACAAGATGTACATAAACTAAGGTAGATCCTTTACATTGGCCTTCCATTGCAGATTGAAGTTTGCTCTTTAGCTCATCTGACAGTATGGGTAAGTGTGCGCATGGCATGGCATGGCATGACAAGGTCCTGTTTCTACCGTTTGCCATTAATAACCTTTACGCGATGGGAAGGCCATGTCAGCGTATAATATGAACCTGTTTCTATCGTATGCTGTCAGTCAACATTCGGCGGACAGAAAGGCAAAGTCAGCGTTTGGCATTTGGCAGTTTCTATCGTTTGCTTTTTGGTCAGCATTCACCTGATAGTAATGATAGGTCAGCGTATAAAATGACCATGTTTATATCTTATGTCGTCAGTCAACATTCAGCTGAGGGTAAGACCAAGTCAGCGTATGGCACGACCCTGTATCTATCTTAAGATGTCAATATTCGCCATTTACTGTTTTAAACTTCTTCTCAAGAAAACACTGGACCAGTTTGAACTAAACCTGACACAAAGCCACGTAGTATAAAATAGCTACCAAATTTGCATAATTACAAAATGTTCATAAAACCGTTGAAAAAACTCGTAACTTGTAAGCCGTTCAACAGAATTTGACCTAACAAACATTTGTCACACAACATATATATGCATAAACCAATTAACAACAAAAAGAGCGTATTGATTATAAAAAAGACCCGATTTGAGTAGCATGTGGTTTTCGATGCTTAAATAGGCATTACTGAAGGCATACAGCCAAGTGCATCCTTCCTCAACCACGTAGGAATATCTTCCGCTGATTCATATTTTACGACAACCACAAAATTAATAATTCTACTTTTTTTACAAATCCTTTTAAGTTATCGAAACTGTCTGAAATTTACAGAAAATTGTCTAATAAATAATAGTCGTTTATTTATTTATTTAATTTCTTATCTTTTTTGTCAATATCACGTCTTCTAAATTTAATAATAGTAATAATAACATCAATAGTAGCAGTGATTAAAGTAGAAGTAATAGCTGTATTATTTTATATCGTGCAGTTTAACTGCAGTATATTTTATTCTCCTTTTTTAGTAAAGACAATGATATTGAAAGTCACAATAGGTGAAAGAGACAATGATATTGAAAGTCACAATAGGTGAAAGAGACAATGATATTGAAAGTCACAATAGGTGAAAGAGACAATGATATTGAAAGTCACAATAGGTGAAAGAGACAATGATATTGAAAGTCACAATAGGTGAAAGAAACAATGATATTGAAAGTCACAATAGGTGAAAGAGACAATGATATTGAAAGTCACAATAGGTGAATAGTTCCAATAGTGATTATATTATTATAAGTAACAGCAGTAATAGTAGACATAATAGTAGTATTAGCGGAAGTCATTAATACCATTTCCATCATCATAATCGTGGTCAATGTAGCAGTACTATTAGTAGTAATAGTAAAAGAAGTAGTAATACTACCACTAATAATAGTAAAAATAATAATAACAGTAATGATAGTATTAACATACTACTACTACTACTACTACTACTACTACTACTACTACTACTACTACTACTAATAATAATAATAATAATAATAATAAAATAATAATAATAATAAAAATACTACTACTTCTGCTACTACTACTACTACTATTAATAATAATAAAATAATAATAAAAATATTACTACAACTACTGCTACTACTACTACTACTACTACTACTACTACTACTACTACTAATAATAATAATAATAATAGTGATAATACTACTATTGATAACAATAATGATGATGATGATGATGGTGATGATAATGATAATAAAATAATAATAAAAATACTACTACTACTACTACCACTAATAATAATAATAATAATAATAATAATAATAAATAATAATAATAATAATAATAATAATAATAATAATAATAATAAATAATAATAATAATAATAATAATAATAATAATAATAATAATAATAAATAATAATAATAATAATAATAATAATAATAAATAATAATAATAATAATAATAATAATAATATAATAATAATAATAATAATAATAATAATAGTATTAGTATTAGTATCGGTTGTAATGGTAGAAGAAATAAAAGCATTAGCAGCAGCAAGGGGATGAGGAAGAGCACGTGTGTTTATACCTTTAAGTAATGATTAAATACAACTTATTTTCAGACGTACTCTCAGGGAACACATGTGAGGATACAAGTATCCGGATCAACGACCTTGGATGTCAAGAGTTTATACTTAGATACGGAGCCCAGGCGTGTGCAACCGAAAATATCCGGACATACTGTTGCAGCTCGTGTCAGAGTATGTACTTTTTATTTAAAAATAGTCTTGTAAAATTCAGGAAAAATAGCCTCTCCCAACAAAAAAAAAGTTAGAAACGATCTGAACTTTTTCTATAGTAAACTGTTGATATAGTTAGAGGGTTAACTGTATGTCTTGAAAACACGTGAAATGGTACTATTCTAGTATTTCAAACAGGGTTTGAGCCCACAGACCTCTTTCTCAATTTGTTTACGCCCGTCCTCTCCCCCAAAGATAGTTACTGATCTACCACCAAATTTATAAAGGAAAAAAAAATTGTTTTGTGTTCTGCATATTCATATATTACATAATTCATATGAGAGTCAATTTTTCATCGGAATTTCGTGATGTCAGAGAATAATGTATGACGTGATATTGGATCAGTCATCGGATTGTCATGATGTCAGAGATAGATTTATGACGTGATATTGGATCAGTAATGGGATTGTCATGATGTCAGAGAATAATGTATGACGTCATAGTGGATAAGTAATCAGATTGTCATGATGTCAGAGAACAATTTATGACGTGATATTGGATCAGTCATGGGATGGTCATGATGTCAGCAAATTATTTATGACGTCATATTGGATGAGTCATCAGATTGTCATTATGTCAGAGAATAATGTATGACGTCATATTGGATGAGTCATCAGATTGTCATGATGTCAGATAATAATTTATGATGTTAAATTAGATGTCATCAGATTGTCATGATGTCAGAGAATAATTTATGACATGATATTGGATCAGTCATGGGATTGTCATGATGTCAGAGAATAATGTATGACGTCATATTGGATGAGTCATGGGATTGGTATGATGTCAGAGAATCATGTATGACGTCATATTGGATGAGTCAGTAAGAAATTTACCATTACCTCCACAAAGGTCGCTAAATATTTATTTATTTATTTATTTATTTAGAGATTTATTAAAACTTTTGTACGAAAAATATTTTGGCATTCTTAGATATTTTTTCAGTATGAATCAACTAGCGAAGTCTCTCTCTCTCTCTCTCTCTCTCTCTCTCTCTCTCTCTCTCTCTCTCTCTCTCTCTCTCTCTCTCTCTCTCTCTCACTGACACCACACACACACACACACACACACACCATTTGGATTAAAATCAGGAATTTCTTTTCATTTATTTTCATTTCTGCATTGTAATTTTTAATTTGACGTCACACTAAATTTCTCTTTACTTATTTTTGGGTTTAAAGACTTGGATATTTTTTAATCTTGGGCAGACAGCATTACAAAACATGGCCTAAGTGGGGTGGGGGCAGTCAGTCACGGCAGGGAGAGTTAGTGGCGTAGCTCCGTGCTTGAGCTGAAACTAAAGCTGATATTTACTAAGAGTTTTTGAACATAATCTTGGGACATATTTTCAGCTTCATGATTAAACTTGTCGGAATATATATATATATATATATATATATATATATATATATATATATATATATATATATATATATATATATATATATATGTATGTATGTATGTATGTATGTATGTATTCTGTGGATTCCCACGAGTAGGTATCAGAATATCCCAATCATCAAAATGTTCAATTCTGTGCAAATTAATTTTACACAATTATTGAACCACCATTATTGTTTTTGTTGAAGCGTTAGCTTTGTCGGTGTTCTAAAAATGAAATCTATATAATATTAACGTTGCATTTTGTTTTTGGTGCTAAATATCAGGTGCGACGCAATCATCCCCAAGCTCAGTGAAATCCATTAGGAAAACAGGAAGCATCACTTTAATCCAAGTATCCAGTTCTAGCCGGAAGTCCAGCTGCGAAGATAATACAATGATCCGTATCAGCGGAATGGACTGTTCTGGATATGTGTCTTTGTATCTAGACCAGGCGTGTCGACAACCAACAATCAGGCAACACTGCTGTGGTAGCTGTTTGCCGTACGACTGACTGCATAATTTGCTTTTTGTCCCATGTCAGTTTGTTTAGGATTTGGGTTTAATAAATAATAAAAAAAATATTTAAATAAAATATTTTATTGAGTTTTTCTTTATCTTATTGATGATTGGTGTCAGAAAGAAACAAGCATGCCTTAATGAATCCCTCTATATATGTTTTTATCGATACATTTTTACTGTATCGACGTATTCTCAACAAGTTTGTTCTTGTTTTAATACAGTTGACCTATCACCCATACTATTCTCTATGTATGTATGTATGTATGTATGTATGTATGTATGTATGTATGTATGTATGTATGTATGTATGTATGTATGTATGTATGTATATATATATATATATCTAGGTGGGTAAATAAAATATAGGGAGATACAATTATCTTTACAATATATCCTTTAATATAACTCCTATGCCAACAGATTATTTTAAAATATAGACCTTCTGAGCATGAAAATAAAACAACGTGTAGCTTAAAATGGATGCTTTCTGAACTCGAAATCCTTTTCTTAGCAGCTAAATAGATATCGAAACAAGTTTTTATAGATTTTTTTGAATCTGCAAATTTTGCATACGGATTTAATGCTTTAAAATTAATTTAATGTTTTATTAGTGTGATATATTTAGCTATTAATTATATAGTTATGCAATGTATACGAACGCAACATCATCATTTTTACTGCACCTTAATAAATCTATTCTTACATCATTTTACTTGACCTTAACAAATCTATTCTTATATCATTTTACTTGACCTTAACAAATCTATTCTTACATCATTTACATGACCGTAACAAATCTATTCTTACATCATTTTACTTGACCTTAACAAATCTATTCTTACATCATTTTACTTGACCTTAACAAATCTATTCTTACATCATTTTACTTGACATTAACAAATTTATTCTTACATCATTTTACTTGACCTTAACAAATCTATTCTTATATCATTTTACTTGACCTTAACAAATCTATTCTTACATCATTTTACTTGACCTTAAGAAATGTATTCTTACATCATTTTTACTTGACTTTAACAAATCTATTCTTACATCATTTTATTTGACCTTAAAAAATCTATTCTTGCATCATTTTACTTGACCTTAACAAATCTATTCTTACATCGTTTTACTTGACCTTAAATCTATTCTTACATCATTTTACTTGACCTTAACAAATCTATTCTTACATCATTGTTACTGCACCTTAACAAATCTATTCTTACATCATTTTACTTGACCTTAACAAATCTATTCTTACATCGTTTTACTTGACCTTAACAAATCCATTCTGCAACTACATTAGTAAGTCATTATAACGAAAGTTATAAACACCAAATACTATCCTTGTTTGATGTTTCTTCCCACCCCCACTCCCCAATTATTACAATGTAAAATAAGAAGAGAAACAGAATATCTATAACGTTCAATAATCGTATGTATTTTGATCTTCAGTAGTAACACAGGAAAAGAATTATTTGTATGTATTATAATTGCTAACAGTAATATTCTTTAAAGTTGATATTTCTTTTATTGTGGTATAAATGTCAAATTATATAAATTATATACACGCACGCACGCACGCACACACACACACACACACACACACACACATATATATATATATATATATATATATATATATATATATATATATATATATATTGTTTGTTTGTTGTTTTACCGCGAATTAACACATGAAAAGTTTTTGTCATGCCGAGGCAATACTGAAAACTTCTGTATTGGTTAAAGAAACGCAACTATTGATAACCCAACTTTGTGAAGGATATGAATAGATAAATGCAAAATACAAAGGAAAAATGTATGTTCTTTAATGTGCCTCATAGCATTGTAGGTTTCCATTTTCAAAGAAGCACTCCCCATAAGAATCCCAGCATAATAGTGTATTTTTAAATTTTGAGAAACATTGAGGAGGAGATATAAGAACGATTTTAGAGGATTAAAGCTAAAAATATCCTCTGCATCTAATATATCCCCTAAAAGGAAGAAAAATAAGAAGAAAAAAAAAGCAGAAATAGCACTAGGATACAAAGTGATCTTTTTTAAAGTTCGTTGTTCCCTGTTTCATTTAACTCGAATAGACTGTGTTGTATATGACCGGCTATTCTACGCATCTATTAAGATAAATGACACAATGTAAAGCAGATAGGGTTATTTACGCCAAGTAAGGACATCATAAGAATACATGCTTGAACTGATGAAAGTTAGGGTAAATGTTGAAATAATAATTCTACGTGCGAAGGATAACAGAAAACTAATTTAATTGTTAATATTAATCATTGAGGTCGCATTACACAAGATATCTGATAACAACTGACAAAATCTGTTGAGAAACAATACTTTCCAACAAGTCTCTCTCTCTCTCTCTCTCTCTCTCTCTCTCTCTCTCTCTCTCTCTCTCTCTCTCTCTCTCTCTCTCTCTCTCTCTCTCTCTCTCTCTGTTAGCACTACAGATGTATATTTGAATTAGACATCCAATGTTGTTGACCATCGATCAGATAATGAGCGAAAGGTCGAGTAATAATTTCACTTGGCCGTTAGATATATAGCCCTGGGAAAAGTTTAGTAGAATATGGCTGCACCGTGAATGCATCATCGCCGTCCATCTGCTGCACATATTATGTACTGTTTAATATTCCTCGTTACAAGGTAACAGCAGGTCGAGGATTTCATTCTGCGTACAATGTTAGACATTAAAAAACAGGAAGTTGGTCGTAAAAATGTTATTGACGAAATTAGCTAGAACTAGAAATATACAAAAATGATATTAGCATGTGCCTTATCAACGATACGGAAAAACAAATTATGAACTGAAATTATTTATTTTTTGAATATTTGCAAACGGGTTTAATACCCGAAAATTGTACTACAAGTTAAAAAGACTGCAAATACACATAAACCAAAATTAGAAACTAAAATAGTTATATATGATTGAAATAAAATTATGACAATAAAATTATAACATATTATCAACAGTTCGTTTCTGTGGATATCTCCAAACTGTCTTCTTTCTATCGATCTGCCTAAATTCTTATTTCTCTGTCTATCTATCTATCTATCTATCTATCTATCTATCTATCTATCTATCTATCTATCTATCTATCTATCTATCTATCTATCTATCTATCTATCTATCTATCTATCTATCTATCTATCTATCTATCTATCTATTTACCTACCTACCTATCCAAAAGAGTACATATTACATAGTAAATGTAGAATTTTAATTTAAAAGATATAAATAATTCTATTTTAAAAAATATGTTCTGAAAAGTCCAGAAGAGAAAATATTTTTGCCCAAAACACATGATATTGGCACACTTGCTAATATTTTAATTCAAAAAGATATAAATAATTCTATTTTAAAAAATATGGTTTGCAAGGTGCTGAAGATAATTCCCCCCAACCCCAAAAAAACCAATACACAACAAAAAACAAAAAACACATGATGTTGTTGCAGTTGCTATCGCATTCATAACAAATACTTGTTTAGAGTTTATTTAATTTTAGTAAATCAACATGTATAAAGCAATTAAATAATTCATACGTGCTTCCTCATGCTATTTTAAAAAATATGTTCATGCTGTTACCGGATTAACTATATTTTCTTAAGATATAGACTCTTTGATCTTTTGAAGATAGTTTGATTTTGTGTTTTTATTTTATAGGTTCTTCCGTTCTGAATGTTGTTTTGTTCTGGTTGGCATCTTTGTAAATATGATTCATATTGATGGGCAATGGAGATCATATTTGCTCAGGAAAAAACGCATTGATTAAAATCACCCACCCCACCACTCTTGTAGAACAAACGAAAAGTAGCATATATTATATGTATGTATGTATGTATGTATGTATGTATGTATGTATGTATGTATGTATGTATGTATGTATGTATGTATGTATGTATGTATGTATGTATGTATGTATGTATGTATGTATGTCTGTCTGTCTGTCTGTCTGTCTGTCTGTCTGTCTGTCTGTCTGTCTGTCTGTATGTATGTATGTATGTATTGTAATAAATTTGGAGTAAGTGTTAGTGAATTTGAACCATGCTTGGGTCGTTAGTAGTGATTTTGGGTACAAGCCGAATGCCTGTCCCTTTCGTAACATAGTCCATATTAAAATTCAGTGGTGTATACAAGTAGTGTGATTGAAAAGGCAGCATTTATGGTTGGAAATCAGTAAATTATAGAATGGAATCAATAAGTTGGAACTTGGTAGGTACCGTTTATGTGGCCATAGTGGAAAATTGGCGTATGTATATGAGCGTGATACGCCGGAAATTCTGTGGATGGACTGGCCTAGGGTCGCGCAGTTAAATATTTCCCAGTTAGTAAGGGAATACTGGTGTAATTTCTATGGCATGACAAGCTATCGGTACGGAAAACGGATGATAATGAAGAAAAACCATGTAAAGGTGCAGTTAATGGACGTTTGGGCAAGTTGTCTCCTCTGGGTCGCCCATTGATTACAGCAAAGATTAATAATTATAGCAGACACGTCTTTCTTTCCATTTTACAACTCAAGTTGTATGGAAGTCTTTGGAAATTTGGGGAAAACATATGACTTCCAGCGTGACTCGCGCCAGGGTTTTGACACCGCTCGGTCAAGTGAATACCCCTGTGCTTGTAACAGTATGTATGCATGCATGCATGCATGCATGCATGCATGCATGCATGTATGTATGTATGCATGTATATATGTATATGTCTGTCTGTCCGCCTCTATTCATTCCGTTCGTCCATCGTTCGATCCATCCATCCATCTATCAATGCAAACCATTATATAGATAGATAGATATATAGATAGATAGATAGATAGATAGATAGATAGATAGATAGATAGATAGATAGATAGATAGATAGATAGATAGATAGATAGATAGATAGATAGATAGATAGATAGATAAATAGATAGATAGATAGATAGATAGATAGACAGACAGACAGACAGATAAAGAGATTCCACGTTGCACTGGAATCAGTTGCACTTAAATATATATTCACGTACTGAAGATGCCTTGGATTGGTCCAATAAAACTCCAACTGTTACTCGGAAGCCTATATAATTTAAACTGTTACGTATTTAATGTAATAGAGATTTACACTGAAAAAGATTAAACATTCTGCTTGCTGTACTATTAAATATATGGTGGCAGAGGCGGGATAACAACCATGAAATTCGTGCTTCTAGTTCTGGCATTGATTGCTGCAGTATGCAGTCTACCCCTGGAAGAAAATAAGGAAAGTGAGTTTTGAGAATGATAGATTTTTTCTATTTGTTTTTCTTTTGCTTTAGATTATAATAATTTCAGGAATAAGGTATGTATGTATGTACGTAGTATGTTTGCCTGTCTGTTTGTGTGTCTGTCTGTTTGTCTGTCTGTTTGTGTGTCTGTCTGTTTGTCTGTCTGTTTGTCTGTCTGTTTGTGTGTCTGTCTGTTTGTCTGTCTGTATGTATGTATGTATTTATGTATGTATGTATGCATGCATGTATGTATGTATGTATGTATGTATGTATGTATGTATGTATGTATGTATGTATGTATGTATGTATGTATGTATGTATGTATGTATGTATGTATGTATGTATGTATGTATGTATGTATGTATGTATGTATGTATGTATGTATGTATGCGCAACATGATAGGTGCTTATTTGTGAGTCATTGCCCAAGTTGGAAATATGCTCTGGATACATACATACATACATACGTGCGTACATGCGTGCGTGCGTACATACATACATACATACATACATACATACATACATACATACATACATACATACATACATACATACATACATACGTACGTACGTACGTACGTACGTACGTACGTACGTACGTGCGTGCGTGCGTGCGTGCGTGCGTCTATATATGTTTATTTATAAATATTCATATTTGGAATAGATGTTCATTTTTCTCGTTCCCGAATGATCATTAGAAATGTAACTATAATTTGCTAATATGCTTCTCAATTTCTCTTTTTCTTAATTTAAAAAAAAATATGATTTGTCAAACTAAGGCTTTGAAACCTCTGCAATATTTATTGTATAAAACAAATCCAACCAAATCAATTAGGAGCCATCCTACAAAATTGTTTGCAACAAGAAGAGGTCTTTAATATAATATAAATACATTTGTTATCCCTTGGCAAACGTATTAAGTCCATTGCTTTTAGTTTCCAAATAATTTGGTAAGACGAGGCCATTTTGTTCTGTCGCAAAAAAAAGTAAAATACTCAAAACTGCATGTATCGGTCAGGTTCGTTAAACATCGAACCTTGTTATTTTTAGATTCTATGCCTATTTTTAGGCACAGACTTCATTAGTCTCTAGCCTGCTTAAGTTCTTTTATTTTCATTACTCTAAACAGTTACTCTTCTCTTTGCCAAAATGCAAACATTTATTTGCTCTGTGGGTGGCACACTCCATCTTTCTATCAATGGAAAAACTGAAAAGGTACTGCTCCGTGATTTGGAGTAGCCGTATATTGTTGCTACAATGGTAAATATGGCGTAGAGTTACTAGCGAAATGAGGCTTGAAATCTAGTTCCCTGTATTATGTTGTTGAATTGCATATTTTCACAGCTTCAAATAATGTCAATGCGATATGGAAATGTAATGAGGAAGAACCATGTAGTTGTGAAGTTGGCAAGCAAATTATGAAGTTGTGAGATTTGTAGTGAGTGCTAATTGGAAGAAACTTGTTTATAACATAGAAGCGATGGAATTTCAAGTTTACAACAGTAGTGGTATAGATTTTCTTGGAAATCAGGGGATAATAAGTTGTTGTACTAGGGTTTAACGCCATTGTTAAGCACACGATAGGTTATACATGGCGGCCAGTATTATTGGTGGAGGAAGAACCCGGGAAAACTCCCGGAAAGAACTACCGACCTAGGAGAGGCTAATGGCAAGCTTTCTCACATAACTACATTAGCCGAATCTTAGACTTCAACCCACGCAGACAGAGGTGAGATGGCAGTGATCCGTGACGGAGAGCGCTTTAGACCACTCGGCTACTCGGGGCCCCCGGAATAATAAGTAAATTCTAACGGGTTTCACGCGAGGGATGAAATCGTCCGGTAAGGAAACCCCTTAGGAGTATTTCAATTATAAGTCTATCGCACTATACCTCTCATGATTATAACACGTTTCATGATTATAACACGTTTCATGATTATAACACGTTTCATGTATAAAGTGTGTATGATTATGCTGTTTACTGCCTCGTATGCTGATTTTGTTTGCTTGCTCTTCCTAGCCCAGATAAAAGTACATCTTGATTACATTCACGAAAATGATGTCTCACACTATCGAGTTAAACGTTTTGCTTGGCGTGAAGTTGAAGATAAGAAGAAAATGCACCACGAACGTGTGGACTCTATTGCTCTAGCTATTGACACTGGATTAGTAGACCGAGATGGTAACAATATCACACACCAAATTATTTTGGGGCGCTGGAAAGAGGTTAAACCACTCATGAAGACCTTTGCTCTCAGGAATGGAATATTCGTCGAAGAACCAAGTGGACAAGACGACCCGGCGGTAAGTACAATGAACTTATATGACAGCAACGCTGATTTCTCAAATACTACAGAAAACTAAGTCAAATCATTCAATTCCAACATTTATCTTGTCTGCACACTCAATGAACAAGAAGTAAGCAAAACCTCGATTCAATTGTTGGCCTCTCAGCAATTTGAAATTTTGGAGCTCAAATGCAGATTTTTCTTTTTCGTTTTTTCTTGTATTTGCAACATCACGAAGGAATTTCGCCTAGTCTGTTTCTTTAGCTCAGGCTGCTTTCTTTAGTTCAGACAACTTTCGTTAATTCAGACTGCTTTTTTAGTTCAGTCTGATTTCTTTAGTTCAGCCTGTTTTCGTTAGTTTCGACTGCTTTCTTTAGTTTAGACGGATTTCTTTAGTTCAGACCGCTTTGTTTAGTTCAGACTGTTTTAGGTCAGGCCGCTTTCTTTAGTTCAGACAACTTTCGTTAATTCATGCTGCTTTCTTTTAGTTTAGACTGTTTTCTTTGGTTCAGGCTGCTTTCTTTAGTTCAGACTGCTTTAGTTTAGGCCGTTTTCTTTAGTTCAGACCTATTTCGATAGCTGAGATAGCTTTCTTTAGATCAGGTCGCTTTGTGTTAGTTTAAGACCTAGATTTACGAAATATTCGTGCGGTCACAAATTATGCCACTTGTGGTTGTTATCTTATTCCGAATGTTCAACTCTTGCCGATATGTTAGGACTGCAATATTTGACTACTACTAGTAATAATAATAATAATAATAATAATAATAATAATAATAATAATAATAATAATAGTAAAAATAATAATAGTAATAAAATAATAATAATAACAATAATAATAATAATAATAATAATAATAGTAGTAGTAGTAGTAGTAGTAGTAGTAGTAATTTTAAAGCGTCTTAACAAATTGTACAAGATCTAGCAGGCATGTGAATGAAAAATGTGCGGCATGTCGTAATTAATAAGAATACAATGATGTACGTTAGCAAAACAGTAGGCTATACAATAATATGTACAATTATTTTATATTTCTTTCTATGTATATATTGTTGGCTTCCGGATAGTGGAAGCAACCTTGACATGAGTTTATATAATCAATGAAATACTCACTTAACTTACAAGATCTCATGCCTCAGCAATTTTTCAAACCATCGGCCTGAACCAGAAGTTTACATTATTTACCCGCGCTTGCATTTGACCACCAGCATCAACGGTATTCCTTGTTAAAATAAGCTTATCGTCCGGCACTCGAATAACCACACTTTAATTTTTTTCTTTTCACTTTATAGCAGTACAATCGTTTCTTACTTCCTTTCATAAATTTATTTTTTAAATCAAGCAGAAGGAACGTTTTTTACTTCCTTTTTAATTATTTATTTCCTAAAACTGGATCTTTACATCTGGTGATGGAATCGTTGAAAGCAGAAAGTTTTAGAGTTGATCGTTTTAATATTAAACTCTACAAAAAAAGTTTCATCTTATCAATTTTTCTGGAGTATGATTTATATGAGCCACGGCATGGAGTGAAAGAAAATGTTAGTGTCATAATGCAAGCGGATCTTTGGTCTGGTTTCTATTTTGGTCCAGTTTCTATTTAGGTCCAGTTTCTATTTAGGTCCTATAAACTCTAGGATAGACACAAAATCTAAGCTTTCAGTATTATATAAAATTAAAAGACACGATTCTTGAACTAGGGTTCTAATTATGTTATTCGCTGTTGTCATGGATCTAAACTCAATAATCAATGGCTATTAATGGTCGCTAATCAATGGTGTATTCTGCCGATTTGTTTGCCTATGGTTTGTGATCTACTGCTGGGAAAGTGGTGTGGAGTTTTTGATGGATGGTAGAAATTCTGGCAGGGAACATTTTGTAAAAGATTGTATGATGTAGGTGTTGCGCTGCTCGTAACAAAATCTGAAGGTTAGATGTTGTTGACAGGGAAATTGTTGTGCATATTGGTCCTTAGGTGGTAGGTTTGTACTGTCAACATATGAATGTAGCCGATAAAGTATTGTGCATATATTTCATTGTCTCTTCTCTAATGCTCAAGCGATACATTCCATAAGTGGACGTATGCAGTCTATACGTACTACATATAGGTATGATTACCAGTACAACAACTTAAATGAACATTCATACAAAATAATTCTTTAATGCGCCATATATGCGTTGTGTCCTCCTTTATAAGTTAATCGGTTTCATGTCTAGCGATTCTGTGAGGTTATTTACTTATAAACATTTCAACCGTCATTCATTCGTAGTGTTGAAAATAGTCATATAACAGCATCCCAAGCAAAGCTAATGTGAAAGTAATGAATGGTATTATATAATGTTAAATCTATTTAAATTATATTTTGTGTCTAACTGCTATCATGTCGGTAATGAAGGGTTATCATGTCGGTAATGAAGAGTTATCATGTCGGTAATGAAGGTTTATCATGTCGGTAATGAAGGGTAATCATGTCGGTAATGAAGGGTTATCATGTCGGAAATGAAGGGTAATGAAGGGTTATCATGTCGGTAATGAAGGGTTATCATGTCGGTAATGAAGAGTTATCATGTCGGTAATGAAGAGTTATCATGTCGGTAATGAAGGTTTATTATGTCGGTAATGAAGGGTTATCATGTCGGTAATGAAGGGTTATCATGTCGGAAATGAAGGGTAATGAAGGTTTATCATGTCGGTAATCAAGGGTTATCATGTCGGTAATGAAGGGTTATCATGTCGGTAATGAAGGGTTATCATGTCGGTAATGAAGAGTTATCATGTCGGTAATGAAGAGTTATCATGTCGGTAATGAAGGTTTATCATGTCGGTAATGAAGGGTTATCATGTCGGTAATGAAGGGTTATCATGTCGGAAATGAAGGGTAATGAAGGGTTATCATGTCGGTAATGAAGGGTTATCATGTCGGTAATGAAGGGTAATGAAGGTTTATCATGTCGGTAATGAAGGGTTATCATGTCGGTAATGAAGGGTTATCATGTCGGAAATGAAGGGTAATGAAGGGTTATCATGTCGGTAATGAAGGGTTATCATGTCGGAAATGAAGGGTAATGAAGGGTTATCATGTCGGTAATGAAGGGTTATCATGTCGGTAATGAAGGGTTATCATGTCGGTAATGAAGGTTTATCATGTCGGTAATGAAGGGTTATCATGTCGGTAATGAAAGGTTATGAATTTATAGTATATGTTTATCTGAAAGTTTGTCTTGAATCTTAGAAGTAACTAAGATGTTTACTAACAGTTAAGTTCAAGGCCTACCGTTGCTTAATAATTAATAAAATATTCTATTAGTCCACGAGAACATACTACTGCGTCGCATGTCAATTGAAATAAATAGTTAATCATTTATGTTTCATATCAGTCTTTGGGAATCTGTGATTAGAGTGTTTAGACATGTTCAGATATAATTTAAGAGGAATCAATTATTTAATTTATTCCCTGTGATTACAAAGTGCTAATTTACGTTTCGGATTAAGATGCTAATTTGGAATTATGGAATTATTAAAAGACATTTTAGATTATATCATTGTGATAAATATATGTAAGTCTGTTGGAATTTATTCAACACATTATATACATTTGGTCATGTGATAGAGCGTTAGGATCATCTGACATCTAATTGACACTATTTGAATTTTCCCTTCTAAGTCAGACAGATTATTTTTTGAATTTTATTAAACTTGTTGGTTATGTTTCTTTCTATTACATAGTTTAAAAGCAATTGAGTCGTAGCAGTAGTGCATGCACACCATGATAGTAGAGCACATTCTATCTCTTGTAGTAATCATAATTAGTGGTAGATGTGTTGCTATGAGATTTAATGGATTCTATATTCTCTTGTAGTAATCATAATTAGTGGTAGATGTGTTGCTATGAGGTTTAATGAAATCTATATTCTCTTGCTTTACCGTCTTCACCATCATTTTAGGGCCACCAACTTAATCGTAGCAGATACAGGCTTGATTATAACCAGCATAACGTTCATGGAAGAAATACTCACAAGCAATATCATCATGTCGTGCGTGTATTATAGAAAACCTAGATTTATTGTGTGTGAATAAACTGTTCCGTGCTTTTGATTATGCAGTATCATTAGAACACAGCCAGTTTGTCGTCGGCAAGTTAGGGATATGAGACGTTAGAATATAGCTTATAGCACGATATTATATTAGTATTTTATATTATCTTCACTATTTACTTTCTGATAACTAGCAAATATTTAATAACTTGAAAGCTTGAACCTTTTCTAGGAGAACAAAATATACTGGATACGAAAACACATGTTAGGTCAGAATGTAAAGAAAACGATTGCAATGATATTTCTACAAAGTGAATTTATTTCGGTAACCCGAATTATATTAAGAGCTACAAATATTAAATATAGTTTGTTTTTATCTGAACATAGTTAAGGAATTTATATTTAAGCATTTTTGACTAATGGGGATAGTCTTTATCAATTATAATTTCTGGTGGTTTTTCTGTTTGCACATGTCAATAAGAATAAGATTTTGTCATGGCTGCTGTCGTTGTAGAGCTTAGAACTAGATCGTTAACATAGACTTTTTGATTAAGGGGCATGAACTTATGACCGCCGGAATATGATGGTCTGTATCACCTAACCAAACAATCGACTAGGAAATTGTGAGTACTGTCACAGGAACCAACACTGTGACCTGTTCATGTCAACATAGGCTATCTTTGTGCAGTTTATTCTTGTTTTCAAAAAAGGAAAGAAACGAAAAGTAAAACACCACAGCCGCCCAAGGCAATTAATTACAGTTTTAATTTACTTGCATCTAAGGACTTTATTCGTTGCAAATCAGATCGTCTTAACACTTCGAGAATAATTTGAGATTTCCACTGCTCGAGAGTTGTCTCCCTTCCATGTTAAATGGCAGCTATTTCATATGCCAACAGGATAGAGGTTTCTTTTTTAATACAATCCAAACTTACGATTCGCTCATTGCAACAAGAAATGTAAACTACACATTTCAGTAGGAACACGATTTAATTGAATGTCAAAATTTTAAAACAATAAAAATTAAATATATTTATTCCTATATAATGGTCGAATTAATTATCAAAATTAATTATCAAAACATTTAAGATATAAATGGAAATATTAATGGCTTGATCGGTTTGTTCTAACTCAAATTTAATATATATATTTAACACTTATCTCTTTCTTTCGTTAGACCTTTGCATTTTTCCGAGATTTGAATGGGACCGACACTGGACTTCTACTGGAATGTATAGCGTCATCCTGTAAATCAGTATGTCTATTGCTATTTACTCTACTAGTATGTCTATTGCTATTTACTAGTATGTCTATTGCTATTTACTCTACTTGTATGTCTATTGATATTTACTCTACTTTGGTCATGTATAAACAAAAGCAAAATTTCACCACACGATCTCCACGATAATATATTTCAAGAAGTATATATTATGATATCAGACAATTTCATCTTTCTTATGATTCACATATATTGTCTTCACAAGAGTGCTCTCCAGATTCGTTTAACATATATCCACTGTTTAGAATTAAGTCTGGAAAAATAAGTCTTCCAGCATTCTATGCGTTCGGCAGTGAGTTATTCCTTTATAGAACATTAAAAAAATGGGTAGTACTGGAAAATATCTGAAACTTGCCTGTCATCTTTCCATAGTAGAGCCATCGGCAGAAAGCATATCGTTCTTCACCAGGAGGCAGTGGATATAAAATTTCATAATTTTCTAATTTTCTATCAGATATGCCTGTTATACGCACACATTTCTTATTTAAACCGAAAAAAAAAGAAAGATCTATCAGATATTTACACCTTATTACATATAGTTTTATCAATTTATTGTATATCCGTTTTGCATACACTGCTCAGAATTGTAAATAATAATAATAATAATAATAATAATAATAATAATAATAATAATAAATAATAATAATAATAATAATAATAATAATAATAATAATAATAATAATAATAAATAATAATAAATAATAATAATAATAATAATAAATAATAATAATAATAATAATAATAAATAATAATAAATAATAATAATAATAATAAATAATAATTAATAATAATAATAATAATAATAATAATAAATAATAATAATAATAATAATAATAATAATAATAATAAATAATAATAATAATAATAATAATAATAAATAATAATAATAATAATAAAATTAAATAATAATAATAATAATAATAATAATAATAATAATAATAATAATAAATAATAATAAATAATAATAATAATAATAATAATAATAATAAATAATAATAATAATAATAATAATAATAAATAATAATAATAATAATAATAATAATAATAAATAATAATAATAATAATAATAATAATAATAATAATAATAATAAATAATAATAATAATAATAATAAATAATAATAATAATAATAATAATAAATAATAATAAATAATAATAATAATAATAATAATAATAATAAAAATAATAATAATAAATAATAATAATAATAATAATAATAAATAATAATAAATAATAATAATAATAATAATAAATAATAATAATAATAATAATAATAATAAATAATAATAAATAATAATAATAATAATAAATAATAATAATAATAATAATAATAATAATAATAATAACTAATAATAAATAATAATAATAATAATAATAAATAATAATAATAATAATAATAATAATAATAATAATGATAATACTAATAATAATAATAATGTGTAATAATAATAACAAAAATAATAATGTGGAATTTTTTATTATTATTGTTATTATTATTATTATTATTATTACATGCTTACATTTTCTATCGTTTTGAAAGTAACTCTTTAGGTGACGTGATAATGTTACGCTAGGCATAATAGTTGCATAGCCTCCTTTCTCCTTGGAAATTGTAACCCACAGGTGGAATTTCAGTAGCTAATACTAATTCGTATTATTGATAATAGTATTCCTTTTATCCTAGTCTGCAGTATTCTATAATGGGTCCGATGCGTACATTATGGTGTCAGCGAACGAATCAACATTTGCTACGAAGCTGCAAGCACCAAAAAGGAGCTTTGAGTTGAAACAAGACGAACGTCAAATAGGCGAGCCAATCTTTTCGAATATATGCACTATTATATCTTTCTCTATTCAATCTCTATATCTGTTTCTAACTCAAGTAGCTCTATTCCTCCTCTCGTTCTCAACACACATACAGGCACACATACACATTCAGACACACACACACACAAACACAGATAGACAGACACACGCACAGGCACTCACAAACACACATACAGAGAGACAGACAGATAGAAACACATATGCAAGTATAGACAATTGTTATATCAGCCAGTTTTGGAATTTTCACTACAATGTGCAGCTTATAGAAGTTACGTTGCGTTTTAAAACCGTTTGACCCGAATCGGCTGTATGTAATTTTGCAGGATAGATCGAAAGCGAGAAACAAAGAGATGAATAATTAAAACTTTTACTCAGTCACATGACAAGACCGTTTTGTGGTCTTATCTAGTACCATACCGGCATATTGTCCTTTTGCAGTACGGCTTGGTAATAGCTATGATATGCATATCAACTAAACGCAATTCTGCTTTAAATATGGTGTGTTCGAGTTGCGTGATATTGAAACCAGCAATAAACCAGTATAATGCAAAGTTTTCCTTACCAACAAAAAGTCTACGTGCATAATAATTCTTTGGCCCATGCGGTCAAGACAGTTTGAACTCACTTCTGTTCAAGGGAAATTTTGTATTAGTAGCCCAAGCTTCATGTATAGAAACCAATCCATGTCATTTTCTAAGCAGCATATGTGTTAGGCTTGAAGTTCGAAATAGGAAATGCAAAACCTTCAAGAACATATATTCTACAGCATATATGTTCTTTGTAAACAATCGTATTCCAGCCATATAAACTTTTATTTTGATTCAGAAAAATTCCTTTCTTCACGCTTTTAATAAATGGCAGCAGCGATACCAAACTGTACCTGTATTCTTTGACATGAATCTCATCTCTTTTGTTCTGCAGGATCCCCAGTTCAGAGTTAGTAAAACCAACATCCCCATCATGAAAATCTTACAGTGAAAATGCAATAAGAATTTCATTATATTTAATACACATATTGTGAATATTTCATGACAAATTTGGATAGTGTGCTTATTTGATTACGTAATCATAAATACTGACCATCCTTATGGATGAAGAACTGATTTGGCATGCTGGGCAGTCAGTTTTCAATCTGGATGTGATTTAGCAATAATTACAACAAAATGGAGATAGCAGTAATCAGCAAACTGAGATAACATAGCTTATGCATTAACATAACAATGCATTAACACAGCAATGCTTTAACATAGCAATGCATTCACACAGTAATGCTTTAACATACCAATGCATTAACATAACAATGCATTAACATAACAATGCATTAATATAACAATGTATGTAAACACCGAAATTCCCATCATGGAAATCTTCCATAGAAAATACAATAAAAAAGCTTCTGGCAAATGAGATAAATGGGCGATCTAACAATACTAAATAATTCTTCGCAAAACTATGAAAGGCACTACCGCATCAATCTAGAAGATGCATTGCGTTCGATATAAAGCCACTAGATCAACAAATGCTGGAAATATTTAAAAATTCAAACATTAGAAAAACACAAGCTAAACGATTTATCAGTGAAAATATTTTTCCCGTACTAATTACAGCAGGAATCATTTCACGTAATATATATATATATATATATATATATATATATATATATATATATATATATATATATATATATATATATATATATATAATGTAATTTTTCTTTCTGACAATGACGAACCCATAACTGTGTACAGCAATACACAAATACTAGTATTGTATATTTCTTTCATTTACTCCAGGTCTGAGCAAAAATGGAACCCCACTTCCAGTGCCTCTATCATTACGACGAAAGCGAGAGGCCCCTTTGACCGACAGTATGCGACAGAGTATACGTAGACGTAGAAAACGTCAGGCCACCCAAGTCAACGTCGTGGAACTAATTTTTGTCGTGGACTACAGCACTTGGAAATTGTAATTCTTTTTGTTTCTTCATTCTAATCAAAATATGTCGTATGTAAACATCACTGTCAAGCCAATATAACCTGTATAGCCTATATCAAGCACATTCAACATGTTACACCAGATGATGATGTAGGTATAATTGTAAGTAATGACAACAAATTAAACAGTATGACGCTGTTGTATATAGGGCGCTCCTGGCGAACCGATTTCTGATGCTAACGCATAAATACATATATAGACCCTTGATGGTTATCGTGAAACTGGAACAGAGTCGCGTGATGGAATCACAGCTGAAGATCTTAAGTTAGTTTGACGGATTTCGACTTCTGCTCTTGTACAGTTCAAAACTTGTTTAACTCATGACCAACCAATCAAAATGTTTTGATGAAAAGATATTTATTTTGGCAAATATAGTTCTGATATACGTAAAATATTTTCTTATCATTTAAAGAAAACCAATGTTGTGCCTTTTTTCACGAGTATTTGTTCGGATCTGGATGAATAAACTGGATCGTTATTGGGCAAAAGAAAAAGTTAAGAGGCAGTGTAGTAGTAGTTTTTTTTATCTTTCTTGAACTGTCAAGAATGCAGGATGCAGCTTATTGCTGAGAGATAAATAAGTACGTTTTAATCATATATCGTATAATAGGGCACCTTACCTTTTATCACGTGACCGGGATATAGTGATAGGGTACATTACTCTACATCACGTGACTTAGAATACTTTCTTGAATAGATATGTTGCAAGAAAATATTGATTGTTTCCTCAAGGACTCTTTGCACGCGTGTTAAACGTCAGTACTAATACAAAAATACGGGGAAGTTATTTTGCGGTGTAAATATGAAGCGCCCTTCATAATGTATAACACAAGACATTTCGTTTTGTTTCACGACCTTTAATGGTCTCGACACAGCGTCGTACTGTTTGGTTTCAAACTCTATGAGCAAAACACATAAATCGGTCATTTGCTTCAAGGATATAAATTGGCATCTATTTATACATCTTTCATTTCGTTTATGGTATAGATTATCCAAATTGAAACAACAATTAAGAACAGGTACTGCACGTTTTAGAACTGGGGATGGGTCTATATCACGGTCGTTTAAAGACACACGGTACCAATTGTTTTGATAAATGAGAACCTGCCTAGAAATGGGTGAAAATAAAATAGAGAATATATGGGTTTGGCTGTCGAGGATGGGCTAATAATGTAAGTTATTTTTTAGGGAAAAGAATCCTATGATAGCTTATCCTTGTTGTAACTAAAAATAGAGACATTGTTTTATTGATGGGATTTCAGTTCTTTAACAGTTTTGAATTTGGAACGCTAATTACTGAGAATAGCACCTGACTCTTTGGTGCGGAATTGAATGCGCATGCTTGAAACACAAGTATTTCCGGAAAATGTCGCAGCTCATATCCTTTTCTCTACACAGAAGATGACATCCATGTTTAATTTATCTGATAAATAGATCATGAGTACTCAAACTTATAGTTATTGAATTTTGAATATCATATTGTTTGCGTATGTTTACTAAAAAAAAACCGAATTAGTACCGTGAGTCCCCTAATAACTGACTAAAATTTGTGAAGAAATGACACAAATGACAGAAATAGCAACACTGTTCATAACATTTAAACCGTGTCGATTACGTAATGACTTGCAACACGAAGAACACGAAAATTCGTTAAATGGTTTAACACAAGTTAGCATAGGTCTACTATTATTGAAGAAAATATACTCAGGCACAGGATCCATGTTTTACTAGCTTGAATTTATTTCCTGTCCATTCAAATATCATAAATGTGGAATATATCTGATTAAATATTTTTTTCTTGGGTAAAGATAATAGGAGAAATGAAATGTTTGATAACGAAACTATGCTGTGTATATTCAAACGGTACTTATCGCACTCAAATTGACACGCGATAATCAACCTAGTTTTTCGGTTTCCTTTTCATAAAAACTGTTCCCAATCGTCAACAAAAATTCATTCATCGTGTTTACAATCGTATTTTGGGGTACTTCTGCAGGCTTATGCAAACATTTGCATTTCTACACAAGCTTTAGCGTCTGAATATAATGTGATACTCTCATAAAGACCATGTGGGAGGCTTCCTCAAAACTACAATAAGACCTAAACCAAACTTGGTATTTGCATTTTGTTTATCTGCATGGCAACGGCGTGGAAATATTATACTATATTTAAGACAGAATCTTATTTGTAAGGATACAACTATGCCATGCCATATTTTTTAAATGCAACTCGGTCTACAAAGAATTTGCTATCTTTGAAATACATCATGCTATTTAATGCCGAAGATGAGCTGCAATTACAATATCTTCTAGGCAAAAGCTTGCCATCAGGGGTATTCGACAAAGAAAACTCCAAGCTATTCGTCGTGTATGCAGCATACTTTGTTGTGCAGTGTGCAGCTATCTTCTGCAAATCGGGTACATAAACTCGCAACTTATGCAGTTGAAGAACACTGTGACTGATATAGTGTAAGAATCTGTAAATTATTATTAGTATTAGTCGATTTGTTGTTATTTTTCTTTCTTTTTTTTAAAATACTTAGCTATTGTTTAATACTTATTTAATGATTGTATTCAGATGATTTATTCTTATATAACGTAATCTTCCATGGAAGGAAATAAAGATGATGATGAAGGATACAACTAAGCCATGCCATATTTTTTAAATGTAACTCGATCTACAAAGGTACCAAAGAATTTGCTATCTTTGAAATAATAATGTAAAATGGTATTTCGTTGTATACAGTTGGTGGGATCGTGCGATCGGCGATGAAGCTGAAGCCAATCGTGGATTGAGACTGTACTTGCTGCTTGTCACAAACATGGTATGCTTCGATTTGTAGACAACCTTGTCTGACTGTCTGTCTGTCTGTATTCATGTATTATATTTTTAAAAAAATTTTCCTTGTCTCAGTTTTCTTGTTGCCTTACCTGTCTGATATTATGTTTGTATTTCTGTTTTTTTTTTCTTCACTTGTGTGTTTCATTTAGGCCAGCCTTTTCTTATGTATGTCCATTTCAAATCCGTCTCTAAATGTTTACTTTTCTTTCCATACTCCATTTGTATTAGTCTCTTTCATCCCCGGTTCATTTTACGATACATTTCAATTGCCACGTTCTAGATTTATTGTCAATATTCCAAATATCATGTATTTATTTTGCAATATTTTGTTGTTGCTTTCCTAACCACTTCAAGGCCGAATGAAACTATGCAAAACATCTTTTCACATACTTATTTTCAAAGCCACTCCTTTCTGACTCCCCGCCTCAACAGGAAACCACGCAAGTTAGGTTATAATGTCAAATAGAAATATCCTATACGCCACTCTTCTTCACGAAAAGATGTTTCCAATTCCAACATCTCTATTCTGTTGAAATGAGCGTATGTCTTTCATAAATTCACTTTCTTGGTCGATCCAAAGCAGTCACATTACCACAATAAGGTTAACCAGGCAACATACTTGAAACTTGTTCTAGGTCACTGTATCGAGAAAAAAAAATACAGCCGTGTTCTAATATGATATATTGCAGATGAATTTAAGATACAAAAGCCTCTCTCAGGTCGCTGGAGTGTCTTTGGAATTCATGATCAACGGAGTCATCATTGCAAAGGTAACGCACAGTCAGATTACGCTCAAGCCTTTTTGCCTTTCCGCTAACACATTTGATTAAAACAGCCCTGACATTTTCAAATATGTATGATATGGATACTCACACTCAGCATCATTAAATATCAAGTCCTCTTGAATTTGAAATCATATAGATATAATAGTCAGCTTAGGACTTTATTTGTTGCTATAATTGTTACCCTCTTTGGTCGACGGAATTAACGCTATTGGTAAATCCATATATCAGACGTTTCAACCACGATGTAAATCTTAGGTTCGTCTGCCTTAGAATTAGCAGCTTGCAATTTTTCCGAAATTAAATATAATCATTAGAATAAAAATGAAGCACACTTTAATGAGGACTTTAGTATCTTTGTCGCTTTGTTTAAAGTGTAATATTGCAGATACATTATTTAGAAGGCCATTAAAACCCCTGAAGAATAATATAGGTGATATAATGTCGCCTTTTCAAACACCTTCATTACTGATCAAATGATTAGAGTATCGTTTGTCTTTAAGGTATAACATTCATTTATTACAGACTGTATACTCCGTAAAACCTTATGAATTTAACTATCAACAGCTTTGCATAATGTGAGTCACGAATGCTGCTCCTTCTGACACAAAATGTAATTTCTCCTTATGTACTAATATAAATCATTAGCATGTTCATGAACCTTTAAAACGTTTCGGAATCCTGAAAGCTTCTCGCTGAACCGCCATGTTCTTACGATGGTTTTGTGTTTTCACAGGGGAAGAGTGATTCTCCATGGGCAGATAACAACTTGCAGAACGGAATAAGAGATGCGGATGACGCTCTTGATGAATTTACAGTCTGGACGTTTAATAACAGAGCTCTATTCCCTCCACATGATCACGTGATGGGTGTAACCAGGTATATTTATTTTTGCTAAAAATATATTATTTTAACATACACATTTTGTTTTAGAACTTTGGCTCACCCATGTTGCGAAGTGATTGATTTAAAGACTCATTTGAGTCGAAAATATTGTTACCCCTTGCCGCTTGTAAAATCGGGATTTTGATTTCGTTTTCTATATAAGTCAGTAACTTTTTATTTTTATCTATATCTTTCGTCTGTACAAAGAAGTTCCTACGCACGGATTTTACTGTTGAACGCCATTTTTCAACACATGATAGGCTATATGTGGCAGTTAGTGTAAATGGTGGAGGAAGAACCCGAGAATAAAAAACGATAAGAAACTCTGACCCATAGAGTACTATTAACAAGCCTTCTCAAACTTGACCCTGATCAGACAGAGGTGAGATGGAAGTGATCGGTAATGGCAAGGGCGTTAGAACTTTCGGAATATCGGGACCACATTAACACGGTTTGTGTAGGACAATTAACACGGTTTGTGCAGGACAATTAACACGGTTTGTGTAGGGCAATTAACACGGTTTATGTAGGACAATTGACACGGTTTGTGTAGAGCAATTAACACGGTTTGTGTAGGGCAATTAACACGGTTTGTGTAGGACAATTGACACGGTTTGTGTAGGGCAGTTAACACGGTTTGTGTAGGGCAAATAACACGGTTTGTGTAGGACAATTAACACGGTTTGTGTAGGACAATATTAAACACACGTGACATGTATACAAGTTGCTTTATAAGGTATTTATACAAATAAAAATGGCTTTCAATAACTTTGCAGTATTAAAACATTTCTTATCAGAATTATCGGATGCTTTGGTCTTTAAATGTATGACTGCAGGTGGGGGAATACGGGCAAAGAACACCACTATTAAAACGTCCTTATTTCACTACAGTAAAAGCACTAAGCAGAACACATCCATTTTGTCTCATGGTCTATATCTATATCTATATATCTATTCCTGATATAGTAAAATTATAAAGTTTAGATAAAGACGGCAAAAGGAAATATTGGTATTACGTGCTTTGAATAGCAATATTCGATATATAGGGTTGAATTGGATTTATAACTAATAAAATAAACACTCGTTCAACAAACAAATTTAATAGTTTCTATGTTTTTGTTTCTAAAAGCTTGTATTTAATTTTTTCAGACACGATCTTGGCGCAGTGATAAATGGTATTCTGATTCCAGACCCTATAGGTAGGAGAGAGAGAGAGAGAGAGAGAGAGAGAGAGAGAGAGAGAGAGAGAGAGAGAGAGAGAGAGAGAGAGAGAGAGGCCTTATTTCTGATAACATTATCACCAATGATCACGGTTCATTTTGTCGTTGGGTCTAGCGTCATCATAGAACCAAAGTCCATTATTGGTGAGATTAATTCATACATTAACTGTCCATCATACTGGTCATTGTTTTCTCTTATTTCTAAATGATAAAAAGGCCCTGATGTTATGTCCTGCATATTGTATCGAGTCGGGTTAAGGTAATAAAAACTTTCCAGTTTAGGACATTGTGAAATGTTTTGTTTTCTTAGAAACATATTGCAAGGAATGAATTTGGTTTAGTGTTTGCGCTTTACGGCACTGCAACCCAGTTATTTAGTATCAAGTTAATCTGAGTAAAATGTCATGTCTAGCTTCATCGACAGGTAAAATATTATAATAATGACAGACTACAGTAGCGTCATCGACAGGTAAAATGTTATAATAATGACAGACTACAGTAGCTTCATCGACAGGTAAAAAGTTATAATCATCACAGACTACAGTAGCTTCATCGACAGGTAAAATGTTATAATCATGACAGACTACAGTAGCTTCATCGACAGGTAAAATGTTATAATAATGACAGACTACAGTAGCTTCATCGACAGGTAAAAAAGTTATATTCATGACAGACTACAGTAGCTTCATCGAGAGGTAAAATGTTATAATCATGACAGACTACAGTAGCTTCATCGACAGGTAAAATGTTATAATAATGACATACTACAGTAGCGTCATCGACAGGTAAAATGTTATAATCATGACAGACTACAGTAGCTTCATCGACTGGTAAAAATTTATAATCATGACAGACTACAGTAGCTTCATCGACATGTAAAAACGTTATATTCATGACAGACTACAGTAGCTTCATCGACAGGTAAAATGTTATAATCATGACAGACTACAGTAGCTTTCCCAGTCCGATGATACGATTTGTACCAGTCCTCTTTTGGCATGCGTCTATCATGCAAATCAATAAGCCAACACGGCTCACGTACAAGTGACAACATTATTACATCTACTTCTTAATGTCGCAAAAGAGATTGAGATATATAATTTTTCATCTCTCTCTCTCTCTCTCTCTCTCTCTGTCTCTCTCTCTGTATGCATGTATGTATGTATGTATGTATGTATGTATGCATGTATGTATGTATGTATGTATGTATGTATGTGTGTGTGTGTGTGTGTGTGTGTGTGTGTGTGTGTGTGTGTGTGTCAATTCTTCTTAAAATGTCTTTTTGTGCTTGTTTGTTTATTGTTTCTATCAATCTGGCAATGCTCAATTTGATAATTGCTTATGAATTAGTACATTAATTCTCTCAAATGTCCACAAAATCAATGTTGATTTTAACTTTCCAATAGACCATACGTGAGGTATCTGGTCTGGTGTTAATTTTTAACACCTATGACTTGGTAAGAATGTGTTCATTGCATGTGTAGCTGGGTGTTCGTCTGCCAGAAATTCCATCTCAGTTATTAACTCTTTGGCTACTTTCGAGTCTTTTTCATTGCAACGGAATGGGACGAGAATATTCCGAATGCTGAGATGTAAACGTTTCCATCTTTTCATTTGTAGGAATCGCATTCAAAGGCTCCATGTGTAAAGTGCCTACCTATAGCACCTCCATAATTGAAGACCCTGGTTGGGGTCTGCTAGACTGGGCCGCCGCTCATGAAATAGGACACAGGTTGGTACAAATGTATACTACTTTTAATGAACTGAATTAGAAGATAACTAGCCTACACTCAGGGCCGGCGCTTCCAGGCGAACTAGGCAATCGCCTAGGGCGCTGGGCTAAGAGTTTATTTCATGATGGGCGGGTGGGGGAGGGCGTGAGTGAAAGTGGGGCGCCACATATCTGATCTCGCCTAGGGCACCAAATTGCCTTGCACCTGCGCTGCCTACACTGAATAAAATACACACACACACACACACATATATATATATATATATATATATATATATATATATATATATATATATATATATATATATATATATATATATATATATATATATATATATATATATATATATATATATATAACAATGCTGAACTAGTTTTTCAGTAGCCTTAGGGATTTCATATTTCCTCTCCATTTGATATTTGCCGTTTTTTCTCCTGCTACTGGTTGATATCCTGCGGTATCGACCGTAGTAAAGTACAATATTCACCCCTTCCTGATATTCGATAAAATTCGAACTCACAATGCAAATGAGTTACTTCTTGCTATTGCTAAGAAAAAGACGATGACGGAAACGTGAAATGTTGAGTACGTCATAAATCGGATGACCACCAGAGGCCGCCATGGATTGTAATCCTTGTGAATCAGTATAAAAAGTATCTATCGTTCATCATTAAAAAAAGAAAATCTGAATATATCAATATACTCAAATACCAAATAGAACATAAATCAATCAATACATATAATTGTTAAAAATATTTCAAACGGACGGCGTATGTGAGCTACATGCTGCTGAAAGTAAATTCGATAAATCAGTCAGTCGATTCATAGAGAACGCTTAAGATTGACCTTTGCTACATGTAATAATAATAATAATAATAATAATAATAATAATAATAATAATAATAATAATAATACTAGTAACAATGAGGACTTTGTATTGCGCCCAATTTTTAGAAGCTCTAAGCGCTTTAAAACATCTATAATGATATGACTACAGTTCAGAAAAACAAAAAACAAAAACCATGAAATTGGAAAACATAAAACATGCTGAAAACATAAGATACAAAACTTTATTAGGTCTCTAAGTTTGTCCCTGCAGTCGAAAAAGGTGAGTTTTAAGAGCACTCTTAAAAGGGACCACTGTGTTTTTGTGTCTAATTTCAATGGGCAATTCGTTGCACATCGCCGGGCCATGTTATGTAAATGAACGTTATCCATATGACTTCGTTTTCGTAGTGGGAACAATGTGTATACAATTGTATACAATTGTCTACAATCCCCTTAAAGAGTGCACGTTTTCCACTCTGAATAGCAATTTTTTGTTATCCTTTACTGTTAATTTAATGTAACGTAATGTAACGTAGCAACTACAAATGAATTTACAAATGAATTTATATTTTATTTTGTGAAGTATTTAGACCTATGAATCATTATAATTAGGTGGCAATCACGACGCTACCTCACTGTCAAATTTAAAGCATAAGTGGGACCTTGATCTAAAGAATAAATGTTACTTAAATCTAAAACATTAATGTGAGAGATTTAGAGCTTAATTGTGACTTTAATGCAAAGCATAAATGTGACTTCAATCTAAAGCATAAATGTGACTTTGAATTAAAACGTAATTGGGACTTTAATTTAAAGCGTAAATATGACTTTAATTTGAAGCGAAAATGTGACTTTGATTTGATACAAAATGTGACTTCAATCTAAAGAATAAATGTGACTTTGATTTGATGCAAAATGTGACTTCAATCTAAAGCATAAATGTGACTTTGATTTGATGCAAAATGTGACTTCGTACTAGAGCAAAAATGTGACTTTGATTTGATGCAAAATGTGACTACATTCTAAAGCATAAATGTGACTTTGATTTGATGCAAAATGTGACTTCGTACTAAAGCAAAAATGTGACTTTGATTTGATACAAAATGTGACTTCAATCTAAAGCATAAATGTGACTTTGATTTGATGCAAAATGTGACTTCATTCTAAAGCATAAATGTGATTTTGATTTGATGCAAAATGTAACTTCGTACTAAAGCATAAATGTGACTTTGATTTGATGCAAAATGTGACTTCGTACTAGAGCAAAAATGGTACTTAAATCTTAAACATAGATGTGACTTTGATGTAAACGATAAATATTACTTACATCTAAATTATACATGTCACATTGATAGACAAGCATAAATGTTCCTTAGATTTAAAGCAAAATTATGACTTCACATCTAAAGTATAAATATTACTTAAATCTGAATCATAAATGTCACTTTGATTTAAGGTATAAATCTGACTTTGATCTTAAAGCATCAATCGTACTTAAATCTATGGTGGTTCTATACAGTTTCGTATTTAGCTCAGGGTTCGAATTTTAAAGAAAACTAATTACCTCCCTGTTTATAGTGGCCATTTAAAATATACCTTGTATATCTTAGTTATAGTTCAAAGAACCTTGAAGTCCATTTATTTTGCTGTATGATTGATGGATGAATATCTTTTAGAGAGTATACAGCTTGGCCGTACTCCAGATGTGCATCTTTCAAAAAAGTGTTAGCTCCACTTGGTCATTTTCACTTTCTCAACTTCAGAGACAAATTGTATAGAAAGAGCCGTTTTTTTTTGTTTTTATACCTTTCATATATTTGGTAATTCATCTATTGCACTAGTATGGTCTAGTCTGGCAAAACTCATTTTCCCTATTTTAATAGTTGCTATGAATCGTGTACTTTAGACTAATTTAGGCTCATTTTTAAACACAAGGGTGCAGTCGTTTTAGTTAGCAGTTTGCTTAGAACATGTACACTTCCAAAACGTACAATATCCAAAGAAATAACAGCCACACTACATTAACGTAGCATAGAGGTATGACAACATGCTATCCATATTGCATACTTTACCTTATTTAGGTCTCTCTCTCTCAAAAGTACAAAATAATTGGTGAACGCCGCCTAAGGCATAAATGTGACTTTGATTTAAAGCATAAACTTGACTTTGACCAAGATCATGAATGTGACTTTGATTTAAAGCATTAACGTGACAATTTTTTAAAGAATAAATCTTCCTTATTTGTAAAGCATAAATGCAGAAGCTTTATAGCTTCTACAATGACAGTAGTGTTCTTGTGAGATTATTAATACATAATTTGGTGATTTTCTCCAACGGCAAATAAAACAAGAAATGCCCCAAAATTTGGACTATTGCACCTCCAAATGCTGTTATTTATAGAATAATACAAAAGAAACAATAATAACCCGCAGATTACATCAACAACTAGAAATTATATATTTGAAAATGAAAATTGCACAAGTGTGATATTGTGGCATTTATACATGTAGTTTATCTTTCATTATATACATTTAATTTCTACAAGTTAAATTTTAGTCTTGGAAGTTCCCATGACGGAAGCGAAGGGTGTGATGACGGTGAGTTTTACCTCATGAGCAAATATGGAGGAGGTGTTAACATGACTGGGAGAGAGAGTAACCCTTGGACTTTGTCTAGTTGCGCAGCAACAATAATTTCTAGTTTCATCGACAGGTAAAATGTTTTAATCATTAATACGGTCGTATTTGATAAACAGAGGAAAACGTAAAAACCCCAATTTACTGAATGCTCGATTTTTGCAAACCTATAATGTGAATAAATTTTTAATGTGTTGGGTGCTTTATCTTTGTAAATCCCTAATGTGTTGAGTGCTTTGTCTTTGTAAATCCCTAATGTGTTGAGTGCTTTATCTTTGTAAATCCCTAATGTGTTGAGTGCTTTATCTTTGTAAATCCCTAATGTGTTGAGTGCTTTATCTTTGTAAATCCCTAATTGTTTCTACATCTCTATTGTGAATTTGTTTTTAACATATCTTTTTGCAAACTTTTGCCACTGAATGTGTGTGTGTGTGTGTGTGTGTGTGTGTGTGTGTGTCTGATTTGAATTGCTAACATAGCTTTAACAATGTATCAGTCATATCGATACGATGTCTGCAGTGTGGCAGTTTATAGTGATGTCTAGCACTGGGGCATAATGCCGCAGACATGTAGTATGATCTCCGATCCAGTCATATTATCCTGACACCAGGCCGAGCAGTCATAACACCAGCCTCTTAATGCTGAGCGCCTAGCGAAGCAGCTGTTAGTACCAACTGCATATGTATGACTCAACCGAGGTTCGTAACCGCGACCTCCTGTATCAAACCACTTTTTGTCCACCGGTTTGACTTTCAATGAATGTTAATGGATGCTTATGTAATGACCATAACTCTTGACTGGGAAAGATTCTAGTTCGTCTTTACAATTCAGATGTATTGTTATGTGGTAGCCATTATAGTCATAGTGTCTTCATCCCTGTATAAAGACATATTCTGCCTCAACGTAGATTTACAATGCATTAGCCATGATAATTATCATGATATCGTATTAATTTGGTTACATTTTACATTAGACAATTCGATAAAATAAAAGTAGTAATTCACCATAAACTGTTTAAAGAATTTATTTTTGTTTTAAAACTCACTAACACCAAGATGTGTCCAATAATATTTCCCCAATAATTATTCTCCTTCCAACGTTTTGGCATGAACATAAATTTTACCTGCATATGCTGTAATTGTTCTTCTTTACACGCTTCGACTGGATACAAATACTGTTTGATGGAAACTAATACTACATTTTAAGCTATTTCTAGCCAATTTAGAACAATGACATGAAGGATTTGAAGAGTTGGTAAATAAAAAAAATCTCTCTTTTTCATTTCTGCAGCTCTGAGATTGTGATATTTCTTCCATTACGACGCTGTTTTCTATCAGTTAATTTACTGCCTACAGTTTGTCTCCAGGTTTTAATTAAAATTAGTACACTTCAAATACTTGCGTAACGAAATATCATTTAATTTTTACTTTGTTTAGATGCATCACATTTGTCCACTGGATCTTATAGTTTGGTGTCACCGTTAAAGGTGAAGTTTAAGTTATTATTAATTGTCTGACCTTGTGATAAGTCTTTCTTGCTGTTTTTGTTTTCAGTATTGAAAGAAACAATTAGGTCACTGTAACCTCTTAATTTCTAATTGTTGTTAATTTAAGTGATAAACATATGCTACATGCATTTCATGATTTTCATCTTTTATCTTCGTATCTAATTCTGAGGGGCGGCCGAGTAGTCTAAAGCGCTCTCAGTTACGGATCATTGCCATCTCACCTCTGTCTGCGTGGGTTCGAGTCTAAGATTCGGCTAATGTAGTTATGTGAGAAAGCTTTGACAGTAGCTTCTCGTGGGTCGGTTGTTCTTTCCGGGGGTTTTCTCGGGTTCTTACTCCACCAATAATACTGGCCGCCATGTATAGCCTATCGTGTGCTGAAAAATGGCATTAAACCCTACAACAACAACAACATCTAATTCTGATGTTGATTCTGTTCATGGTACTAATTGTTTCCGCTTTTAACAGATTTTGTCTGGTAAATAAGGACAATTACCGTGAATATAAAAATATGAAGAGACAGTATCGCATTACCCATAATCCCTAGAGCAGGATGCATGTTTTTAAATTGTTAAAAGCATATCCATGCGTGTTGGGATTTTTAAAGCCCAGAAATGGAATCAGCTTCAGGATATATTTGTGTAGAACTTTGGTCATTGAATCCGAATAATAAATTTTGTAAATGTTCATATACGTTACCAAACTTTGGTCATTGAATTATAATAATTAATTGTTGTAAATGTTGATATACGTTACCAAACTGTGACTTTTAGGGCCGTAATTCAAGCTATTTTTTCTTTGCTAGGCTGTAAATATACATTCTTTATTTGTATGTCCATGTGTATGTCCATGTGTATGTCCATGTGTATGTCCATTTGTATGTCCATGTGTATGTCCATGTGTATGTCCATGTGTATGTCCATTTGTATGTCCATGTGTATGTCCATTTGTATGTCCATGTGTATGTCCATGTGTATGTCCATTTGTATGTCCATTTGTAGGTTCTAATATTTGCTTCTGTTTTGTCTAATAATTGTCTCCCTTTTGTGAGTTTTAATTGCAACATTGTGAATCGAATGAGTGTAATCTTTGTTGGGTGGTTTAATATTAATTACACTGAATGACCGAAATAAACATTCAACTACCAAGTCTATATATCTACACATTGTAAATAGCTCTTGGGGGATGGGGGCTTCATTTTTTTGTTATTTTCCTTTTTTTTGCTTCTATTCTGTTTATTTGTAAGTTTTTTTAACTTTACACAAGTAGTAATCTAGTTTCTTCTGCCAATAGGGTTCATTGTTATATACAATGGTATAAAACAACCGGGTCCTGATAAATTATCTTTTGGAGTTATAACAAGTTAGCTCTGTACCTTTCCCATGGACAAGACGGGTCATCGAACTCAGGCTGGTTCGGGAGGGGTATTATGTAACAAGTTAGAATCGGTTTACGAGTCTAGCGATCTACCTTCTGTGCTACTGACGTTCCATAAATAACGATTGGAATATAACATACGTTCATTTCAGTATGACAGTCAATTGTCTTCAAGAAAATACATTCAACACGACACTCATGGAGATTTACAAGAACTTCTCGGACCCTGGTTTATTCCTGCCTATCAACAGCCAATGTCAAATCCAATTTAACAATCAACAGGCCAGGAAATGCTTCGTAAGCTTTAAAATCTAACCTAACCTTAAACTCCAATATTTTAGTGTTTTAATGTTTACCCTTGTATGGAGATGATTTCGACTGTGGTTATGTTAATAGGTCTAATGAGAGATTCGTCATAGTCGAAACAAAAAAAAAATACATACAAATAAATTTAATTTGTATATAAAGATGACGTATTTATGGCACGTAATCCTCCATTAAAATAATATTGCTTACGAACGCAATATTTTGGTATATTTATTATGTCCTGTGCTTGCGATAGAAGAAATGTAACAAAGCTATTACTTGTCTTATTTGCTGTCGTTATTTTTAAAAGAAGAGTTAATTCCATTCTAGTCTCTATAACGTGTTGCTATCAGCAATACATGCTTGTCTCTGGACACTGTAGGTCAAGCCTGTCTACTGATTGTACGGACAGGTAAACTGTTCAGGAAAATATTGATCTACCCTACCTACCGACTGTATCGACAGGTAGACTGTATTGACAGGTAGACTGTATTGACAGGTAGACTGTATTGACAGGTAGACTGTATCGACAGGTAGACTGTCTCTGCTTGAAACTGTAGGTCGACCTTACCTACCAATTATACAGACATGTCATTTTAGAAAACATCCCAGTATCAAAATAATTCTTAGGAATGTTACGACTGATACGTTCATCATCATAAAGTGATTAAATATTGTTGCGAAAATATATATCCTTCACTATTTTCTAACAAGAAAGATTATTACGCTGTTGTTCGCTAATATAAAAAGACATCCTCCAGTGTTTAATTTTTAGAATCTGTATAGAGACCATTTAGTGAAATAGGCCACTTGTTCACATGAGATGGTGTCAGCACAAAAACGTCGCGTTATTACTTACTCGAGCAATACCTTGTTTGTGGAGAAAAGCGATAACTAATGGGTCACAGTAGACTTGTTTGTGGAGAAAAGCAATAACTAATGGGTCACAGTAGCCTTGTTTGCAGAGAAAAGCGATAACTAATGGATCACAGTAGACTTATTTGTGGAGAAGATCAATAACTAATAGGTCACAGTAGCCTTATTTGTGGAGAAAAGCAATAACTAATTGCATCACAGTAGCCTTGTTTGTGGAGAAAAGCGATAACTAATAGGTCACAGTAGCCTTATTTGTGGAGAAAAGCGATAACTAATGGGTCACAGTAGCCTTGTTTGCAGAGAAAAGCAATAACTAATGGGTCACAGTAGCCTTGTTTGCAGAGAAAAGCAATAACTAATGGGTCACAGTAGACTTATTTCTGGAGAAAAGCGATAACTAATTGGGTCACAGTAGCCCTATTTGTGGAGAAAAGCAATAACTAATTGGGTCACAGTAGCCTTGTTTGTGGAGAAAAGCAATAACTAATGGGTCACAGTAGCCTTGTATGTGGAAAAAGCAATAACTAATGGGTCACATTAGCCTTATTTGTGGAGAAAAGCGATAACTAATGGGTTAGACAAGCATTACAATAGCAGTATAAACAATATTAAATGTACTTGCTATTTATTGTGATGTATCTGACCCAATTTATATTGTTTTTTATTTCCTTCAAATTTCGGAAACGTTTAAGGTTATCACCAAAAAGAAAGTTTTAACACGGATTTATATTTTCTGTATTGACCATACAGATTCAGGACGGTGTCAACAACGAATCGTAATTTAGCCTGGAAGGCAAAGTAGGAATGTGAATAGAATAAACGCATCCTAACGTTTAGAATGAATGATGTCAAATCATTGCATTAATAAGAAATGTCTTGGCTAACATTTTTGTATTGATTTTTGCCTTCTTCATGCAGCCGTTGGATTCCAAAGTGTGTTCTGAAGGAGCCTGGTGTTGGAATCCCAATGATCCAAACTACTGCTATCAGATCTTTCCTAGACAGGGCTCCCAGTGCGGAGTCATGATGGTATGTCGATTTATTTACTTTTTCAATGTATATATTCCCGAGCTCCATAACGGTTGCCTACGTCTTTCGGATCCCTTGCTTTCCGTATGACCATATGATTCTATTTTAATGACGTTTCCTTGCTTGCCCATATCTCTCAGTTGTTTTAAAAAATAATTTATATTCTTTTAACCTTTTCGTATTTTTTTTGCAAACATGACCACGCTCTGTCTGTCTCTTGTGTTGAGACACTGGCTTAACGCTTTCAAAATAATTGGATTGAGATCAAGGCGGAAGATACAATGGAAAATAATTAGAAACACAAAACGTAAACAGAATACATATTTATAAAAATTAATTTTACAAAAGCAGTCTGTAAAGGCAATTTTTATTATATTTTGTATTTTCAGTTCTTTATCGTTTTCTCGACTCCTGTGAAAGGGGATCCGTGGTATAAATTGTTTGACAAGCTTCTAAAACTTTCATTTTGAATCTAGTGTGTGCGTGTGTGTTCAAGAAAAACGTGTTTTGATCTCTGTCTTGTCCTTTTCCGGTAAAATATACACTGTACACACGTGATTGAGGATTGTTTACGATGTAAAATCTTTGATCTGATCGAAGTAAAAAGCATACGGATCTTAGTCTACATTTTATGCTACAAATTGTGTTCATCATTTTGTTCGATCGTGTTTTATATATGTGTAATTTTTCTACTAACGATATTCGTAACAGTATATCTCGTTACCATTCTATATTACCCATAATCCATTGCTTTATTTTCGTATATTTATATAATAGCGTTGTGATCGAGGGAAATGCGTGTATAGTTCGGAGTTGTTGCCAACTTGCCCACCGGGTACCATCAACCGAATGAACGTTGTGAATGTGACAGAGAACAGTTTTGGACCGGACGCACCCATCTTACTATCAAACGTCGGTACCTACGCCGGAACTGCTTACACTACTCGCGCTGCCGCGGCCGACGTTCTCTCACCCGAAGAAACTTTCTGTCTCAACTAAAGAGCATGGACTCTTGTTCTAATCCGAAATAAAGAGCAGAAATATTATAAATTGGCCATTTTCCTGTTTCATTTGCTTTACACCTTTCTGCTTAGTGCAGCCTCCACCCTACCAAAAAGCAATGCGATTATTCATAACTGAATCAATTCAAATAATCTTCTTGAGAAACAAGATTAATCCTAAATCGCACCACACACACCCGACATATAGTAAATGGTTGACAGAAATGGAAATATGGGATAAATCAAACGAAATAAAATTATTAGAAACTAAATTCAAAATATTACATCACAACTCGGCAACAATAAAATACATGTAGCGGATAATGTTAGCCAATACACATGCATAATTTGTATATTCCGTATCATTGAGAAATTGGCAACGAAATAGGTAAGATGATATGCTTTTATGACTTTTAATTTCCTTCATCAACATATTTGAGGAAATATCAATGTTACATTTGCTGTAGATATTTTAAGTCACCAGTGACTCAAAGCAGCCGTTATTCGCTTGACTACATAATACTAGCTTTATTTTTTTAAAATTGATTTCTCTTAAAATATTATATGTTATTGATAATTGATTTTTCTTAAAATATTATATGTTATTGATAATTGATACAGATGTTTAATCCCTATTCTTTTGCGATATGCTAATATACATGGTAGTTCATTGAGTGAAATCGTGCCTTTGCTTAATTACATATTTCCTGTATATTTCGAACAATATTGAAAAAGCAACCGTTAAACAAAATTAAAAGTAAGAACAATTTTATGGCAGACGGTGCATTGTTTTAAAGCAGACCGTGCTTTATTTCAGGCGCGTGATGTTCCATTTTAAGACTGGCTGTTTGCTTTGTATGACAATTTATCCATAACGAACAGTGTGTTTTGCCTCTGTACATATTATGTATAAATGAAACAATTTATTAAAAAAAATTACCTTCATATTTTATGGGATCAAAATTCCATAGTAAAGAGACGGCCGTTCAGTCATAGCGTTTAATCGATTATGCTCTTTAAAACAAAAGTCGACATATTTCATTTGGGGTCATATTTCCTAGGATTAGTGTTTTTCTTGCAGCTTTGTGCTGCTAGTCCTGGTGGTCTTTGAGATAAGACCACCTTAGATATTTTTAGTTTGGGGGTCTTGTTCTCTGTGTATAGTTTAACGTGAAGCCTTATGCTGCTGTGCCTGATAATATTGGGTTTTCAGACTACCTTATATATTCCTAATATGGGATCATTGTGTATTATGTGATCGTCTCTTGTGGACTGTGTTGGGGGCACTTTGCTCTCTAGTCAAGTTAGGTTATTCATTTGTTGGGCTGTCAGCTAGGTTTGTTAGACGAGGTTCGGAGATGTCTTGAGTTGACAAATGTCAAGCACGGCCGTGAAGTAAAACATCCCTTACCTTCACTTCACATATGATATACTATTCACATACAAGGGGGCGAAACCAAACCACAACGTATACTATCAAAGAACCCCAAATATACTATCCACCCAGAAGGGCATGAAAACAAACCCCAACATATACTATCAAAATAACCCAAAATCTACTATCCACACAGACGAGAAGTAATACAGTCTACAAAATATACTATCGAATATCCCAAAATCTACACACATTCCACTTATAAAATCAAATCCATAGGAAATGTTCACCATTGTAAAATATCACCAGAGTGAACTGATGACGAATACGATTAAAACATTCTCACAGAATTCATCCAAATATGATGTGATGTATTGGACTATACAAGTGACATAATTTCAGTGGGGTCGCGCAGAGTACGACTGGTCTTTCTTTAGTTTTACTTTTGTATTATTATAAATAGCCTAGTGGTTACTATCAAAATAACCCAAAATCTACTATCCACACAGACGAGAAGTAATACAGTCTACAAAATATACTATCGAATATCCCAAAATCTACACACATTCCACTTATAAAATCAAATCCATAGGAAATGTTCACCATTGTAAAATATCACCAGAGTGAACTGATGACGAATACGATTAAAAAGTTCTCACAGAATTCATCCAAATATGATGTGATGTATTGGACTATACAAGTGACATAATTTCAGTGGGGTCGCGCAGAGTACGACTGGTCTTTCTTTAGTTTTACTTTTGTATTATTATAAATAGCCTAGTGGTGAGACAAGACCTATCTAGATACTAGGTGAAGAGCTACTGAAGTCAATTCGAAGTGAACGCTGTAGGAAAATAAGACTAGTCAATGCAATTGTTTATAATGAGTGATGCAATGTTTTGTTCGAAGGCAGTGTGGTAAAATAATAAAAACACTCTTGCGTTGTTTCCACTGCAGTGCAGACTGGAATGTGAACTTAAATCTCTCCGTTGTATTGGACCATTTTTTCTTACCACATCAGCCACTGAACGGTCACAGTACTGGTTAACATTTTGAAACTGACAATTTATTTTTATCTCACTTAAATATTTTGACATGCACACTCACATCGGTATAGTCAGGATTGGTGCAATATTTTTCTCTTTTGTTTTCTTTTCAATCTTGTGAATCTGGGGTTTGTAAGAATTATTGAAGTAAGTTCAGTGAACCTAAATAAAAAAGACCAAAGCTGTCTGCCTATTGATGCGAGTATTTACATGAAAATAAATATGACCTCCAAAACACAAAGATATACCGCAAGCATGATTAGAATGAACACAACGACACCTAACTATATTAAATAGACATGTTTTCCATCACGTCCGCGTAACTTACAGTTGCAATCCTCTTTCAATACAAACTTGGTTTCCTTTTGGAATATATTAGTCAACTTCATATTAAATTTACACTAATACAACCAACCAATAAATCTGGGAATTAACAGCGAAAAACAGGGCCATGTCCTTTGATTAGGAGTCACATGACGGGCACAATACCTTAAGAGGACCCTAGAAAATAGGGATTTCATGACCAGTCCCTGACATATATCACCTGACACACTAACTATCTCAGCTAAAATATAAAATAAAATTAATAAAGATAACAACACAGACAGGCAATATCAATAGAAGGGCCATTTACTTGAATAAAGTGTCACGTGATGGGAACTAACACCTAAAGAGTACCGCAGCACACGGGGGATTTCAGGACCCATTGCTGATATCGATAAAACTAGTATATTAGGTCCTAACACCACAGTTACCCCAATAAACAACTAAGGGAGACCAACAACCAGCAATGTAGATAACAACTAATATAGGAAAAACAATATTTACAACGATAAAGTAAAGGGATATCAGCAGGCAAATATAAATAACATTATGTTAACCGTCCAACACCTAGCTAAATCCAACAGAGTAGGCCCAAATACTAACTCTCTTACTCTAATCTTTTCTATGACACAACCCAAGTGACAGCTCCATGACAAAAAACATTAGAAATTAGAAATGAGTCCCATCAAATAGAACCGAAGATCAGAAAATGTATACCCCATGTATGGCCCCAAATTAGACAATATAAGGTAGTCTAAAAGCCCAAAGACTATCAGGCCCCGTAGCACAGCTGCACAAGGCTGCAAATAAACTAATAATTAAGTGATAGGGTCCCAAAATTAGCGAATACAAGGTGGTTGAAACCCAAGACCATCAATTTACCAGTGGGAACAGAAATATTCTGCTTACCTGGAACATTCACGAGTAGAAAAGATGAGAGATTTTATACATCCACAATATGTCAGAGTTGGAAGTTTAAAGGAGGCCCGTGATGGTGTCATGAACGTCCGGTGTTATCTCAAAAACAGAATGGTCATTTGTAAAGTGGGGAGTTGATAAGATACAGAAAGCAGAAGATAAGATGAGAACGGTATTTGAAGTCAAGAAAATGAAGGAAACCGGGGCAGAAGAAAGAAAGAAATAAGAAGAAAAAAAAACAGGAGGAAGAGGAATTTGAGAAACTTAAAAAGAGTTGGATAAATGTTCAAGAAAAGTTTAGAGCAATGGGACATATTGACTGATTTCTCGAGGATGCAAAAGAATAAGAAGAAAGGAATCATCGGAAATATCAGTAGGTGGTGGTATAAATGGATAAATTATGACAAGAAGAAGAACTCTTTTCAGGGCCACTCATAGATCTCGAAAAGATTTGCTTTCTTAGCCTCAACCCACAAACTAAAATTAAATCGTTCTCACTGTACAGTATGTATGTATGTATGTATGTATGTATGTATGTATGTATGTATGTATGTATGTATGTATGTATGTATGTGTGTGTGTGTGTGTGTGTGTGTGTGTGTGTGTGTGTGTGTGTGTGTGTGTGTGTGTGTGTGTGTGCGTGCGTGCGTGCGTGCGTGCGTGCGTGCGTGCGTGCGTGCGTGCGTGTGTGTATGTATGTATGTATGTATGTATGTATCTGTTCTATCACTCTATACATATCAGGAGTACGTTTATATATCTACTCTCCACTGAGGTTAACCAAGTGCACACCTGTAAGTACCATTGTTGCAACATTGTTGCAACATTCTTACCAATCTTTAGTACCTTGACGTCAACACACCTCTCCACTTTTCCTTCAGGCTAGAGAGTCACAAATATTCCCTATGTTAAATTCCCCTTGATGCCTGAGAGTACCACGACCTTTTTGACTGGGATTTCCATTGACGCCAGGGTATCCCCATTAACTACTAAAGTCGAGTAAATAGAATATTCATCCATCGCAAAGCTCAAGCAAAAATGGAATAGATAAAACAGAAAAAGAACATTACATATCAGTGGACAGAAGGAACCATACAGCAGAACGTTAGAAATAGATACAACTATGATCAACATTTGACACCTAAGATATATATATACACACACACATACATACATACATACATACATACATACATACATACATACATACATACATACATACATACATACATACATACATACATACATACATACATACATACATACATACATACATACATACATACATACATTGTATTGAGAGACAACATTGAATTGGACACTTTGAAGATAGTATGTGTACCGTCTAATAACTCCTTAATGCGATAGGTCATTTGTGTTCTATCTTATCACTTCGATAGGGGATAAGTCGGCCATTTGTGTACCAGCTATTGACTTCGACATGGGGATAGGCCGGACATTTGTGTACGATCTTTTGACGTCTGTAGGAGATAAACCGACTGTTTACCGTCTAGTGACTTTATTAATATAAAGTTCATCTGTATACCATGTACTGACTTCTTCAAAAGAGAGGCAATTTGTGTCGCAACTACTAATTTCTATATGAGAAGGATTAATCTCGCTAAATGTAAAAGTTAAAGCGAAGGTGGATATAATGCACATCATGTAATACTATGTCATACTTAACTAATATTTAATTTGGCATACTAATAATCTTTTCGCCTGACAGTTTCTAAATAATGATATATACTGATATACTAAAATATGAAAATTACTAGATAGTGGTAGATACCGAAAATATGACAAATACTAAATCATGATAGATAATGAAACATGACAATTACTAAATCATGACAGATACTGAAAACATGACAATTACTAAATCATGATAGATACTGAAAACATGACAATTATTAAAAATCTTGATACATATTGAAAACATGACAATAACTAAATCATGATAGATGCTGAAAACATGACAATTACTAGAAAATATGTCAATTACTAAACATGATACATACTGAAAACATGACAATTACTAAATCATGATACATACTGAAAACATGACAATTACTAAATCATGATACATACTGAAAACATGACAATTAATAAATCATAATACATACTGAAAACATGACAATTACTAAATCATGATACATACTGAAAACATGACAATTACTAAATCATGATACATACTGAAAACATGACAATTACTAAATCATGATACATACTGAAAACATGACAATTACTAAATCATGATACATACTGAAAACATGACAATCACTAAATCATGACAAATACTGAAAACATGACAATTACTATGTCATGATAGATACTGAAAACATGACAATTACTAAATCATGATACATACTGAAAACATGACAATTACTAAATCATGATACATACTGAAAACATGACAATTAATAAATCATGATACATACTGAAAACATGACAATTACTAAATCATGATACATACTGAAAACATGACAACTACTAAATCATGATACATACTGAAAACATGACAATTACTAAATCATGATACATACTGAAAACATGACAATTAATAAATCATAATACATACTGAAAACATGACAATTACTAAATCATGATACATACTGAAAACATGACAATTACTAAATCATGATACATACTGAAAACATGACAATTACTAAATCATGATACATACTGAAAACATGACAATTACTAAATCATGATACATACTGAAAACATGACAATCACTAAATCATGACAAATACTGAAAACATGACAATTACTATGTCATGATAGATACTGAAAACATGACAATTACTAAATCATGATATATACTGAAAACATGACAATTACTAAATCATGACAGATACTAAAATATGACAATTACTAAATCATGATATATACTGAAAATATGACAATTACTAAATCATGATACATACTGAAAACATGACAATTAATAGAAAATATAACAAAAGTCATAATATATACTGAAAACATGACAATTACTAAATCCTGACAAATACTGAAAACATGACAATTACTAAGTCATGATACATACTGAAAACATGACAAATACTAAATCATGATACATACTGAAAGCATGACAATTCCTAGAAAATATAACAAAAGTCATAATAGATACTGAAAACATAACAATTACTAAATCATGACAAATACTGAAAACATGACAATTACTAAATCATGACAAATACTTAAAACATGACAATTATTAAGTCATGATACATACTGAAAACATGACAATTACTAAATCATGATACATACTGAAAACATGACAATTACTAAATCATGATACATACTGAAAACATGACAATTACTAAATCATGACAAATACTGAAAACATGACAATTACTAAGCCATGATACATACTGAAAACATGATAATTACTAAATCATGATACATACTGATAGCATGACAATTGCTAAATCGTCATAGATACAGAAAAAAGCGAAAACTACTAAATCATGATAGATACTGAAAACCTGACAATTATTAGAAAATATGACATTACTAAATCATGATAGATACTGAAAACATTACAATCACTAAATCATGATACATACTGAAACATGAAAATTATTAAATCATGATAGATAATAAAATATGAAAATTACTAGATTATTAGATATACTGATAATCTGAAAATATGAATATGACAATTAATAGATTATGATAGATACTTAAACATGAAAGCATTAGGGAGGAAGGGGATAGAAAACAAGCATTAGGGAGGAAGGGTATAGTAAACAAGCATTAGGGAGGAAGGGGATAGAAAACTTCACAAAAAGAGGAACCGTTGTAGAACGTCATCACTGAAAAAAAAACATTAGAACATCCTTGCTGACTATAGTACATCTTTAAAGTTGACTTATGTTAAGAAGTAATTTATAACTTGGAGACTGTCGTAAGAAGTATTATGTATTAATATCACAAATGAATAGACAATTAATCAGCTATTATTCATTCTATTTAAAAGAAACCAGCGTATCTATTTGTAAAGTTGTTCTTATTTCTCTTGTCGGAAATTATCTGTTAGAATGTATACAAAAACCGGCACGCTTAGCAGACACAGCAACCAAATAAATATCCAATATCGATACAGCAACCAAATAAATATCCAATATCGATACAGCAACCAAATAAATATCCATTATCGATACAGCAACCAAATAAATATCCAATATCGATACAGCAACCAAATAAATATCCAATATCGATACAGCAACCAAATAAATATCCAATATCGATACAGCAACCAAATAAATATCCAATATCGATACAGCAACGAAATAAATATCCAATATCGATACAGCAACCAAATAAATATCCAATATCGATACAGCAACCAAATAAATATCCAATGTCGTTTTTTATTTGATACAGACAAATTTCGGTGAATATTTTTGTACCATATAATATGTGTACTGGAAGAAATTTGCGCATGCTTGAAGTCATACCATAAACCAAGCACATCTTGCAAAGATTTCCCTAAGTTTTATTGGTTTGTTTCTCTTACTTATTCAACCATCTTTTCTCGGTAACGTTTTATCCAGTTATATCTTTTATATTCAATCTGCAATTTCAATCTTCAATTCCTGTTGAACTCTTTGATATTAGCATATTTCTGTCCACCTAAAAAACTATAACCTCATTGCAAATACTTACATATACATGTATTTATTATATATTTGACATATATACGTACCATACTAGAAAATGCGGGTGTTGACGAGATGGTGTTTTGGCTGAAAGACTCATTAATCAATAAAAACACATTTACAAGCAGTTTTAATATTTACATTTTTTCTAAAAGTGTTACGTATCGTCATATGTATGTTGTTGTAGTTGTAGGGTTTAACGCCATATTTTTTCAGCACACGATAGGCTACACATGGCGGCCTGTATTATTGGTGGAGGAAGAATCGGGAAAATCCCCTGGAAAGAACCACCGACCCACGAGAATCTACAGGCAAGCTTTCTCACATAACTACATTAGCCGAATCTTAGACTCGAACCCTGCAGACAGAGGTGAGATGGCAGTGATCCGTAACAGAGATCGCTTTAGACCACTCGGCCACCCGTCATATGTATGAACTGGCTGATTTATAATGGCAAATAGACAAAAATATAACTAAAAAATATTTACATTTCAAAAACGAGTATACCGTTTATTTCGATCTTATTATCCTGATTTTCTATCACCACTGTTTTGTTTTAGACAGGTATAATATTAAAAGCAGGAATACTTGAATTTATACCAGACTCAAAATAAATAGAAGGTCATGTCGACACTCTTCTATTCATGTTTTGAAATCACGCTCAGATTGATTCAAAAGGTCATGGAAAGTACTTTCTCTTTAACACTAAAACAAAGACAACATAAGTGTGTGCCCACCTATCGTTCGTTGGAAACAGGAAATGTTCTTTTTTGCATACTATAATTTGAAATAACTGTCGTAATTGGCATACTGTGACATTAGACTAATCAATTGAGAGATAATTCATTGTGTGCTTATTATTATCATATAAAGAAAGATATAATATTCTTAACTTGTAACCAATGTCTTCTTCTGAAGTTCTGGTATAAGTACTCGTATGCAGTCTGTAACGATCATTTCTCTCTCTCTCTCTCTCTCTCTCTCTCTCTCTCTCTCTCTCTCTCTCTCTCTCTCTCTCTCAGACCTTATTTCCCGAATCAGGTATGTTTACAAATAATTGTATAATGAATTCATGCTAGTTAACTGCCTCTATCTATGTACATTTCTTATCAATTTCTTTTATGTTGCAAGAAATTGTTGCCCAACCCCATTGGTTGATATTTAGGGCAATACAAGTTTTAAACTGAAACTGAAACGAACAGGTGACACGTGATGGGTATTTGTGTATCAATTTCTTTTATGTTGCAAGAAATTGTTGCCCAACCCCATTGGTTGATATCTAGGGCAATACAAGTTTTAAACTGAAACTGAAACGAACAGGTGACACGTGATGGGTATTTGTGTATCAATTTCTTTTATGTTGCAAGAAATTGTTGCCCAACCCCATTGGTTGATATCTAGGGCAATACAAGTTTTAAACTGAAACTGAAACGAACAGGTGACACGTGATGGGTATTTGTGTAACAACCTACATGAAATAATGTCAGGTATTGCAGGAAAAAGAAAGTAAACTTGTGTTGACGCTTTCTTACCTTATAACTACTCCGTACTGCATACAGTTTCCCTATATCAGCACCAGATAATTTATTCAAAGAAAGCGGTTAGGATTGTACTAGTTAGCGTGTGCTTTAAAAATTATAAGAAAAGCAAAGTTTCGAAACAAAGCTATGGATTCGGCAAAAAACTCCGACTCTATATTGTGCTACCACTGTCATGCGAATCGACAGGTGATTTATAGTAGTGGAAAGTAAAGTGCCCATAAGAAATTAAACTGAAATACGAGTTTAGAATTTTGATGAAAGTATGGCTTGATATACGATTGGCTTCGCAGTCCACATCTAGAAGGATGAAGTTGCGTGAGTTTTATGTAGACAAAGTCAAGACATCACTTATGGGGTTATACAATTCTCAGTTTGTGTATTTATGGATAAAGACACTATCCCTTAATATGGGTGTAAATGTTCCAAACTCGCTGTTGGTGGAATTGTCCAGTCTGTCTGTCTGTCTGTCTGTCTGTCTCTCTCTCTCTCTGCAGCGTTAATGTTTATTTCCATTATATCCTGATTTCATTTCATTGTTGTGGGCATATTGACGGCAAGTGTATACACATATTTTGTTATATTCTAAATTTACCTTTTAATGCTGAAATATCTTTCGAATTCCTTCATTTACTAAGTATGTGAGGTCAAAATATACAGATGGATGGATGGATTACAGAAAATTAATATGATAAAAATTTGGCAGCCTCTATTTCTTGTCCTTCTACTATCGATATCTGACGTGATTTACATTATATTTGACGTTATATTTGACGTGATTTACATTGTATTTGACCTCATATTTGATGTGATTTGCATTATATGTGTCCTCATATTTAACGTGATTTACTTTACATTATATTTGACCTCATATTTGATGTGATTTACATTGTATTTGACCTCATATTTGACGTGATTTACATTGTATTTGACCTCATATTTGATGTGATTTGCATTATATGTGTCCTCATATTTAACGTGATTTACTTTACATTATATTTGACCTCATATTTGATGTGATTTGCATTGTATTTGACCTCATATTTGATGTGATTTGCATTATATGTGTCCTCATATTTAACGTGATTTACTTTACATTATATTTGACCTCATATTTGACGTGATTTACATTGTATTTGACCTCATATTTGATGTGATTTACATTGTATTTGACCTCATATTTGACGTGATTTACATTGTATTTGACCTCATATTTGATGTGATTTGCATTATATGTGTCCTCATATTTAACGTGATTTACTTTACATTATATTTGACCTCATATTTGACGTGATTTACATTGTATTTGACCTCATATTTGACGTGATTTACATTGTATTTGACCTCATATTTGATGTGATTTGCATTATATGTGTCCTTATATTTAACGTGATTTACTTTACATTATATTTGACCTCATATTTGACGTGATTTACATTATATTTGACCTCATATTTGACGTGATTTACATTATATTTGACCTTATATTTAACGTGATTTACTTTACATTATATTTGACCTCATATTTGACGTGATTTACATTATATTTGACCTCATATTTGACGTGATTTACATTATATTTGACCTTATATTTGACGTGATTTTTTTTACATTATTTTTTTACCGTATATTTGACGTGATTTACTTTATATTTACCTCATATTTGATGTGATTTACATTGTATTTGACCTCATATTTGACGTGATTTACATTGTATTTGACCTCATATTTGATGTGATTTGCATTATATGTGTCCTTATATTTAACGTGATTTACATTACATTATATTTGACCTCATATTTGACGTGATTTACAATATATTTGACCTCATATATTGACTCGATTTACATTATATTTCATCTTATATTTGACGTTATATTTGATATTTGATGTGATTTACATTATATTTGACCTTATATTTAACGTGATTTACTTTACATTATATTTGACCTCATATTTGACGTGATTTACATTGTATTTGACCTCATATTTGATGTGATTTGCATTATATGTGTCCTTATATTTAACGTGATTTACTTTACATTATATTTGACCTCATATTTGACGTGATTTACATTATATTTGACCTCATATTTGACGTGATTTACATTATATTTGACCTTATATTTGACGTGATTTTTTTTACATTACTTTTTTACCGTATATTTGACGTGATTTACTTTATATTTACCTCATATTTGACGTGATTTACATTGTATTTGACCTCATATTTGATGTGATTTGCATTATATGTGTCCTTATATTTAACGTGATTTACTTTACATTATATTTGACCTCATATTTGATGTGATTTACATTGTATTTGACCTCATATTTGACGTGATTTACATTGTATTTGACCTCATATTTGATGTGATTTGCATTATATGTGTCCTTATATTTAACGTGATTTACTTTACATTATATTTGACCTCATATTTGACGTGATTTACATTATATTTGACCTCATATTTGATGTGATTTGCATTATATTTGACCTTATATTTGACGTGATTTACATTGTATTTGACCTCATATTTGACGTGATTTACATTATATTTGACCTCATATTTGACGTGATTTACATTATATTTGACCTTATATTTGACGTGATTTTTTTTACATTATTTTTTTACCGTATATTTGACGTGATTTACTTTATATTTACCTCATATTTGATGTGATTTACATTGTATTTGACCTCATATTTGACGTGATTTACATTGTATTTGACCTCATATTTGATGTGATTTGCATTATATGTGTCCTTATATTTAACGTGATTTACTTTACATTATATTTGACCTCATATTTGACGTGATTTACATTATATTTGACCTTATATTTGACGTGATTTTTTTACATTATTTTTTTACCGTATATTTGACGTGATTTACTTTATATTTACCTCATATTTGATGTGATTAACATTGTATTTGACCTCATATTTGACGTGATTTACATTGTATTTGACCTCATATTTGATGTGATTTGCATTATATGTGTCCTTATATTTAACGTGATTTACTTTACATTATATTTGACCTCATATTTGACGTGATTTACATTATATTTGACCTCATATTTGACGTGATTTACATTATATTTGACCTCATATTTGACGTGATTTACTTTATATTTACCTCATATTTGACGTGATTTACTTTACATTATATTTGACCTCATATTTGACGTGATTTACATTATATTTGACCTCATATTTGACGTGATTTACATTATATTTGACCTCATATTTGACGTGATTTACTTTATATTTACCTCATATTTGACGTGATTTACTTTACATTATATTTGACCTCATATTTGATGTGATTTACATTATATTTGACCTCATATTTGACGTGATTTACATTATATTTGACCTCATATTTGACGTGATTTACATTATATTTGACCTCATATTTGACGTGATTTACATTTTATTTGACTTCATATGTGACGTGACTTACATTATATTTGACCTCATATTTGACGTGATTTACATTGTATTTGACCTCATATTTGACGTGATTTACATTGTATTTGACCTCATATTTGATGTGATTTGCATTATATGTGTCCTTATATTTAACGTGATTTACTTTACATTATATTTGACCTCATATTTGATGTGATTTACATTGTATTTGACCTCATATTTGACGTGATTTACATTGTATTTGACCTCATATTTGATGTGATTTGCATTATATGTGTCCTTATATTTAACGTGATTTACTTTACATTATATTTGACCTCATATTTGATGTGATTTACATTGTATTTGACCTCATATTTGACGTGATTTACATTGTATTTGACCTCATATTTGATGTGATTTGCATTATATTTGACCTCATATTTGACGTGATTTACATTATATTTGACCTCATATTTGATGTGATTTACATTATATTTGACCTCATATTTGATGTGATTTACATTGTATTTGACCTCATATTTGACGTGATTTACATTATATTTGACCTCATATTTGATGTGATTTACATTATATTTGACCTCATATTTGACGTGATTTACATTGTATTTGACCTCATATTTGATGTGATTTGCATTATATGTGTCCTTATATTTAACGTGATTTACTTTACATTATATTTGACCTCATATTTGATGTGATTTACATTGTATTTGACCTCATATTTGACGTGATTTACATTGTATTTGACCTCATATTTGATGTGATTTGCATTATATGTGTCCTTATATTTAACGTGATTTACTTTACATTATATTTGACCTCATATTTGATGTAATTTACATTGTATTTGACCTCATATTTGACGTGATTTACATTATATTTACCTCATATTTAACGTGATTTACTTTACATTGTATTTGACCTCATATTTGATGTGATTTACATTGTATTTGACCTCATATTTGACGTGATTTACATTGTATTTGACCTCATATTTGATGTGATTTGCATTATATGTGTCCTTATATTTAACGTGATTTACTTTACATTATATTTGACCTCATATTTGACGTGATTTACATTATATTTGACCTCATATTTGATGTGATTTACATTGTATTTGACCTCATATTTGACGTGATTTACATTGTATTTGACCTCATATTTGATGTGATTTGCATTATATGTGTCCTTATATTTAACGTGATTTACTTTACATTATATTTGACCTCATATTTGACGTGATTTACATTATATTTGACCTCATATTTGACGTGATTTACATTACATTTGACCTCATATTTGATGTGATTTGCATTATATGTGTCCTTATATTTAACGTGATTTACTTTACATTATATTTGACCGTATATTTGACGTGATTTACATTATATTTACCTCATATTTAACGTGATTTACTTTACATTATATTTGACCTCATATTTGATGTGATTTACATTATATTTGACCTCATATTTGACGTGATTTACATTGTATTTGACCTCATATTTGATGTGATTTGCATTATATGTGTCCTTATATTTAACGTGATTTACTTTACATTATATTTGACCGTATATTTGACGTGATTTACATTATATTTGACCTCATAATTGACGTGATTTACATTATATTTGACCTCATATTTGACGTGATTTACATTATATTTGACCTTATATTTGACGTGATTTACATTATATTTGACCTCATATTTGACGTGATTTACATTATATTAGACCTTATATTTGACGTGATTTTTTTTACATTATTTTTTTACCGTATATTTGACGTGATTTACTTTATATTTACCTTATATTTGACGTGATTTACATTGTATTTGACCTCATATTTGACGTGATTTACATTGTATTTGACCTCATATTTGACGTGATTTACATTATATTTGACCTCATATTTGACGTGATTTACATTATATTTGACCTCATATTTGACGTGATTTACATTATATTTGACCTCATATTTGATGTGATTTACATTGTATTTGACCTCATATTTGACGTGATTTACATTATATTTGACCTCATATTTGACGTGATTTACATTATATTTGACCTTATATTTGACGTGATTTTTTTTACATTATTTTTTTACCGTATATTTGACGTGATTTACTTTATATTTACCTCATATTTAACGTGATTTACTTTACATTATATTTGACCTCATATTTGATGTGATTTACATTGTATTTGACCTCATATTTGACGTGATTTACATTGTATTTGACCTCATATTTGATGTGATTTGCATTATATGTGTCCTTATATTTAACGTGATTTACTTTACATTATATTTGACCGTATATTTGACGTGATTTACATTATATTTGACCTCATAATTGACGTGATTTACATTATATTTGACCTCATATATTGACTCGATTTACATTATATTTCATCTTATATTTGACGTTATATTTGATATTTGATGTGATTTACATTTTATTTGACCTCATAATTGAGGCGATTTACATTATATTTGACCTTATATTTGACGTGATTTACATTATGTCTGACTTCATAATTGACGCGATTTACGTTATATTTGACCTTATATTTGGCGTGATTTGCATTATATTTGACCTCATAATTGACGCGATTTACGTTATATTTGACCTTATATTTGACGTGATTTACATTAGATTTAACCTCATAATTAACGCGATTTACGTTCTATTTGACCTTATATTTGACGTGATTTACGTTATATTTGACCTCATAATTGACGCAGTTTACGTTATATTTGATCTTATATTTGACGTGATTTACGTTATATTTGACCTCATAATTGACGCAGTTTACGTTATATTTGATCTTATATTTGACGTTATTTACATTATAATTGACCTCATAATTGACGTAATATATATTTTATTTGACGTTATATACGTTATATTTGACGTTATATTTAACATTTTATTTGACGTTATATTTGACGTTATCTTGATACGATGTGGGTCTCAGATCAGAGAAGATTAGAGAAGGTTTTGCCTAAAAGTTGTTTAGTCACTCCCTCTCTTTCTCTCGCATACAGAAGAAAGTATAGAATATCAGAAGATGGAATATGCGACATTCTGTTATCAATATTTTAACTTGTAGATCTCTCTCTGTCTCTGTGTCTCTCTCTTTCGTTCTCTCTCTGTGTCTCTCTCTCCTCTCTCTCTCTCTCTCTCTCTCTGCATATATATATATATATATATATATATATATATATATATATATATATATATATATATATATATATATATATATATACATATATATATATATATTAACGTTTATTTCATGCATATATATATACATATATATATATATATATATTAACGTTTATTTCATGCATATATATATATATATATATATATATATATATATATATATATATATATATATATATATATTAACGTTTATTGCATGCATAAATCAAACTTTATATTACTATTTGAAACCTATTTTAATGTACTTTTCATTAAATCTATGGAAGGTTAAGGACAAGTTAGTCTATGAGTAATTTGTTTTAGGTGCATGCTAACTGGAAGATACCGGCTTGTCCTGCGTACGTCATGGATTTTCTGAACGGAAAAGATAAACCCGTTTGCACGTAAAGTTGTGAGGGTCGACATGTGTACCTCCCAGGACTATTCCAAAGTCGTTCCTTTAGATATTTCGCTAAATTATATTCTACATGATATAGAATGCGTAATTGTTGCTAAATTTGTTAATTTCTGAAGCAGCGTGAAGGAGATATCGCCATTCCTCAAGGTGAAAGTTCTTCCACTGAACATCACAACCAAATACGAAATCAGCTATGTTCCCGATGATAGAGGGGAGACGACGAATGGGTGGGAGGATCTGCCATGTCATGTAGTGGGATATAATTGCAACAGCGGAAGTTAAAATTGTATCGTTTACGACGTTATATTTACACAAGATTTGGTTTGCAGTTTATGTAGATTTATGTATTGATTTTGGATCGTAATGACTCCTATAACTGAGTATTCATTGAAATAAAATCAAATGCTTTAATTCAGAAGTATGGTCCACATAACAATATATGCAAATTTGAAGTGATGATATCAACATAATTATGTAATCTCAGACATGATACGCGACTAGAGTTTCTATTTAGCTTACAAAGAATCAAACAGTTTATTAAATCAATCGTGATGCGAGACTAGAGTTTCTATTTAGCTTATAAAGAATCAAACAGTTTATTAAATCAATCGTAACCCTTGATGCGCCCCTAATAATATACGTGCAACATTTTATAATTACAAGAAGATAACGGTTATTCTCTAAAATACATATATCGTTTTGCTCCACATTTCAAAAGAGGTGATACGTTTAAAACAAAACTGAAATTACACTTTCTGTCTCTATATCTCTCTTTGGGCTAATAATTAGAAAACCAGGCATAAATATTGTTGTAGCAGACAGCTAAATTACTTATAAATTACATCCAAAAGTTACTGGAGCGTTGTAAGTTATTTTATAGGACGATTCAAGCAAAACCTTCCATATCAACACTCTAAAACCTATGCTGTGATTCCAAATATCATCTTTCTTGGAAATGTTTGCAGACAGTTGTATGATCAATGTGTGTAATACTCAGAACAATGTGCAAAAGATCCCAATTCGAGAAAACTGGCTTTTACAGGAATACCGAAACCGCCGGGTGTAAATTCAGATCTTGCCACTATTCCGATATATTATTTTCATTACTATAGCTATCATCAACAGTAATTAAATTTACAAGGGTGCTCTAACGGTAAGGGGTAGTTATTTATCGTCAGCGTCTTCACATTGAGTCAGAAATACACAACAGTGCTCTAACGGTAAGGGGTAGTTATTTATCGTCAGCGTCTTCACATTGAGTCAGAAATAAACAAGTTTTGGCACAACATATATTGGAAAAAAGGACACGACTGCGCTAATGTCTAACATCATTTTTTTGGAAAGAAATATGACTGCGTTTTGCTGCACGCCTTACAGAGAATAAATGACAAACTGTAACATTGGCACAATAGAAGGGACATATATGCAGGGATACATTTACTCAAAAGTTTTTTTTTTTTAAATATTGAACAGAATATCTTTGTCTTTGAATAGATAACCTGTTTGTTGTCATATTTATTTCCATTTTTACTTCTTTCTTCTCTATCGGAGGTGTTTGAACATAAAGATATCAAACGTAGACTAATGCAAACAATGTCGTTTAAGATTTTCTTCCAAAAAAAAATTCTCGTACAATAAAGGAGGGTTGTAAATATTTCCTATTGCACTGCCAATATTTTTTGGTTAAATGAATTTCACTCTTTTGATTTTCGATTAACTTTTAAACTTGAATGATTATACTCCAACGATTTTTCAGAAAATCATTTTAGTGACTTGCATAATTGTTGGCAATTATGGGTAAAAGTATAGTCTCTTCAATAAAACGAAAGCTGCATCATCACGAAATAAATATCATTTTGTTGCGTGCACACACACACACGCGCGCGCGCGCATACTCACATATATTGTTATATGGTTAAAGACTTGGCAAGCTTGAATACTATACTAACATTGAAATGCGGTACAATTTATTTCCGCTCATCAATTTAATCATGTCCCTGAAGAGCCCCATCAACTGGCCATCCTTATCTATTTTATATAAAGCTTGACATCTATGCATGTTCTGTTTATTGACAACATCTCTACTAAAATGAAAGGAACATCAGCAATAATCTTGTGTGTTGCTATTGGAGGTAAGTTTATATGTTAGATTTGTGTACAAGAAACAAACGTGGACATCTCATGCATATAAAAGACACCACGCATGAACGTTCCCACTTAATTTCAGTTCTATATGCAATATTTAAATAAACCCCAAAAGGACACAATTTGATCTGCCTTTTGAGGTGTTTTTAGGGATGGTCACTGATGCAGTGTTGGAGCATTTAGCTGTGACAAATTGACTTTATGCATAGAGATCACATCCAAGAAATCACAAATCAAACACAATATTCTTGAAGGATAGTTAGGAACTACTGATAATGTATCGGTTATGCCAACAAAAAGCCAGAGATTACAATTGACGACAGGTCGTAAACTGCCGTTGATTTCTCAAGTCTCGTATAATTCTTGTTCACTCTTTATAATTCGAGTGACATCTTTAGCAATTGTGTAAACACATCATTTTGTCATAATTTCTTGGAGAACATCGACTCATGTCACAAAGAATCTCTCAGAGAGATCAGACGTTTAGATAAACGTATTTAGCCAGTTCAGTCATACAGATGGCGGCATAGCTGAATTGTAAACAGCGAGTGTAAAAGAGCCGGATGTTTGTTTAAAGACATGTGTCTCAGTGTCTTGAGTGTTATTACGGAATTATTTTCAATGATCTCTACCTCCCAGCCTGCTTTACGTCGTCCTGCATGCTTTGAGTGGCAATATAATGAATGAAAATGGTTCAATCCGGAGTGCATCCTGTGATGACGTTTACATGCTTCCGAGTTGCTAATATCCGTTTGCATTAATTTTGTTCAAACTGTAATGTTTGAATGTTAGACAAGACATATACCTTTCAGAAATGTTACCACTCACTGTATGACTCTGTTGGCGTTCCAATCCGCAACCTTCAGCATCTGAGGCGGACGCTCTAACCACTAGGCCACGGTGTATGCCTGCGTATAAAACAAACATTACCGTATTTGCTAAACTGTTTTTGTTACTAGCAATCCTTGAAAGAACTAAGAACATTTAATAAATATTAGAAATTCAGCTCATTTAACATTAACCTTTATTTTGATGAATGTGCTGATGTTTCGTTTAACCCTATATATATATATATATATATATATATATATATATATATATATATATATATATATATATATATATATATATATATATATATATATATATATATATATATATATATATATATATATATGCTTAATACATAATAATATCCAAAACTTTCCATTAATTACATGGCATTTTTTTAATACTGTAAGAGTGACGACATATGTTATCTTTCTCTCCTACAAACTGAAATTATACCGACAGTTTAAGATACTAATCAATGTCGTATCGAATTGATCTCGAACCAGCCTATGTTAAGTAACGTAACATCCATATACACGACGCATCTCTACTCTAATAGCGTTGGTGTTATTTATTTTATTATAAATATATATATATATATATATATATATATATATATATATATATATATATATATATATATATATATATATATATATATATATATATATATATATATATATATATATATATATATATGTATATATATATGCATAAGTGTGTGTGTGTGGAAAATATATGTAGTCATACATTTCAGTCGCATGCGGCGTCTCCTTGCCCGCCGCCGTCAGACCGTGTCTGACTCTATCGGTGGTGCACTGTTTGGTGGATCCATGCTCAGTAAGCAGTTGTCCTCAACACCCGGATGCAGTCTGCGTGTACGTATCAAATGTATTTAATAGCTATATGTACGCACGCGCGTCTTTTCTTTCCTTTTTGCAGTTACAATACACGTATAATGGACCATCACTACTTTCTTGTTTCTATTTTTTTTTACTTTTAGATGTAACTACTATTAGCATATACCCAAAGTGATCTTCATATATTTAATTTCATTCCGATTGTATAATAATAGGAATGCCGGTATGGGGGGTGGGGTGGAGGTGAAAGGTTATTTGATGATTAATACGTATGTTTTGTAGAATAATAGTATGTTACATTTTGTTTTCGTCCCGGAAAGAACCACCGACCCACGAGAAGCTTTCTCATATAACTACATTAGCCGAATCTTAGACTCCAACCCACGCAGAGGTGAGATGGCAGTGATCCGTAACGGACAGCGCTTTAGACCACTCGGCCACTCGGGGCCCATAATAATAATAATAATAATAATAATAATAATAATAATAATAATAATAACAATAATAATAATAACAATAACAGTAACAATATCAGTCATAATATTAGATATATATTTTCATTATTTTTATACTAATAATACTCATGTTGATGATAATGGTGAGGATATTTGTAATTATTATTATTTTTGTTATTATTATTATTATTATTATTATTATTATTATTATTATTATTATTATTATTTAGGTCCAATTATTGCGGTGGATGTCACCATGAGTACTTTGACGATAAAGGAAATCGTCTGGCTGATTGCAGCAGTCCACTTCTCCTGTCATGAGCATGGTTCACCTTCCACCCATCTGTATTCCGCACAAGGTAAATACTTACATTTTTATATTATCAAAAACATTCACATAACATATTATTTTAATTTGATGATGATGTATCGCGTTGAAAATTATCTCGTCTGCTTAAAGTTACGGGAACACGGCTCTTACACTCACCTTCAACTAATGTCTACCTCTTATTACCGGTATAGGGTTTTATAAATCTGTAGCATTTATTTCCGAAAAAAGACTGAAAATCATGATATTCCAGTATTACACTATCTTTACGAGATACTTTTGCCTGCACTGCTCCGGTAACCAAAGTGGTTAGAGCGTGCCTCGGATGCGGGAGATCGTGGGTTCGAACCCCGGACAGTAAATACCAAAGACTATTAAAAATGGTATTAGCAACCTCACTTGGCTCACGGCATTAAGAGGTTTAGTGTTAGGAGTAGTAGGCATGGTGTCAATTGACTGGGTGGAACATCATGCCACGTGTCTTTGGCATGATGCCCCAAGTGCGAAACGGCACTATAAACTTCCACACTTAAGACATCGTACAGATTAGGCAGGAAAATTGTTAAAGCTGCGTTAAGAATCCAAATCTCTCTCTCTCTCTCTCTCTCTCTCTCTCTCTCTCTCTCTCTCTCTCTCTCACACACACACACACACACACACACACACTAATTATATTGGCATTTTAAGACGGTATATTAGGGAAAAATGCATTACTATCATATGAATGGCACAATTTCTATAACAATAATTTATAACATTTACAGGCATTCTTATAATAAATATATCAATAATATATAACATTTATAGGCATTCTTATAATATACATTTTGGTAGGGGAACATTGTGCAGATCAATTTGCGCTGAAATTTAAATTGGTAGTCGCGCTAGTAGCAATAACAGGAGTAAGTCAGTTGCTAATTACCTAGTTTTTGTATTGGTAACAATTATCTAATGAGTATCTCATTAGAATGATGGACTTTGGTGGTGGTGGTAATAGCAGTAGTAAAATTAGTCTTCTCACAATTTAAACTGGCAATGTTGGTTGTGATAAGGAACAATATTATTATTTATTAATAGTAGTAATAGTAATTTTAATTTTGTTTCTATAGCAACCTTTATCAAAGTTTACATTGTATTATTAATAGTAGTACTAGTAATTTTGTTTCTATAGCAACCTTTATCAAAGTTTACATTGTATTATTGATAGTAGTAATATTAATTTTCGTTTTGTTTCTATAGCAACCTTTATCAAAGTTTACATTGTATTATTAATAGTAGTAATAGTAATTTTGTTTCTATAGCAACCTTTATCAAAGATTACATTGTATTATTAATAGTAGTAATAGTAATTTTCGTTTTGTTTCTATAGCAACCTTTATCAAAGTTTACATTGTATTATTAATGGTAGTAATAGTAATTATGTTTCTATAGCAACCTTTATCAAAGTTTACATTGTATTATTAATAGTAAGTAATAGTAATTTTGTTTCTATAGCAACCTTTATCAAAGTTTACATTGTATTATTAATAGTAGTAATAGTAATTTTCATTTTGTTTCTATAGCAACCTTTATCAAAGTTTACATTGTATTATTAATAGTAGTAATAGTAATTTTGTTTCTATAGCACCCTTTATCAAAGTTTACATTGTATTATTAATAGTAGTAATAGTAATTTTGTTTCTATAGCAACCTTTATCAAAGTTTACATTGTATTATTAATAGTAGTAATAGTAATTTTAATTTTGTTTATATAGCAACCTTTATCAAAGTTTACATTGTATTATTAATAGTAGTAATAGTAATTTTAATTTTGTTTCTATAGCAACCTTTATCAAAGATTATATTGTATTATTTCAACATTCTATTTCAGATATCACCAGATATTCGGCGAGTCGTCTCACGAAGGTGATTTGACGTAACGTTTTAAAACATACATTTATTTTGAATAAAAGAAAGAACAAAATTGAGCACAAGCACATGCTTTTATTGTAATTGAATGTGTGATCGAGTAAGAGAATATTCCACTATCACAAAGTACAAGCAAAAATAGTACAGATAAACAGAAAAAATTACATGACAGCGGAGAGAGGTAATTATACAGTAGAACGGGATACATTTTACAAATATATACCACAATGATGAACATTTCACATTGTAAAGATGCCATACAATTCAGTATTGATAGACAACATTCAATTAGACACATTGATTGAAAAAAAATATGTGTTAATAATATATGTACTGTCTGCTGACTTCTTTATGAGATAGGCCATTTGTGTACTATCTATTGTCTTCCATGAGATAGGTCGGCCATTTGTATACGATCAGTTGATCTCTGTAGGAGACAGGTTATATGCTTACAGTCTACTGACTTCTACAGGAGATAGGTCATTTGTGTCCCAACTAATGACTTTTATATGAGAAGGTTAAATATTGCTGATTGTAAAAGTGAAAGTGAAGATAGAGTTAATGTACATCATGTAATGCTATGTGTCTCTCTAATTTAATGTACATCATGTAATGATATGTGTCTCTCTAATTTAATGTACATCATGTAATGCTATGTGTCTCTCTTGATTTTTTCTAAATATGAGAATATTAATGAAGAATTCGTCTGGAAATTACTAAAGCATGATGATACTGAAAACATGACAATTACTAAATCATGATATATACTGAAAATATGACAATTACTAAATCATGATATATACTGAAAACATGACAATTACTAAATCATGATATATACTGAAAACATGACAATTACTAAATCATGATATATACTGAAAACATGACAATTACTAAATCATGATATATACTGAAAATATGACAATTACTAAATCATAAAATATACTGAAAAGATGACAATTACTAAATCATGATATATACTGAAAACATGACAATTACTAAATCATGATATATACTGAAAACATGACAATTACTAAATCATAAAATATACTGAAAAGATGACAATTACTAAATCATAAAATATACTGAAAATATGACAATATTAAATCATGATATATACTGAAAATATGACACTTACTTTCTCATGATAATACTGCAAATATGACACTCTTTACAATTAAACTTTCGATTACATTATACTAGATACGAGTAATGAAATGTTAAAATAATCCAATGTTAGATTAACATCTAAACCCTAAACATTAACCTCTTAAGACGTGGCCAAATATAGTCATACGTCCAGCCCTTGTGTTATTCCAGAATCTCAAAGTGAGACTCAATCGTATTTTACAGACTACCGACTGGGTCTAAGTACGTCATTAGACAGTCTGTTTGTTACATCAACTTTCTTAATCATTCAAGAGGTATCTCCAGCACTGAAATTCCGTAACCTTCAGAATTTACCGAGTGTACTTTCGCTGAGATCTAAGATGATCCCTTCTGCCATTACCCCGTGATTTTATTATTTCTACTTAGTGCTTAAGTTGTACTGCTGATATCAACAATTTGAAACGGACAATTAGTATATGCACTGCTGGTATCAACTAATTGGAAAAGGAATATTACGGTAGTTTATGTAAATGCTAAATCTCTGGTTCGTTTTCCTTCAATTATATCTGCTGAATCTCCTCTATCTCTATGTAGAAAATCTTACTTGTTGGATAACCAACACATGCAGTTACAAATTGTCTAGAAGGCATATCAGTGTATTTTACCAGATCACTTAAACAAACAATACAGTAGCTGTTCGAGTTCAATGATTGTTTTAGAGTCACAACCCTGTTCTTCTAAACACTAATTAACTATCTTGCTAAACCACTAGAGAGTTTGCCTTAGTTCATAAATAATAATAATAATAATAATAATAATAATAATAATAATAATAATAATAATGAGGACTTTGTATAGCGCCTAATCTTACGAAGCTCTAAGCGCTTTACACCATCAATAATGATAAGACTACACTACAGAACAACAAATGACAAAAGCAATGAAATTGGAAAACATAAATACATGCTGAAAACATATAAGATACAAAACATGATTAGGTCGCTAAGTTTGTCCCTGCAGTCGAAACAGGTGAGTCTTAAGAGCACTCTTAAAAGGGACCACTGTGTCTTTGTGTCTAATGTCAATGGGCAATTCGTTCCACGTCGCCGGGCCCAGGTGTGCAAACGAACGTTGTATATGACTTTGTTTTCACCTTGGGAACAATGAGTATACGATTATCAGAAGAAGAGCGTAAGGATCTAGCTTGTGTATACACATGGGTGAGGCTGGATAGGTATGTTGGACTGGAGTCTGTCATTGAAACATAGCACAGAGAACAAATTTTGTGTTTGATTCTGTATCGAATTGATAGCCAATGTAGGGTACAGAGCAATGGTGAGGTGTGCTCTGATCGAGGTACTCTAAAGATGATCCGTGCAGATGTGTTTTGAACTTTTTGAAATTTCTGGAGTAAATATTGTGACGAACCAGACAGAATTGAGTTACAATAGTCCAGTCTTGGGCCTAAGGGCCTAAGGGCCCATGTTTTCATAAGGGCCTAATCGTTAATTATAATAGTATATAGCTGTGATATAGAAACAAATGAAATTAATCTCAATTTATTTTAGTAGAAAAGTATTTTCAATATCATTTAGTGAAAAAATACTTTTAATACACTTTAGAGAAATTTAAATCTTATTAATATTACTAAAACGTCTGTCCTATTATAATTATTAAATATTGGAGTCTCCTAAATAAATACAATTAAAACAGCGGAAAATGACTTTACCCCCCCCAAAAAAAAAAAACAAAAAAAAACCAAAAAAAAAAAAACAAAACGAATTCTTGCTTATGGAAGATCCTTGAATTTCAGAGATATTTTAAGCAAAACCAAAGAGACAGGAAAAAAGACATTTTTCGTCATCCGAATGTAACAGAAATCGGATCTCACAATGTGTAAATCTAAGAGAAAGTACTTCTTGAAATAGCACCAATATAAAAGACGTATTTTCTCTACTTATAAGACTGACTCTGCATATCAACTGACGTAATTTATTTGATAGCCTGTAAGAAAAAAAACATGCAATATATTGGACAAACACTTCAACAATTTTCTAAGTAATGAACAATCATCGCGTTCATAATATATATATATATATATATATATATATATATATATATATATATATATATATATCCTCTGTTCGACTTTAATATTTCAACACATAATACAAATAATCATTCTCGACTTGATGCTTCTATCATGTCACTAGATATTGTACAAATCCTGAGAGAGAGAGAGAGAGAGAGAGAGAGAGAGAGAGAGAGAGAGGTGGGGGGGTTGAATGAGAACTAAACATTCTCATTCACAATATATTTTAGTAGAAAATGTCTAGAAGGCATGTCATCTAGTACCATGAAAGAAACTATGTATTGGTGACCTTTGTACAACAGTAGATTCAAGTCTATGCATTGCCTTTATTTTGCCCAACCTAACTATCCCGACTACCTTTTTTACCTGTCGTTATGCTGAAATAGTGTCTTGATATCGTCTTTCATTGAGAATTTTAATGTTTTGAATATACTTTTTTAACACTAGATTGTGTTCTCGAGTCATTTTGCACTTTCACTCGTTATTTCAACAATCTCTCTCTCTCTCTCTCTCTCTCTCTCTCTCTCTCTCTCTCTCTCTCTCTCTGTATATATATATATATATATATATATATATATATATATATATATATATATATATATATATATATATATATATACACACACACACACACACACACACAGCGTATCCACTGTCTAAAGAAAGTGTGAAATTTATATATTTGTTCACACTGTGGCAAAACAATGTTAATCTCATTACAATGTGCACATTACTTTGTCATCCACACCAGATGACCTTGATAACTGTTTCGCGTCCGTTAATCATTATCCAGGTCAATGTCATACAGAACAAGATCGTGTAACAGTGGCAAAACAAGTCGTGTCTTATCGGGTTTACCACTGTATTGAATGGCCAAGATAACTCGTAGGTCAGCTACAGTTGAGAGGTTTATTGTGAACGTACCCCCTCTCCGCCACTCCAACTCTGAGAATGCCTCGTTTAATATTTATTTCAATTTTACTTATCATGCGTTAGAATATGCAATGTTCCCAAGTTTTTCATTACTTAAGATCCCTCTATGTTTGCGTTTTAGAAACGTTTATTTAAAAAATATATTAGGATCAGAAAAAAACAGCATGTATCATTACATTACGCATGTACTCACACGCTTCAACACTTTGGCAATCTGCTTGTATCAATGGTATTCACAGAAGCACATCATAATACATCATTCTATTGTGTATACTATCATGTTATAATCTCTACTAAAGTACATGGAAAAACAGCGATAATATTTGATTAGGAGGTAATTGCAAGTATTACATTTGTGTACATTAAAAGTTAAGCGGATATCTCCGTATAAACATAGCATCAAACAGTGACTGCCATCTTAACTACAGTTCCGTAATTAATCTATTCATATACGGAACCTGCCTAAAAGGACAAAACTGTTCCCTTTGGTGTCATTACGTTATGATTGCTTCCGAAATCTTTAGGAACGTAACTGTTGTGAAATTGATATTAGTACACTGATGAGTAAAAGATATCCATTTTAACAAACAATATTTATAACTTGCTGTGCATTTTCTTGTACTATTCTGAATGGAATATCCAGCCGGATATTAGCGTCTCCAAAATGGAATAGTAAGGAAAAAGTACCAGGTAGCCAGGGGCCCCCCGAGTGGCCAAAAGCGCTCATCGTTACGGATCACTGCCATCTCACCTCTGTCTGCATGTGTTCGATTCTAAGATTCGGCTAATGTAGTTATATGAGAAAATTTGCCAGTGGCTTCTCGTTGGTCAGTGGTTCTTTCCGGGGTTTTCCCGGGTTATTCCTGCACCAATAATACTGGCCGCCATGTATAGCATATCGTGTGCTTAAAAATGGCGTTAAACCCTACAACAACAATAACAACAACCAGGTAGCCAATTGTGAATATTGTTAAGAAGTTGCAATCGTGTTAATTTACATTGTCTCCTACAGATTTCGAGGCACAATGTGTGTGAGATTGGGATTTTAACGCAGAGTTCAAAACATTTCAGTCATATCGCTACGATGTCTGTGGCAGTTTATAATGATGTCTAGCACAGAGCATCGTGTCGCAGGTATGTAACATCTTGTCCCACCCAGTTAGAATATGCTAATACTGGGCCGACCAGCTGTAACATTAGCCTTTTAACGCTGAGAGCCAAGCGAGGCAGTTGTTTGTACCATTTGTTGAGTTCTTTGGTATGACTAAGCCGGGGTTCGAACCCTGGATCTCGCGCATGAAAGGCCACTAAAGAAGACTGAGGCGTTATGCTATACGCATTTAATTATTAACGTCATATATATGACGTCATGGTGTAATGATGACGTTGTTTCCAGCTTCGTATTAAGTGTTGGTTTTTCAGCAACTGGACTTTCTCTAAAATATATTGCTCTGTATTTGAAGAGCTAATTACGTTTTTGTTTCTAAACCCACCCCACCCCGATTATGCCGGCTATGGGATTTAGCAGAGATGCGCAGTTAAGATTTTATTTATAAAGTTTATCTTTATTTCATGACCATAATGGTATAGTTTTTTCCCTGTGAGCATGTACTGCTAAATAGTTGAATTGAACTGAGTGTTCATGGCTATGATGTGCATACAATTAGTGTTGGATTAAGGTCTTCCAGTGTTCTAAGCACTGAAAATAGTATTATTTGCATACAATTAGTGTTGGATTAAGGCCTTCCAGTGTTCTAAGCACTGAAAATAGTATTATTTGCATACAATTAGTGTTGGATTAAGGTCTTCCAGTGTTCTAAGCACTGAAAATAGTATTATTTGCATACAATTAGTGTTGGATTAAGGCCTTCCAGTGTTCTAAACACTGAAAATAGTATTATTTGCATACAATTAGTGTTGGATTAAGGCCTTCCTGTGTTCTAAACACTGAAAATAGTATTATTTGCATACAATTAGTGTTGGATTAAGGCCTTCCAGTGTTCTAAGCACTGAAAATAGTATTATTTGCATACAATTAGTGTTGGATTAAGGCCTTCCAGTGTTCTAAGCACTGAAAATAGTATTATTTGCATACAATTAGTGTTGGATTAAGGCCTTCCAGGGTTCTAAGCACTGAAAACAGTATTATTTGCATACAATTAGTGTTGGATTAAGGCCTTCCAGGGTTCTAAACACTGAAAATAGTATTATTTGCATACAATTAGTGTTGGATTAAGGCCTTCCAGTGTTCTAAACACTGAAAACAGTATTATTTGCATACAATTAGTGTTGGATTAAGGCCTTCCAGTGTTCTAAGCACTGAAAACAGTATTATTTGCATACAATTAGTGTTGGATTAAGGTCTTCCAGTGTTCTAAGCACTGAAAACAGTATTATTTGCATACAATTAGTGTTAAATTAGGGCCTTCCAAGGTTCTAAGCACTGAAAATAGTATTATTTGCATACAATTAGTGTCGGATTAAGGCCTTCCAGGGTTCTAAGCACTGAAAACAGTATTATTTGCATACAATTAGTGTTGGATTCAGGTCTTCCAGTGTTCTAAGCACTGAAAACAGTATTATTTGCATACAATTAGTGTTGGATTAAGGCCTTCCAGTGTTCTAAACACTGAAAATAATATTATTTGCATACAATTAGTGTTGGATTAAGGCCTTCCAGGGTTCTAAGCACTGAAAATAGTATTATTTGCGTACAATTAGTGTTGGATTAAGGCCTTCCAGTGTTCTAAGCACTGAAAATAGTATTATTTGCATACAATTAGTGTTGGATTAAGGCCTTCCAGTGTTCAAAACACTGAAAATAGTATTATTTGCATACAATAGGTGTTGGACTAAGGTCTTCCAGGCTTCTAAGCACTGAAAATAGTATTATTTGCATACAATTAGTGTTGGATTAAGGCCTTCCAGTGTTCTAAGCACTGAAAATAGTATTATTTGCATACAATTAGTGTTGGATTAAGGCCTTCCAGTGTTCTAAGCACTGAAAATAGTATTATTTGCATACAATTAGTGTTGGATTAAGGCCTTCCAGGGTTCTAAGCACTGAAAACAGTATTATTTGCATACAATTAGTGTTGGATTAAGGCCTTCCAGGGTTCTAAGCACTGAAAATAGTATTATTTGCATACAATTAGTGTTGGATTAAGGCCTTCCAGTGTTCTAAACACTGAAAACAGTATTATTTGCATACAATTAGTGTTGGATTAAGGCCTTCCAGTGTTCTAAGCACTGAAAACAGTATTATTTGCATACAATTAGTGTTGGATTAAGGTCTTCCAGTGTTCTAAGCACTGAAAACAGTATTATTTGCATACAATTAGTGTTGGATTAAGGCCTTCCAGTGTTCTAAACACTGAAAACAGTATTATTTGCATACAATCAGTGTTAAATTAGGGCCTTCCAAGGTTCTAAGCACTGAAAATAGTATTATTTGCATACAATTAGTGTTGGATTAAGGCCTTCCAGGGTTCTAAGCACTGAAAACAGTATTATTTGCATACAATTAGTGATGGATTCAGGTCTTCCAGTGTTCTAAGCACTGAAAACAGTATTATTTGCATACAATTAGTATTGGATTAAGGCCTTCCAGTGTTCTAAACACTGAAAATAGTATTATTTGCATACAATTGGTGTTAAATTAGGGCCTTCCAAGGTTCTAAGCACTGAAAATAGTTGTTATTTGCATACAATTAGTGTTGGATTAAGGCCTTCCAGGGTTCTAAGCACTGAAAATAGTATTATTTGCATACAATTAGTGTTGGATTAAGGTCTTCCAGGGTTCTAAGCACTGAAAATAGTATTATTTGCATACAATTAGTGTTGGATTAAGGCCTTGCAGGGTTCTAAGCACTGAAAATAGTATTATTTGCATACAATTAGTGTTGGATTAAGGCCTTCCAGTGTTCTAAGCACTGAAAATAGTATTATTTGCATACAATTAGTGTTGGATTAAGGCCTTCCAGGGTTCTAAGCACTGAAAATAGTATTATTTGCGTACAATTAGTGTTGGATTAAGGCCTTCCAGGGTTCTAAGCACTGAAAATAGTATTATTTGCGTACAATTAGTGTTGGATTAAGGCCTTCCAGTGTTCTAAGCACTGAAAATAGTATTATTTGCATACAATTAGTGTTGGATTAAGGCCTTCCAGTGTTCTAAACACTGAAAATAGTATTATTTGCATACAATAGGTGTTGCATTAAGGTCTTCCAGGCTTCTAAGCACTGAAAATAGTATTATTTGCATACAATTAGTGTTGGATTAAGGCCTTCCAGTGTTCTAAACACTGAAAATAGTATTATTAGCATACAATTAGTGTTGGATTAAGGCCTTCCAGTGTTCTAAGCACTGAAAATAGTATTATTTGCATACAATTAGTGTTGTATTAAGGCCTTCCAGTGTTCTAAACACTGAAAATATTATTATTTGCATACAATTAGTGTTGGATTAAGGCCTTCCAGGGTTCTAAGCACTGAAAATAGTATTATTTGCATACAATTAGTGTTGGATTAAGGCCTTCCAGTGTTCTAAGCACTGAAAATAGTATTATTTGCATACAATTAGTGTTGGATTAAGGCCTTCCAGTGTTCTAAGCACTGAAAATAGTATTATTTGCATACAATTAGTGTTGGATTAAGGTCTTCCAGGCTTCTAAGCACTGAAAATAGTATTATTTGCATACAATTAGTGTTGGATTAAGGCCTTCCAGTGTTCTAAACACTGAAAATAGTATTATTTGCATACAATTAGTGTTGGATTAAGGCCTTCCAGTGTTCTAAACACTGAAAAAAGTATTATTTGCATACAATTAGTGTTGGATTAAGGCCTTCCAGGGTTCTAAACACTGAAAATGGTATTATTTGCATACAATTAGTGTTGGATTAAGGCCTTCCAGTGTTCTAAACACTGAAAATAGTATTATTTGCATACAGTTAGTGTTGGATTAAGGCCTTCCAGGGTTCTAAGCACTGAAAATAGTATTATTTGCATACAATTAGTGTTGGATTAAGGCCTTCCAGGGTTCTAAGCACTGAAGATAGTATTATTTGCGTACAATTAGTGTTGGATTAAGGCCTTCCAGTGTTCTAAGCACTGAAAATAGTATTATTTGCATACAATTAGTGTTGGATTAAGGTCTTGCAGGCTTCTAAGCACTGAAGATAGTATTATTTGCATACAATTAGTGTTGGATTAAGGTCTTCCAGTGTTCTAAGCACTGAAAACAGTATTATTTGCATACAATTAGTGTTGGATTAAGGCCTTCCTGTGTTCTAAACACTGAAAATAGTATTATTTGCATACAATTAGTGTTGGATTAAGGCCTTCCTGTTTTCTAAGCACTGAAAATAGTATTATTTGCATACAATTATTGTTGGAATAAGGTCTTCCAGTGTTCTAAGCACTGAAAATAGTATTATTTGCATACAATTAGTGTTGGATTAAGGTCTTGCAGGCTTCTAAGCACTGAAAATAGTATTATTTGCATACAATTAGTGTTGGATTAAGGTCTTCCAGTGTTCTAAGCACTGAAAATAGTATTATTTGCATACAATTAGTGTTGGATTAAGGTCTTGCAGTGTTCTAAGCACTGAAAATAGTATTATTTGCATACAATTAGTGTTGGATTAATGTCTTCCAGTGTTCTAAGCACTGAAAATAGTATTATTTGCATACAATTAGTGTTGGATTAAGGTCTTGCAGGCTTCTAAGCACTGAAAATAGTATTATTTGCATACAATTAGTGTTGGATTAAGGTCTTCCAGTGTTCTAAGCACTGAAAATAGTATTATTTGCATACAATTAGTGTTGGATTAAGGTCTTCCAGTGTTCTAAGCACTGAAAATAGTATTATTTGCATACAATTAGTGTTGGATTAAGGTCTTCCAGTGTTCTAAGCACTGAAAATAGTATTATTTGCATACAATTAGTGTTGGATTAAGGTCTTCCAGGGTTCTAAGCACTGAAAATAGTATTATTTGCATACAATTAGTGTTGGATTAAGGTCTTGCAGTGTTCTAAGCACTGAAAATAGTATTATTTGCATACAATTAGTGTTGGATTAATGTCTTCCAGTGTTCTAAGCACTGAAAATAGTATTATTTGCATACAATTAGTGTTGGATTAAGGTCTTGCAGGCTTCTAAGCACTGAAAATAGTATTATTTGCATACAATTAGTGTTGGATTAAGGTCTTCCAGTGTTCTAAGCACTGAAAATAGTATTATTTGCATACAATTAGTGTTGGATTAAGGTCTTCCAGTGTTCTAAGCACTGAAAATAGTATTATTTGCATACAATTAGTGTTGGATTAAGGTCTTCCAGTGTTCTAAGCACTGAAAATAGTATTATTTGCATACAATTAGTGTTGGATTAATGTCTTCCAGTGTTCTAAGCACTGAAAATAGTATTATTTGCATACAATTAGTGTTGGATTAAGGTCTTGCAGGCTTCTAAGCACTGAAAATAGTATTATTTGCATACAATTAGTGTTGGATTAAGGTCTTCCAGTGTTCTAAGCACTGAAAATAGTATTATTTGCATACAATTAGTGTTGGATTAGGGTCTTCCAGTGTTCTAAGCACTGAAAATAGTATTATTTGCATACAATTAGTGTTGGATTAAGGTCTTCCAGTGTTCTAAGCACTGAAAATAGTATTATTTGCATACAATTAGTGTTGGATTAAGGTCTTCCAGGGTTCTAAGCACTGAAAATAGTATTATTTGCATACAATTAGTGTTGGATTAAGGTCTTGCAGTGTTCTAAGCACTGAAAATAGTATTATTTGCATACAATTAGTGTTGGATTAATGTCTTCCAGTGTTCTAAGCACTGAAAATAGTATTATTTGCATACAATTAGTGTTGGATTAAGGTCTTGCAGGCTTCTAAGCACTGAAAATAGTATTATTTGCATACAATTAGTGTTGGATTAAGGTCTTCCAGTGTTCTAAGCACTGAAAATAGTATTATTTGCATACAATTAGTGTTGGATTAAGGTCTTCCAGTGTTCTAAGCACTGAAAATAGTATTATTTGCATACAATTAGTGTTGGATTAAGGTCTTCCAGTGTTCTAAGCACTGAAAATAGTATTATTTGCATACAATTAGTGTTGGATTAAGGTCTTCCAGTGTTCTAAGCACTGAAAATAGTATTATTTGCATACAATTAGTGTTGGATTAAGGTCTTGCAGTGTTCTAAGCACTGAAAATAGTATTATTTGCATACAATTAGTGTTGGATTAATGTCTTCCAGTGTTCTAAGCACTGAAAATAGTATTATTTGCATACAATTAGTGTTGGATTAAGGTCTTGCAGGCTTCTAAGCACTGAAAATAGTATTATTTGCATACAATTAGTGTTGGATTAAGGTCTTCCAGTGTTCTAAGCACTGAAAATAGTATTATTTGCATACAATTAGTGTTGGATTAAGGTCTTCCAGTGTTCTAAGCACTGAAAATAGTATTATTTGCATACAATTAGTGTTGGATTAAGGTCTTCCAGTGTTCTAAGCACTGAAAATAGTATTATTTGCATACAATTAGTGTTGGATTAAGGTCTTCCAGTGTTCTAAGCACTTAAAATAGTATTATTTGCATACAATTAGTGTTGGATTAAGGTCTTGCAGTGTTCTAAGCACTGAAAATAGTATTATTTGCATACAATTAGTGTTGGATTAAGGTCTTCCAGTGTTCTAAGCACTGAAAATAGTATTATTTGCATACAATTAGTGTTGGATTAAGGTCTTCCAGTGTTCTAAGCACTGAAAATAGTATTATTTGCATACAATTAGTGTTGGATTAAGGTCTTCCAGGGTTCTAAGCACTGAAAATAGTATTATTTGCATACAATTAGTGTTGGATTAAGGTCTTCCAGGGTTCTAAGCACTGAAAATAGTATTATTTGCATACAATTAGTGTTGGATTAAGGTCTTCCAGGGTTCTAAGCACTGAAAATAGTATTATTTGCATACAATTAGTGTTGGATTAAGGTCTTCCAGGGTTCTAAGCACTGAAAATAGTATTATTTGCATACAATTAGTGTTGGATTAAGGTCTTCCAGGGTTCTAAGCACTGAAAATAGTATTATTTGCATACAATTAGTGTTGGATTAAGGTCTTCCAGTGTTCTAAGCACTGAAAATAGTATTATTTGCATACAATTAGTGTTGGATTAAGGTCTTCCAGGGTTCTAAGCACTGAAAATAGTATTATTTGCATACAATTAGTGTTGGATTAAGGTCTTCCAGTGTTCTAAGCACTGAAAATAGTATTATTTGCATACAATTAGTGTTGGATTAAGGTCTTCCAGGGTTCTAAGCACTGAAAATAGTATTATTTGCATACAATTAGTGTTGGATTAAGGTCTTCCAGTGTTCTAAGCACTGAAAATAGTATTATTTGCATACAATTAGTGTTGGATTAAGGTCTTCCAGTGTTCTAAGCACTGAAAATAGTATTATTTGCATACAATTAGTGTTGGATTAAGGTCTTCCAGTGTTCTAAAAACAGTATTGTGACTCCTCTCTCTCCTACAAAATATGAAACTAAAAAAATAAAATAATCAACAACCCCATATTAAAAGCTAAAGAGTTGAGAGAATACCAGTGTTGTCATTATTACAAATCAAAATACACGTCCATGCTGATCTAAGTAGGTATGCAACATTTATTCAATATTATCGCGTGCAGTTAATTGTTTCTGGTGTCCATGTTGGGCTGGTGCCATAAGCACGTGCTTAGTGTACTTAACGAGTAATCAGATACTGCTTACATCTAAATAGGGCTTTGAGCTAAATGAAAACTTTTCTTTTTTCCAATCACGGAGTTCCTAATTTTTTTGTATGACTTGGTTAAAATATGACACGCCTCTTTTTTATGCTGACCCATAGTCTTGAACTATTATATATTATCTGGGTGATTTGAAATGCACAAATGGTTTTAATTAATGGTTAAAAAAATGAAAGAAAATTATTGTTTAAATTAATTATTATTATTAAATTGTAGAAATAAAACATTATACTCATTCCGATTCCTTTCATCAATTCAAGCATGCAACACAATCTATTTTTTTTATTAATTCAGTTGTATTGAAATATTATTTAAAAAGAAACAAACAATCAAAGTAGTAAGATCTAATCAATTTTAACATGCATTTATTCGTTAGTGTCCATGCCAACTGTCTTGATTCAGTTTGAATAATTCAACGTTGAACATAACCATACTAAAAAAGTAGAAGTATACTGTGTTTATGCATCACACAATAAATTGAAAATTAGCCTTCTTTTTTCTAAAGTAGATGATATTATGAAATCGCGGAATGCTAAATACATGAATAAATTGCAGAATGAATGAATGAATGAATGAATGAATGAATGAATGAATGAATGAATGAATGAATGATATGTTACCTAGGAATATATGCACATATAAGACCTGTCGATCGACATACGAAAAATCCCAACTGCAGACATACAAACCACGTTGTAAGATAACTTAACCCTTTCTGTCCCTCAATTCATCTTTCCAGAAATCAGTCCGTGGGCAGCTGACATTGATGTCAGAAAAGTATATTTATAAGCAAAATGTAATAACATTACATCTAAAAAAATTTTAGAACGTGACCCAAACGCAAAATCACTGAATCATAAAACATTGGACAACAGGGACACATATTCGATGGGGTGGTATTTTTGTAAGTTAAACGTCTGCATACAAAGTTAAATAAATAAATAAATAAATAAATAAATAAATAAATAAATAAATAAAGTTTGTATCTCTGGCATTCTCCATTTGTACGCTGCTCTTACATTACTAGACCAGTGAGGTCAATGTTAAATAAAACACATTGAAATAACGGAGCTTAGAAAGCATAGTCCTTTTGACGTAATCGATGTTTTGAACCGTGAAGATTAACTCGTGTGTTAGCTAGAGTTCAAGGTTCAATACCGATTCCTCCAAAATTATTCCCAACAGATATTTCTTTTGAATTTTATCGACTATAGTTTTCAGTATTCTCGTCTTGGGGATAGGGGTGTTGTATATTTATGCTTCTGCAAATCTCTTCTAAATGAATATATGCATAGTTTACGCTAGGAACAAATATAGCGCATGATAATTCATTCAAATTAATCATCATATGCTCAGTACCAGAATTTAACGAACGTATGAACGTAAAAGTAATAGTCCCCACCCTCTAAACAAGGAATATAACCAAACGCCAAGGCCAATCTGCAGGATCATGCAATGGAAAATGTAACAAGGGTTAAATGATACAGGTTACAGCACATGTTGGTGTCTCCTTAATCTGCACCTTTAATAACACCTGCGATTGTCACATTTAATAACACCTGCGATTGTCACATTTAATAACACCTGCGATTGTCACATTTACATGCTACTGCAGGTTACCTCCGAGAATGGTTATACTTCAAAGAATTTGCAACGTATGTGTTCAGACGCGTCTATCGGTTCCAGATCGCAATGCATCAAAGAAGGGTTGTCAAATAGGGCGTAGTTATTGAACAAGTCCTAGATGATTTTGCTGTATATAACATCTGTAGTGAATTTAAACATTTTCCAATCTACCTTACTTTGTATCGTCAGGGACAAAACAAATAAGTTGATTTGAAAGTATGATGTTTTTCCTTTGCCCCTTGAGTTACTGAAATGTTATCTGGTGATCATGTTAATATATTAAAATGGTTTATAATATAAAGAACATTGAACAGAATGAAATATATTCTCTATAAATCTTGTATAATCAGGATGATTTAAAGCCCTCTGATGAAGCTGTCAATATAATCGATGAAATTAATTTTCATATTTTCGGTGCTAGTGATCTAGTTTCAAAGCGACCATATACCAATAGTCAGTCAAACAAAAATACACAAAGAAATATTGTTATTTAGACTCTTACAAAACACAACAAGAAAAGAGTTAAGACAACAAGATTGTAAAATTTTACAAAAAGAATGTCTCTAGTAGTAAGGTAAAAATGAGAAAAAGAACTTACAGTTTAACGTATCAGTTCCAAGATAATCCACGAATTAAAAAATTGGAAGTCCCAGTAATAAAACGTAAGAATGAAACTGATTTCGAATTGCAATGAAATCCAAAATGGAAGGTGCTGTGGTATGCTGTGGTCAGTGTCGGACTGATGTGTCCACAATTATTTTTTCAATCACATAAAATAATATTCCTGTATTTGAATTCTGTGTAAATTTCGACAACTGTCCTTGTCAACGAATTAATTTTGGAGCACCGGTTTTTCCAGGGAAAAAAGTCTCCTGGGATCCACATAAATTAAAGAAAATTTAAAAATTCAACTCAAACTGGTCATAACAAAATTGCACAAGATATCGATAGGAAAACGTTATACACTAATTTAAGATGCAAAACAGATTCCTGTATGAGAGTCATATGATCATGTTTCTAGAGCAACGTACATGCCTAACATCACGCACATCAGTATGGCCTTGACTAAAACCAATTTTACTCTGGGAAAGAATTGGTAGGAAAGTTGTTTACTGACTCTGAAATATGGCGAAGAACTAGGTCAGCTTTATATACATTGTTCATATTATTAGTGTTGACTACAAACTAATTTGAGTTACTGGAAAATAAAGTTCTGGAAAATGTCATTTCCAGTAAATAAAATTGCATTACAATGGCATGTAATGGAATTAAACAAATTTAAAACTTTTAAATTAAGTCAAATATAAATTTAATCAACTCTCAAAAAGATTGTGCCAAGTTTCGAATACATCGGCATCAGAAGTGACAAGTATCACTGATTTACGCGTGGACACCCCCAACCCCACCCTACATACTTTAGCCATGTTCCTATATTTTGTATATCCTTCTTGTAAGAATTACTATATACATATATGTATGTATGTATGTATGTATGTATGTATGTATGTATGTATGTATGTATGTATGTATGTATGTATGTATGTATGTAAGTAAGTGTGTGTGTGTGTGTGTTATATCATATGTACATGAGCAATCAATAGCCCTTCTTGCCACATCGTTATCTATATTATAATGTTAGATATATAAATACATGCATAGCTTCCAGAACACATCACCACTAAGAATAGGAGAGCATTAGTGATAATTTTATATGTTGTGATAGGACGTAAGGATAAGCATAAGTAGTAAGTACATTTAACAAATACAATAAGAACTCCGTTTCATAAAATTCATGTTTTATTAACCGGCTTACTTTATATGTAGACCGGACACCAAACAGGTTTCAAAAACCCACCAAACCGTTGCACACATAAACGTAATCACTTACGTTGAAATCTGACCATCATTTTATTCTTGCGCACGTTTATTAAATACTATGTTTTCTTTGAGTAAACAGATAATACACAGACGTGCTTTCGTACTCTTTCGAGGAGCAGCAGAGAGGGTGAACAGACCAACTTTGTAGGCGTCAACGAGGCTTCCTTCTCGTTAATATTTAATAGAAAGGTCTATTTGGCAAACTGAGTCTTCCTAGTAAATATTTAATAGAAAGGTCTATTTGGTAAACTAAGGCTTCCTTGTAAGGGTCCATTTGGCAAAAAAAAGACGCCGTTGTTGTTGGAATACACCCTCTTTGCTGCTATGGGTTAACAATTCTTTACGATGAAAATCCTTTAGGACTTTACAAACAGACTTATTTGTAAAACTTCACCTTGTAGATCAATTAGATTATTGGACTGGTCAGTGAGTTTAAAGTGAATTTTCGTTAATGAATTATTATGATATCGCATATAGACTGGATTAACTGGAGACTCAATTATTAAAAATCCTGGAGGAGCTGTTGGTGCAAATGAATATAAAATATATCCCTGCTGAGCTTGATTTGATCGCTCGAGATTTATTTGATAGCTTCCTTCGATAACATCACATACTAAATTCAATGCAATCACCGAGGATATATTTACATTTAGCGTTCGCGTATTGATATCCAAATAACCGCTCAGCAAGTGTACGATTAAATCGTTCAACAATTGCCTGATCGCGATGTATAATGTAGGCATTATGCCCTCGTCGTATGGTGACATTATGATGCTTCATTGTTGATAACACTGCACCCTGAAATTCCTTGCCAGGATCAACTTGTAATAAATTTGGCCAGCGCAGAGGACCCCTTCGATAAATCATTTTAAATGCAGAAGCCACTTCAGTTGATGATTTTATCTTTAGTGGTTCTGCTTGTTTGTATCGACTCGCAACATCAACTAGAGTTAACGCGTATTTATAACAACCATCATGCGGCAGAAATAATATATCAGATTGATGAACTTCATTAGGAACGGTCACATCAAAATGCGAGTAGTTAATTTGTTTAGGCGGTAGTAGATAAATTTGCCATATCGCCTGTTTAGATAACCAATCCGCTGCAGTGGTATATTTCACCTTCGCGGCGTTAGCGAGTTTACCGATTGCTGCTTTGCCCCTCCAGTATCCTTTTGGAGAATAATAAATACATTCCATGTTGTTATTGATTACCAGCACCTAACATCAATTTACCTTTCATTGCCGATTTTATCAATCATGAAGCCAATTTTTCTTTAATGGATTTATCAGTGATGGAATTCAAAGCGTGAATTAATTTTACATCTGCGAGATGTCTGTGTTGCAGACTGCTGCTTTTATAAGCGACATCATGAGCATGACACGCCTTATCAATAGCGTTTATTGGTTCTTCACCACGTCGAGGTTGGTTTTGATCATCGAGTCTAATATCGAGTCTGGTTCCGGGTCCACAATAACTATACCCTGGAAGATGTGTTTCTCCTGGATACTTTGCCCATGGTGTTCCTGGGAGTTTAGCTAGCTTGGCTGCGATATCATCTCCTCGTTTTTTTTTAAATCCTTAGAAACAAATCTTCATTTTTTTGTACTACATTGTACACACTTACCGGAAAGTGCTGATCGGTTATTGCTAGTTGTAATCGTCGTCAAGTCATCTGCGCCAGTATTTTTTTTTACACTTCACACAAAATAGATCCATAATTTATATATAATAATATGAATATAATTGATTATTCAGATATCCGACGACGGGAACCTATTAAACACCATGCAATGTTGCCAAATTCAATTAGAATGATTATAATCGGACCATCTGGAAGTGGAAAGACACAACTGCTACTTAATTTGATAACGAGATTGATGAAATGGAAGAAGTTGTATTTAGTAGCCCCGAGTGTAGACGATCAGAGATGTTATCGGGTGTCAAAAGACTACAACGAAAGAGCCATAGAGATAGCCAGCAAGCTTATAACCGAGACCGAGAAAGCACAGAGTACTAATAATACCGATGAAAGTATTAACAATGACGATGACTACGAAAGAGCTGTAGAGATTGTCAACGAGGGTGGTATTATTCAGTTTACAACCGATATTGAAGAAGCACAGAGCATTGATGATATCGATGGAAGTATTACCAATTTGGTCGTATACGATGATGTGATGTTAGACAATCAAAAAAATCCTGCTAGGATATTTTCCAGAGGCAGACATAAAACACCGAAGTGATATATGTCACTCAACGATACACTCAATTACCAAAAGTGATCAGAGATAACTGCAATTTACTATGTATATTCAACGGAGTTGACACACATACTCTTAGAAATATTTGGCAAACTTGGTGCTGCGGTGATATGGATCATAATCGATTTAGAAATTTCTTTAGGCACGCTCAGTCAATCCAACACGGATTTGTGACGATAAATTTAGCAGATCCTCGAACGCGATATCCTGTCGGACTTGATAAAGTATTTGGTTAACCCATAGCAGTAGAGAGGGTGAATTCCAACAACAATGGCGTCTTTTGTTTTTTTCCAAATGGACCCTTACAAGGAAGCCTTAGTTTACCAAATAGACCTTTCTATTAAATATTTACTAGGAAGCCTCAGTTTGCCAAATAGACCTTTCTATTAAATATTAACGAGAAGGAAGCCTCGTTGACGCCTACAAAGTTGGTCTGTTCACCCTCTCTGCTGCTCTAGGAAAGCCAGGGGTCTTTCAATATTTTGGGGAAAAAACAAAAACATTATACGTATTCTGACCCTGCCTATCCACACCTCGGGGTCATCACGGCTGAAACGTTTTATGAAAAGAATAATATCAAGAATTGACCGATTACTCACAGCTACAGGAGTATTGACATATTAATTAAATTAGAACATATTGATGATCATAAACTTCTAATATCAAATACACAAAGAGAAGTTTATGCTGATAATGTTTTGTTTTCATTTCATACCAAGAAGTGATCGTTGAGCTCAAACAAGTGAGACAACCAGGTAATTCTGCCTGCTCTCATTTTCTGTCATTGACAAGAACCATGCGTACTAATGCAAACCAATGGCCAATTTAAACTTGAAATATATTTATACTTTGGCAAAAATATAAATATTTCAGCAAATCCCTCACACATTAATACATCGTAGAGAATTGTTAGTTGGAAAAAAATAATTAATTATTTTAATCTTATCATTTTGAACGCATTAATGTTTCAAATTGAGTCAGTCAAATATTACATATATAAGTACATGGCAGATAGATTGAGAATTTTTTTTAATGGGTATGGCTATATAGAAGTTATGACTGTTCCTATTAAGATTGCTTCGGCGGGATATCGACTATAGCGTCAGATTCCAAAGTTAGAGTTTCATAAAACCCAAGAATACGAGTGGGCCTATCGAGTATTTCGCGAGTACAAGGATATTATACAAATCAATGTAAAAAATATAAATATATTCTGTTTATTTTATTGATGAAGTTAACGAAATTAAAAACAGTATTCGAACGTCAGTAAAATTGCCATTTTGATCACCCCGTATTGTGAAGGAGGAAGATTCGCAATTTTTAAGAAATTAGACGAAGTATAGATTAACGTTCACCACGACAGCAACAAATTTGACAGCAGATACAACCATGACCCCGACGCAACCGGAAGTGCTTTTTCTACAGGAAGTGATCCTACTTCTTGTCCTAGCGATATTGTTTCTGATGTAGAACGTTTAGAAATATTGATTGAAGGAGACCGAACTGGATATAATTCTCGGGAAATAATCAACGAAGCATCTGATATTTGTCAACGATTATTTACAGATGTTATCATGGACATCAGCATTTATCGTGAATTTATCGATGATAGTTGTTACCTATCACAGTGATTAGTTGCCTGATTAGATGTATAGATAACAAATAAGATGATCATACATCAACGACACCATGGACCTGTAATGGTCTGAGAAACAAATTTACGATTATCAGTATGTATATAGATTACTGGACACTTGTGAAATTTAGTTCGGCTTCATCGTTTCTTGAAATAAATAAATGCATGGATAAAGTATATGTGTGTGTGTTGATGTTGTTGTTGTTGCTGTTGGATTTAACGCCATATTTCAACAAACGATGGGCTATACATGTCGGCCAGTATTATTGGTGAAGGATGAACCATTAAAAAAACCAGGAGTGCGTGTGTGTGTATATGTAATTGTCTAATCCTGAACTAGTCATTGAGGGGAAATTTGTGAAGTTTAAAAACATTGTAATGTTAGAAACGCAAGAAATAATGGCACAAATCTACACTGTGTAGAACTGTCATTATGTAACAAAGCTCTATACCTCTTACCAATGTTAAATATCTATGAAGATTAAATAGATAGATAGATAGATAGATAGATAGATAGATAGATAGATAGATAGATAGATAGACAGACAGACAGACAGACAGACAGACAGACAGACAGACAGATAGATAGATAGATAGATAGATAGATAGATAGATAGATAGATAGATAGATACACAGTAATAAGCCAGTTGGTGTATGGGTTGGTAGCGTTATAATGGGAAAACGAATTTTCCATCGTTTAAAGCATTATTCTAGTCCCAATTAGTACAAAACTATTTACAAAGGTAATGTCTGAAAATCTATTAATTAAACGTTACACATTCCATATAGTATAAGAATTTGAGTTTTAATTACGATAGACTAAAAAATCCACACCAAGACTACATGGTCGTGATGATATAGTTCCTAATCTTCAGAAGCTCTAACCACTTCACAAGATCTTTAAGGACGTGACTACAAATAACAAATAACAAAAAACAAACACAATAAAATTAGAAAACATAAAGAATGATGGCAATATTTAAGGTAGGAAAGCTTATTAGGTCTTTAAGTTTGTTCTTGCAGTCGAAGAAAGTGAATAATATTATTAATAACCTGTATATTGACAAGTGCAATTTACGTTATTGTGTCTAATTTCAATTCTTTCCATGTTGCTGGGTTCTGGTATGCAATAAAACGTTGTCCATATGACTTCGTTTTGATAGTGGGAATAATTAGCATACAATTTTCAGAAGTGGAGCGTAAATATCTTTCTTGTGTGTACACATGGCTGAAGCCCGATAGGTACGTTTGACTGGAGTCCAAACGTGAAACGTAGCATAGATAACAAATTTTGTGTTACATTCTGGAGCGAATGGATAGCCAGTGTATGGTACAGACCAGTGGAGGGGTACTCGAAAGATGATCCAAGCAGCTGTGTTTTGCACTTATTGAAGTTTCTCGAGTAGATAATGAGTCGAATCTTGCAAAATTGAGTTTCAAAAATCCAGCCTTGAAAGTACTAATGAACAGAAGTGTTTTAGTGGCAGCAACGGAACGATATCTACGAATGGAGCGGACGCGTCTCAGCTCAAGATATGTCGCCTTGCATATGTTCATGATTAGTTGATACAATGTGAAAGTACTCTCTAGAGTAACACCTAGGTTTCCTTCTGACTTTATGAATTTAATGTCTGTGTTGCTGATATTTATTGTTTGAGGTAAAGGATGTGAGTGAGAAAGTATGTGTGTTGTGATCACATTGGGCTGATATTTTTTTATAATTGATCTGCAGCTTGTTACATGTCATCCATGATGTCACATGGATGTATTATGAATGCCAAATACGTGCTAGATGAAGTTGAAGTAATATATCATGGTCGATTGTGTCAAATGCTGCAGACAAATCTAGGAGGGATCGCGCTATCCAAAGCAGTGAGAATGTCATAAACTACTTTCAGAAGAGTAGTTTCAGTACTGTGACAATGGTGATATGTTGTTAAAAAGACTGTTAGAAGGTTGATGAGATACAAGTTGGGTAAGTACAACTTTTTCTAAGATTGTTATATGTACGGGAGATTAGAAACTAGGCGGTAGTTCATTAAATCCTTAGGGTCGAGTGTTGGTTTCTTCAGCAGAGGCTTTACAATGACATTTTGGGTCAAGTTGACATGATTTTTGTGCAGTATTCATCACGAGATTTGTACTAAATCAGTTGAGACAGGTTCAAATGCTGCTAACGGTTGTCGCTGAAAGTCTGTATCGTAACTGTATGGTGACGACGATTCAATTGAAATTGTGTTGTCCAGCTTATCTCTGATGGTTTGGACCTTGACACGGAATACATTTTTCAAACAGGTAGGAAAGTCTAATGGAGAGAAGGTAGTTGGAAATTGTGTATATTTTTTCTTTGACATTAGTTTCTTAGTTATCTCTAAATGTTGTTTGCAGCTGGAACTCTCCGTGATATTACTACTAAAGTGGGATAATTTGGCTAAATTGACTTTGTTTGTGACGTTTTTATTAGCGACTTCATATATGATGAAGTTGAATTATAGAGCTGTAACGCCCACTAGGGGCATGTAGCACTGTTTTAAGTTTCCAGTAAAGCTGGATATTTAATTACTCCTGGGGAAGGAATGGTGCCGCTTCCCCCAGGCATTTATGTACTCAAGGAGTACTATTTAATTTGGTCGTCAGGTCGGGGTTGTTATTAAGTAACCATTGACCTGAATGGAGGACCCTGGGTGAGTGGGAATAGACCCAACACACACTCAACCCTAACAGCCAATTAGTTGTGTTAATGGTGTGAAATGGCACAAGTGGAGGTAATGGAAATTAGTTTCAAATCTCCGCCATTTGGAGCTATCCGATTTGTAGCAAAAGAGGTACTATTAAGTCCAAGGATGTCCGTGTTTAATTCAAATCTTGTCCAGTTATTACTAATGGACAGGAAAATTCCAATAATGTGTGAACCACCTATGCAATTAAAACAAATACATGACGTCATAAAATCTGTTTAACTATCTTAACGTTCCAATAGCTCTAGTACAAACTGTACATGTTGTAAGTCCCTAATAAGTTTGAATACTAAGATGTCTATGCGACATAAAAATGTATAGTCACTGTTTGGTTAAAAAAAAAGCTTTTTAATTTTTGACGGTGTGCAAAATATATCTAGTCAGGTTTCGTGAAATAGATTGCTCGGGAAAGGTTCTAGTACCAAATGAGGACCCTGTTAACCGGGCATTGAAAGGAATCGGATTCTTTTCTGGGTTGCTTTCTCTTGTCTGTTTGAGTAGCCCCTAATGTTAGGCTGCAATCTTGTTTTCATGGTGTCCCAGCATATGGTTGTTCCCTCAGACCATCCATCATTTTCCTTTGCCCTGGGTTCTCTGAAGTTGTTTCTCTCCTGATGTTTATCCGGTTTTGGTCCAGCTGTGATGTCCCTTTATCCACCCACCCCCCTCTAAATTGGATGAACTCTGCTGTTTTGAGTTAATATAGCATACAGCCCCATACGCCCCAGCCTTTATAGTGTTGAGTTGGGGGTCTGTATGCCTAGAGTTAGATAAAATTGAATTGCAGCCTTGTGCTGCGGGGTCTGGTACTCTTGAACTTTTAGCCTACCTTACACTGTTTAAGAAATATGTTTAAGAAAAGCCAAATTAATGTACAGGATATCCAATAATAGTGCTCCTGAATATTTACAATCCCTATTCCAGTATAGGCTACCTGGTAATACACCCCACCTGCGATCAATATCTACAAAACAGTATAAAATTCCCAAACCAAATAAGGAATTATTCAAGAAGTTTCCAATACTCTGGAACTTTGCTCTGGAATAGTATTCCAGTTGAGATTAGAAATGCCCACTCTATTTCCATCTTCCAAATCCAATATATCCAGTGGCTTCTGAGATGCTGCTGAATTAAAAAAATTCCTTGTATGAGGACCTCAAGGTAGATTAGTTCTTAGCTAATTGTATTACCCTCTTTAAATAAAGTCATTATTATTATTACTGTCTAAATTTGGACCATACTATCGGGACAGAATTTTATGATATTCTGGTCTCTACTTATATTTAATTTGTGGCCTTCTGACTTTCGAATTTGATATGTATTGGTAATTATTATTTGCTGTCAATGAGGCTGTATTGAGAGGAAAGTTAGAGAAGGTAAGAGGAGTGAGGGTAGGTCCTTCTACTTATTTTCTAGGGTGTTTTTAAAAAAAACTATTTGTTGTCATTTGTTTGTTTATATTCTACCTTTTACGTGGTGTTTTTTATTCTCTAATTGTCAACATTATCTGTTTGTTGTGATTTGTATACCCCCTATTACTTTATTTATCTCGCATATATCTACAAACTAAGGAACCTGGAAAAATTACTCAAAGCCTTTTGAGTAATCAAATCACTCCGGGAATAATAACAAATCTATTTTGTGGACTTGTTAATATTCCGGAGTGATTTAAATACTCAAAGAGCTTCCCTAGTTTGTTTCTAGGGTTACTCGCGTCTTTATTTTTCGGTTTGGTTGCTCAGTGTATGAGCCTTGGTGATCTCATGCCAACCGAAGTGTATGTGGGTTCCAAGGACGGTTAAGATCTACCTGCTCATTCGTGGTGGTGCTTCCATTCCTTGAAGTGGCTTTCGTTTTGGTTACCTACCCAGGAAATACTCTAGTAATAGGTTTTATGTAATCCTTTTTGCCTCCCTATTTTGTTTATATTTTGAAGTTACTCGCATCTTTAATTTCGGGTTTGGTTGCTCGGTGTACGAGCCTTGGTCATCTCATGCCCACCGTAGCGTTTTTGGGTTCCAAGGACGGATGAGATCTATCTGCTCATTCCTGGTGATGCTTCCATCCCTTAAAGAGTCTTTCTTTTTATGATTACTTTTGGTTTGAGCTAGTACTAGGTTTTTTCCTTAGTAGTTTCTTTTTCTCCCTGTAATGTTCTTTATTTTCCTATTTTCTAAATTTTCTCTTGTAGCCCTGTTGTTTTTAAAAAATTAAATTATTTATTTGAATGTTGTTTTGGGTTGCTATTTGTTAATTGAATTATTTTTGGGTATGTATATGAGGCGGATATGATTTGTCGTTCGGATCTGAATTTGTATTGGCTTCATATATTTTCTTGTGAATAGTGAGTCTGTTGGAAAGCCAAAGCCTTTTCGTCCTACGGCTGTCTCTTTTAGCAGTGCGAAGCTGGTCCCTAACACTGTTGTAACAGAATTAGGGAAAAATAACTTGGTTTCGCCTTAGAACTATTTGACTAGTTTCCGTTGTATATGTACGTAATGTGGGATGAATAAATGTTTTTCCAGGTAAACGACCGTACTAACACATATCTCGCCGGATATAACTTGCGACGATGGACATTTAAAGCATGATATGAACGGGTATTTTACTACTTTGTACTCTCCTATATATTTACGGGAGGTCAATTTCATACGGATGGATTGGTCTTTTCGGATCTTGCCAAGGATTGTATGTTCTCGATTATATTATCCAGCCATTGGGATGACTAGAGCTGGCTAGAGCTGTTTACAGCTGTATTTCGAGCTGTCTGTAGCTGTTTAGGGTGGTTTGAAGCTGTTTAGAGCTGTCTTGAATTTACAGAGTATTTAGTGCTGCGTATGTCGATAAGTATGTATGTACGTATGTCTTTGATGTGGTGGACCATGAATGTAGACGTAATTCAAGGGTTCTGTATGCTGTCTGTACGTGTGATTACGTATGATTACATGTGGTAGATCCGTGAAGGGTGTGAGTGGCCGATGAAAGTGTGGGCAAATCTAAGGATTTGGTGAAACTTTGCGGTTCATCAGTTTATGAATTGTACGACTTTACAAGGGTCAAGAAGCATATGTTTATTTAAAGTGTTGTTTCAACTGGGTACATTTTAATTTACATGAGATCATTTTGCATCTTAGTTGTATTTCTGGAGATTATGTGAATCTCGCTAACAGTACATAATATTATTTTAAACACTTTTGAATACCTTCAGATTATTTGAATCTTAATCGTAGTCCATACGCGAGATTATTTTAATTTCTCTTACAGTACATACTATTATTTGAAACGTATCTGCAGTCAATAATGTTTCTTGAATCTGTATTTCATATTGAATTTTTGGTTTATTTTCAATGTGCAAATATTTGTGTAGATTGATCAGATCAATTGTTTGTTGAGAGGTTGAGAGAATCATTGAATTTATACACCAAATATTTTTCTTGATTAATTCATTTAATAAATTTCCATCATTCACACAACGTTTAATCCAAAACCAACTCGGTTTATATTATGAACCAACTGCAGTAGCATGGTGAGCCCTTTTAAATGGATACTCTGCTCTTGGTTTGCTTGGATGTCATGCATTAGTTTGGTCCTATTTATCAAACGGAAGTCTGTCGTAGAAGCAAAAAAAGGTGGATGGTTAGGGACTGTTACGTCTAGATGGCATATAATGCAGAGGGCATATGATGCAAGTTCGTGGGATACAAGGGTGGATCGTAGAATATTATCATCAGGTCTATGAAAAATCCAGTCTAAAATGTGACCATATTTGTGGGTGGGTTTGTTATCTGTCTTTTTAAGGTTGCAAACATGAATGGAATCTAGGAGTTTTGATATATACGAGTTTCCAAGACAGTCAAAGTTGAAATCTCCAAGAATAATTAAATTTCCACCTATCGAATTACATACTACATGCGATTCGGAAACTGCTCCAAAATGCGAGATTCAGTCAAGTTGTTTTTCCCAACTTGGAGGAGGGCGGTAAAGGAAGAACCTTTGTTCAAACGTGAGTGTTGTTCGAACTAGTTCAAACGTGTGGCCGAAATTAAAGGTTGGGTTTTATTTAAGACATTTTATCATGTAATTCTTTGTGATAACAGCAATTGCAATTCCGAGAGTGTCGGAGGAACGACTTGATGGAGTAACCAGTTGGTGTTAGATCTCGCGCGTGGGCCATGTTTTTTCCAGGAAGAAGACGTCGATATCTATCTATCTATCTATCTATCTATCTATCTATCTATCTATCTATCTATCTATGTGTCTGTCTGTCTCTGTGTGTCTGTATGTCTGTGTGTCTGTATGTCTGTCTCTCTTTGTATCTATATGTCTGTCTCTGTGTGTATGTGTGTGTGTGCAGACGTTTTAGAAAATATTAAGTAATAAACTAGTTGTCATGTACATTCAGAATAACCTCAGTTATCGCCAGCATTTTTCAAATGTGAGTACAATTTAATGACTTGGTCATCTAACTATATCGCCAGCATTTTTCAAATGTGAGTACAATTTAATGACTTAATAATCTCACTATATTACTGGCCTAGGTCAAAGATATTGACAATCTAAGGACTGCCTGATTTATAATTGGGTAATATTGTACTCATATGTTAAATATCTTGTTAAATAAATATAAAACAAGAAAAAAGATGAACATACATGTATCATGTCATTTGGAATTTATTTGAAACGTATGGGAATGCAATCCTGGTGATATGCTAAATGTTTGGACATTTATAATGTCCCAGCCATAATTCCAAAGTCATTTAATATAAAATCACGTGCATGAATTTGGAGTTTGTGTGTCATAGTATATGTATATTCAAAGATCAGGGCTGATGGCAGATTGGTTATATTGAATCTGTATCTCCTCGTTGATATTGATCACCGTATCACCTGTTGTATCAAAGAGCACCACTGACAGCCAAGATTCATTTTCATCCCTGAAAAGAGAAACAGAAAGTAAGCTAGAGGTGGAGAATTACACAAATAAAAAATAAATTAAATCCTTTAAATGTGCATCTTTTAGATCTTAAATATTAAAATAATTCCAATACTCAAATCACATAAAATGATATGTGCTATATGAAAACTAAAAGTTTTGATCACATGTTGCGGAATCACTTAGCGGTAAATATATAAGTCAAACCGATAGCTTGTAGTCTTAACGATATAATCCATATGTATAATGTTTTTGTTTTTTACTTTATATCTATATTTTAATTTAGAGGTATGGACACGTGGTGTTAAGATAGAGTATGTTAGGATTTCACACGACACCGCATTATAACATCTTCATAAAAGTATAGTAAAATATAGAATATCCAACTCAGATGTCCAGAAATAAGCTATTGGTAGCTACATTTAATAGGTAGATCTGACACTTACCAATGCATTGGAATAGCAATGCAAGATTTTCCAAGTGTCAAGTCACGCAATGCGGTAATGGCGGTAGTGGAATAAGCTATATTATGAAGTCCATGCAGTGATACTTTTATGGCCTGGAATATAAATATATAAAAATACAGTGTCAATCAACAGTGATATTTGATTTGCAACTAAATACACAAAAGTTACAATGTCACAATTGCTATTTAAATTTGTTAAGTACATCTAATTATGTAGGATATAGTTTTCGCCAAACAGTATAATTGTATTTTAATTATAAAGCTACTGTGTAAAATACAGAAATGAATCAATTCTTTCTATCTGTCGTTACAATCGTATCATTCCCTAAAGTTATTGATATTTATATGATCAGTAAATTAAATTTAGGTTTATCTGTGAAACGAAACTTACTGACACAGTTGCTTATATTCCCAAAATACAAATTTGTGGGATTAGATACTCCGAGGAAATATTTTTTATTTTATAATTAAATGTTAGTGCGATGCTAAATTGTCCTGACATAATTATGTGTCTCTGTAGCAATAATGGGATACAATTTGTGATGTAATTTGGGAAAGTATAGTGCTTTCCATTATTATAATAGTCACAGATTCCATTCTATATCGTGTATTGGTGTAGTGAGAAAATCATGTTTATGGTTCCTACCTGGTAGGGAAGTTTCCTGTTTACTTCCGGGTCAAGCGGCCTGAGCTGTTCTGGGGTCAGAGAAGCGGTATCTCCATGATCAGGGAAGATACAGTTCACCTGTAAAATTAATATATCACGAGGTTTATACCTGTTGTATATTTAATAAGGATACTAAACAAAAACGCCTACAAACTTGTTCTGAAAGTACGAATAAGATAAATGATACAAATCTTGAGTAAAGTTTTACATAGAAGAGAGAAACAGTGCTACAATAATTTGTCAGAAAAGAGTGAAACTAGAAACATGTTTCTCTTTTTGTTTCAACCAATATAAAGAGTTTCTTAAAATGTTTAGTAACTTGCGCATGAATATTGTTTGTCAAAAACTTAAACTAGTAAAGGAAATCAACACAAATAGATATGAACTCTTTATATGACAAAGACATAACGCGTTAACTTATTCTTACCCGCCGAACTTAGGGACCCCCAAAAACGTTCATCTACAGAAATATAGTACAGCCAATTATTCTGATCGTACACCACAATAAACCCTCCATCTTTGTTTTGAAAAAATATTCGAGTCTTTCTCAAATCATTGGTATTAATGTAACTCTTTCATATATAGCCCCTTCCCATAAAACTTTGTAATACATTCTCACATGATAATAAAAGCACGCTTACTTTTTCATCCTCTATGGATACAATATGGGCCCGATTGAACTGCCCTTCATAATAAGCCACACACATCATGCCGGGTGTAATGGGTTGTAACTGGTCTTTCGTGAACTCCCTCTGCAGTAAGTCTTCAAATTGAATAAGCTGATCCTGTATAGGAAGAAACAATAATTAATTTTACAAATTTAACTATGATATGTTCGTATATTTAGATATTTAGAACGGGTTGGCTAGGGTATGACTAATTTCCCCATATAATAAACTTGATGTTTCCTCAGATATTGTGATTTGTTCACTTTGTATAGTGTGGTCACCGCATGGAAAACATATTAGTATGCGCATTTGATACTGCCTCTTTTAAAGGAATTCTTTCCTTTGGGTGATTACTTGTGTGAATGTTGACCATTACTCGGTCAAGTAAAGGCCCTGGCTTGTAACAGTATCTATGATACTAAGTTTAGAAATGTTACGGATATTTTTAAATTAATGACAACTAATCAAACAAAATACAATTGATATGCTGGATAATGATTCATCCGTCATATTTGATGTTGCATCAAGCAATTAATATATATATATATATATATATATATATATATATATATATATATATATATATATATATATATATATATATATAATTTAGTTTAATAGTAAACATAATAATAATAATAATAATAATAATAATAATAATAATAATAATAATAATAATAATAATAATACCACAATTTCTGCTGTTAATTATAATTTGTGTTTTTAAAAATCTTAATGTTATTAGTGGTAGTGTTAGTATCTGCTGAATGGTAATAAGAATAAATATGTGTAATAAGGAACAAGAATTGTACGACAGAAAGATAAATATTCAAGGGATTTCAAGATGTCTTCGTGATGTAAACTTACACTGAAATCCTCTCCTAGAAAACATAAAGTGACGGAATTTGTACTGCCATTGATCCACAGGATGGATACTTTACATACATCCGCTGGTAGAATTAAGGGTTCTGAAAACAAATATATATATATATATATATATATATATATATATATATATATATATATATATATATATATATATATATATATATATATATATATATATATATATATATATATATATATATATATATATATATATATTAGATAGAGAGATAAAATTAAGAATATATTATATAGCTTGAAACAAAAACCTAACTTTCGTCTCTGAAGTACCATTATTAAAGCACTAAATGAAATGCGTATTTCGATCTTTAAAGATTCGATAAAGAAAATGGTTACTGATACATGTCGTTACCAGAGCAAAATTGTCAATTCTATTTTATTGATACTTCCTAAAATCAGTCTCTTAAGAACTTTGATAACTCTGCAAATTAGTTACTATAATTACAGTCCACACTTCTCTACACCAATCAGCTTCCTATTACAGTCAAATTATGTTACTCGACGTCTTGGAGTTTTGGGGAAGTAATATTTACGATGTATATCAGTGTATTTACGATTTATGAAAACAGTACACACCAACCTGGTCCAGACGTATCCATGTAATCCACTGTGTCTGAACAAGCAGCATCAGCGTCATTACTCCATTCAATATGACTCTAAAAAGAGAATAATTAGAATGCTATGAATGTTTTCAAAGAACAGAAATCTACAATGCCTCTTGTATGACAGTCAAAGTGTGAACCATATGTTTTATCAAAATGAATATCCTAACTAGGGTTTGCAATGATGAATAATGTCATAATAAAGGTACTAGTATAGACAGGGGTTTGCAATGATGAATACTGTCATAATAAAGGTATTAGTATAGACAGGGGTTGGCAATGATGAATACTGTCATAATAAAGGTATTAGTATAGACAGGGGTTTTAATTGAAGGATAACTGAACCATGCTTAGAATGGAGACAACGTTTTATTCTATCTTATAATTTCTATGAGTTAAACTGTGAGATCAGATAATATTAATCTGAGTTACAAATGTTAGAACAGATCTGATGCACATAAATTTACCACTTAAAAAAATTGTAGACAATGTAGGTTTTTTAAATTTGAGGAAATAATTACAACATCTTGGCTAATTTAGACATATATAAGAAGAAAAATATCGATAACCTCAATTGCGAATTACTAAAAACTAGAGAATACACAATTATAATGTAAATTATTCCTAACAATGTTCAATTACACCTTTAGTCTCAGTATCTTTCCTTGTAGAAAGGTAAATTGGTTCAATGTGTGTGTGTGTGTGTGTGTGTGTGTGTGTGTGTGTGTGTGTGATATACTAACAAAGTTTACCTTATAAAAATTTTAAAAAATTACACTTACATTGATTTTTCGGGGAGAATCTTCCATTCTAGCTTTCGAAAAAATATTTATTCGTTAGTCTGAATTGTTTTTTTCCCTCGGAGATTAGTGAGATGCGGTAGTTCCTGAAAAGAAGTTAATATATTATACTACTACTACTACTACTACTACTACTACTAATAATAATAATAATAATTACGAGGACTTTGAATATCGTATATGGCCTGGTCTTTATAAGCTCTAAGCGCTTTACAACATCTATAATGATATGACTACAATACAGAAAAGAAAAAAAAAACCCATGAAATTGAAAAACATAAAAAATGATGAAAGCATATAAGGTACAAACATTATTAGTCTTAATTTTGTTACTGCAGTCGTAAAAGGTGTTTTAAGAACACTCTTAAAACAGACCAGATATATATATATATATATATATATATATATATATATATATATATATATATATATATATATATATATATAATGGTAACAAAATATTCCAATTGGACCAATTTTTCTAAATATGAGCAAATTTTCATGTATCTTTTATAATTCTTTTTGAAAACTGTTAAATCCACTAATCTGACCATTTCACTGTTTTTCTCAACGTTAAGCAATATAACTTCGTCTCCACATCGAGTCTATGCGAAATTGTTATCTACTATCTAAATTGAAGGTCGAATACAAGTAACTCGACATACAAATACATACATAACTCGACATACAAATAGACAAACTCATACACTAATGTTTCCTTTAAAAACCAAGACACATGTATATTTTGAGAAATAACACTAAACATCAATTAGCTTTGTTACCCAATCAACTGTAAGCTTAGGTATTATTTAATCAGAATGAATATTTCTTATTACATTGTCCAAACTCATTATGACCGTCAAGACATCGAAAGACATAAAAGTAAATAAAAGCTTATGTAACTCAGTTCTTGACATCAGTGAATAATTCATCTATTCATCCGGTATCAGTATTAAACTAAATTGACTGAAAATAAAATATAAATAAATAAAATAAAAATGTAAATTCCTTACTAGTATCAAGAATATTTTCCAGTGATCTGGCTTCAAGGATACTTCGTTCGCTGGCCAAACAAATAATCTTGTTTCAGTAATAGAATCCAATGATCTGGTTTCACTGATACTTTGTTAGTTGGAGAAATCAAAAATGTTTTATTGATATTTGCTTGGTTGGATGGCCTATTTATATACAGAAAATGCTTGAAAATGTTTTAAGTTTGAACTAACCAATCAAAAACGGTGTAAAAGTCAAATAACCATTACGCCATAAATGGGCTTACCATGGCGAATTCGGTGAGCTACCTTCAGCTTATTTACGCAATAATCACTAATTAAGGCATGCCACTGATCGGTGAGCTGAATTCTTAGCAAAAGAAGGAATATATTTACCCCCCTGAATACCTTTAGTTCTTTTGTTTTATTTATTGGTTGAAATGTATTAATTGTGTCTATGATTAGCTCAGAAGGTGTTTATTCCTTTGTTCGGAAAACAAGATTAAATA